>CM026433.1:6605584-7031527 GCA_014871385.1 Ceratodon purpureus | reverse complement strand
CAAAGCTAATTATACAAATCACGGACAATCACCCCTTGATTTGGATTACTTCTTAACCAAATCCGCTGGACTGGGGGAGCCTTGGAAATCTTGTATTGGCTCCATCTTTGGACCCCTTCAGGAATGCCTCCCCACAGTTATGATGTAGCCTTGCAGTGGACCAGACTAACGAAGATGCTTGACCGCCGTGCAGCAGGGTTGTCTGCAAGAACTGAACTTCTAAACCGTGAGCGGCACATAGCTGAAGCGGATTCAATGGGAAAACAGAGAGAAAAGACCAACCAGAAGCTTGCAAAGAAAGTGAAGTTGGCTGAGGAGAAGCGGTCAAGGACTGCGCCGCGTAAATGTCGTCCCTAGAACCTCCTCTGGACCTGCTTCCACCGAGAAGAGCACGGGAGGTAGGAGTGGCATGTTCCTACAACACCAACAGCAACGCTCCCTGGCGCTACCTCTTCCCTAACCGGAAAGACTTCCGGCGGCCAAAGCAACCAGTTTCTAAGTCTAGGAAACCAAAACAGGTAACAAACCGGCGCCTATCCCGGAGTCCACGTTGCTGCGCTGCCAACCAGGATTAGACGATGACGAGACGCCTCCTTGCACAAATGATGTACCGGGAAGCCAGCCCGAAGACATCTCCAGAGAAATTATCACTGCTGGAGCCACCTCTAACGTCGGTGAAACTGTGATTATGAGTGGAGAACTGCCTGGCCGACTTGATGACGTTCTCAATATTATGCCACGAGTTTCACCCCCTAAACCTCTAAAAGTTCTCCTACTCTCGGAAAAAGAATGGAGTGCAAATCCAATAGTTAGGAACGAAGATGCTACGTTGCAGATCCCTGAGGAGTTGGAGACCGAGGTTGTCACTGTCGTAAGTTCAAAGAAGGTAGAAGACAAAGCCGCGGAGCTGAGACGACGTGCCCTGCTTAATGAGAAGTTCACTCGAGAATCCGACTACATGTACATATTTGGACGTGATCAGATTTTTGAACTCTCCCTTCAACACATGGAGCCGAGTGATCACAGATCAGGGAGGATATATCGGGATTTCGAAAAAGCTGGGGCCGAAGACATAAAGCGAAATCTAATTTTGGCTAACTTCGTAAAGCCAGTGCTTACAGTCATGCCGAATCTGGCGCATCGTCCAAAGGATTGGGCTGAGTGCGTTAATGCCGGGAAATTCAAAATAATAAACGGCCAACACACATGGCACGCTGCTAAGTCCTGCCTCAGTGACGCTATTCTGCGAGAAGCGTACCCAAGCATTGAAACGATGAAAATTTGGGATGTGCAGGTTGTTTGGACTAATAAAGTTCATCATTTGCATGCGCTGTCCTACAAATGCAATGAGGGGCAGAACGAAACAAGACATCTAACATCCCTTCTACGTGCGATTCTTCATTGCCGTGTCCTGTTCGAACAGGAAGGCAAACCACCGATGGTACGCAAGAACGCCTCTACAAAAAAGAAGAAAGCTGCTCAGAATGAAGAGAGTGCAGTTGACTTGGAAGCGAAATCTAAATATGAGGTCAACAAGCTTATCTGTACCCACTTAAAATTTAGTGCTTGTATTTCAGCACTTGCATTTCAGTTTTTAATTCATTGGATTTCATAAGTTTAACACCAATTTAGTACTCTGCAGATTGAATAGACTAACTTACGAACTTCAGTTCGTAAGAACTTGCTGTGAAACTGTTATTCGACTTTCTCTATCTCGCGCCCTGTACTAATGTTGTAGGTAGTAAGATTTTATTATTACAATTTAGTTCTTCCCAATGTGATGTGCCTTGAATTCAATGATCTCTCCGGTTCAAGCATTGGTTGTGAGTTTGTAGTAAACTCCTTCAAATTGTAGTGTCTAGATATTACTTAACTTCCCTCTCTTCTGTCTATTACCTCAGCGCTTTATTTAAGCACTTCGGTGCGTTTATTCGAGCACATACATTTTCAGTTATAAAATTCATTCTAACTAAAGTTGGAGGTATATCAAAATTAAGACGGGAGGATCTTGAATGTAACAATGACAACTGTCTTTGATATTACTATTTCTCAGTTGATTAAATGGATTACTTCACGAACTTTAGTTCGCAAGCAGTTTCAGGTGAATGAGCATGGATATATTCTAATTTCATCTGATTATGCCTCCTTCTAAACTGTGCTTTGGATTTGTTGTAGGCATTCCGCGTGCGAGCATGTCAGTCTTTAAGTCACACTGTCAAGCAGGAGCATCCAGACAAACCAGTTCGTATAGAGTGGGAGAAACGTGGCGAGCGACAAATCATTATGGCTCCTGACCACATCTGGACAAAATGGGAGTCTGTTTTCAAGAAGTACGAAGCTGGAGAATTAATCGACCTCGACACTATGAAAGAAATTAAAGAATCCAGCAATGCCGAGGATCTAATGAATTTGGCTCACGTTAATGGAACCTTACTTCGTGGACTTGCCAGCGTTAGCTTCGAGAGCCTTGGAGTAGCAGCGGACCATATACTGAGTAATCCGCCACGTATCTACCTTGGCAAGGCCCCCAAGAAATGGACATTCGCTCTCTCCCTTGACAAGTGGTGTGAGCGGCGTAAATGGAAAGATGTGTTGGTGAAGGCAATTGGAGACCGAATTCATTATTTCAGTCCCAAAAAGCCAAACATTTTCCTGGACGCGAACCAGGAGATTAACAAGACAAACTGGAGGAGGTGGAAGAACGATAAGCTTATTTCTTCGACAATTATGCAGTGCATATACTTTGCTAAGGAGGCTGCTGCTTTTGTAAGCGAGACGATTAAGAAGAACGCAACCACTCCAGATTTCCCGCCACACGACGTGCTTGTGAAGATTGACCAAGCAATAGTCAATCATCGCCGCACTAAGTCCGTCGCTGCTGGAAATTGGTCTGTTTTTATTCAATGGAAGCCAGAAGGGAGATTCTCCTTAAGTACTGCAACATTTGGCGTGAGCGGAATGCTAGTCACGGAGTTCGAGTGGAGATTCAATCCAAAGAGGCTGGATGCTGGCATACTAGACTTGCGTCACTTTCCGTTGGTATCAGAAGAGGCAGAGGAGGGCAGTAGTTGGAACCAGATCATGAAGATGATGGAGGTACGGGCATTGAAGGTTGGATTCAGGACAAATGATGCGTGGATGATCATCGCTCCAAGAGATAGGCGAAGTTTGGTGAATATACTCCGTTCTCATTTCTTTCCGAACCATCGATGCAAGCACGTTCCATACAATTACTCTCATGGGGAGCCTGGCCATAAGAACAAATATTCCCGGGTTGAAATCTCGTACTTGGAAGTTGCTTACGACCCTTATGACGATGGTTCACAGTGTTACGTCTCAGACGATGTTGAGGAGGAGACCATTTTCGGTGATCAATTTGAGAAGCGAGAGTACTATCGGGCTGAGCACAGAGGTACTTTGGCCCTCGATGAATTGCGTATGGAGACGTATATTTGCTTCATTGGACGGCATACCCGCATGAATCACAACGTTATTCTCGGATTTGCTGGAGCCAAGGCCCTGATGGCTTGCCGCGTATGTCCTGAATGTCCTCTCTACTCATTTTTCCTAAGCCAGACTATAACAATCGTCACAGCTTACGAACTTAAGTTCGAATTTAATTCCGTTAGGTTTTTGTATCGCAATAATTTAAATCCGACAATGGCTTTGCAATTGCTGTTTTCTCTTGGTTACTAAGAAATGATTGTCCCGCAGATGATGAAGCGTAATACCATCTCCTTCGAGTCAATAAGTGAACGGTCTGCAAAGATTCTTAGCAAGGCCGTGACCGAAGCCCCCTCTCTCTGGCGGACTTACTATCTCCCTGCAAAAGATAACATGGTCGGTGATAAGGTTGACCAGTATGACCCTATGCATACCCAGATTTTAGTGAACTACGAAATTCACCCAAATGTTAGACTGGGCGGATTTTACACAGACGATGACCCTCAAAGCCTTAGGTTGTCTCAGACAAGCGTGGCTGGTACCGTATCCACTCAGGAGACGCCAGGTCTTCATTCTCCAGCTGCTGCCATGCAAGCCACACACACCGCAGCCTCAGCGTGTCCCGAGAGATCAAACCCTGCAGCGCCCTCAAAGAGCGATGACGACATTCTCAGTACGCATTCTTACTCCAAAGACAACGACGTCTGTTCCCCGCACTGCTCTGCAAGTGACGTCGGAGACGAGTTTGAAGAAAAGGGTTGGTCCGAAGATGAAGGAGATATGAACGATGTCTCTAGTCGGAGTCACACATCGGAGAAGGGGAAGGAGCATTTTGAGGAATCTGAAGAGAGAGAGTCTAGGGTCCAAACACGGTCTGACAGAGCCGCAGCGGTGCAAGCGCAAGCTCTGAGAGCTCTCGAGGGTGAGAAGAAGCGCCGTGACGAGCAACGTCAAAGCCACAGGCAACCTTGCGGTGCTTCGGAGCTCCTTTCATCTCAGGAGGAGGTAGTGATTGAGATGGCACAGCGTCAACCTGGTACGCAAGAACCGGGAGGATTGACCGCCATGAACGACTCCACTTCGGTTACCCCACAATTGCTTGCAGCAGAGATTGCTGGGGTCGGAATCAAGACCGCTGCAACTCTGTTGCAGCACGCATCACAGGAGACGCTTACCTTGGATGGAGAGGCCGCCGTCGCCACTTCTTCAGACTCCGTGCCTGGAGCTCGAGCGGTTGTCCTGCCCGCAGCAGGAGATCAGACATCCGAACCTGCTCAAGTGCGAAAGTTAATTTTTCCTGCTATATCTTCCCCCAAGGAGGCTGTCGTAGATGTCCCGAGTCTCCACAAGGATATAATGGATGTTGACGAGTGCAACCTCGGACCAGTCGATGCCTCCCCGGTGTTTGTTGAGAAGGCCCAGACAACGCTTAGTGAGGAACCTGTGACTGAGGAGCCTGTGCCCCATGATGCTCCCAACGTCCTTGAAACACAACAATCGCAGCCAACTCCCGACGCTATGCACATGGATCAGGAAGGAGATGGACAGCTTCTGAGTTCCACTGTTTGTGCTATGCCTCCAGGAAAGTCGTCTATTGCAGAGGACGTTGCAATACCCGAGCGTGAAGAGGCAAGACGGGCCGAGGAGGCGTGGAGAGCGGAAGACGAGAAGCTTGTCAAGAAGCGTGCCAAGGAGGCGGAGGAGCGAGAAAGGGAAAATCAACTGTTCCTTCAGAAATTTGCCAAGCCTCCCCCCCCTCGAATTTTCCTTAATGGAGACTCCTCCTCTGACGATGAGGACGAAGTTGTTCGTGCGAGGCTATTGCGGAAATACAACTGCGTGGTGCCAAGAAAGGGTACCAGAGCGGTCAATAGGGCTGGCCTCATTCATTGCCCAGTGATCGTTCAGCCCGAGAAGCCAGACCCGGAGCCTCTTCTAGTGCCAACTCCGTTGCAGCCAACATCTTCTGGGCCTGGTAGCGCGTCCTTCCCACTCCCGCCTTCGAGCTTGGAAGCAGAGATTTTCCGTGACGTCAAGACTGAACTTGTTGAAGAGCGGTGGATGAGAAAGCGGAAAGCCGAGATTGATGTGGAGTTAACTGAGCGCGTGAACAAGAAGTTTGCTGAGTCAAAGCAGGATCTCCTAAAGGCCATATATGATGATTTTCATGCTGGCCGTGTGCCATTTCCTTTCTCTGAGCCATCATCCAGACCTGGTAACCGTTCAGAGATTCACTCCGGTATCTCAAATGCAGGATCTCCAATAGTTCCACCGCCTGTTATTCCTGCCTCAACTGCGCTTGTGATTCCAGATCCATCTATCCTACTGGTGAGTCCCATCTTCATAGAACGTGAACCCGAAGTTGTCCCATGTACACCCGATCCTCTCCTCGCCCGTTTGTTATCAGCTTGTTGCTGATACCTATTTCCTCCAAACAGGTACCATCCGGAATAGATGTAACGGACGTACCCAGCCAAGTGGATATGAGAAACAAGGACTCCGCATCAACTCCATTGCAGTGATCTAGGTTTGAGAGGATTTTGTAGTTCAAGAGGGTGCTCAAAGAGGTCGTACTATACTACTCCATGCGTCTTGACAACTTTGATAGTCTTTGTGAACATTTGTGAACATTTTTTCCCATATAGGCTAATCCACCTGGCAAACAATGTTTTCAGAGCTTTGATAGTTTTGCAAACAATCATTATTTTTCCGTAGGTGGACGTGCCCCCCTTCATTTTAGTATACTTTGTAGACGAGTTTTCCACCCCCTATTCTAGTTCTACACACTTTTTTGAGGAGTATATACAAGGAATTAGGTATGATTGGGATTTTTTGACATACAACTCGCCCATCATTTAGAAGTCCAAAGAGGGCATTGAACACGGTACAATCTTTGATAAGATGTGAACTATATATACCAATGTAAATGTTTTACAAACTTAATGAAATATCCGGCCTTTTTAATGTACAATGAGAGCTCTTATTTCAAAGTGACTGTTTTCTTATTCAGGTTCACAACACGACGGGAGAGTGCATGCTGAATAATTTGATTGTTGGAAATAATCCCAAATTCCCTTCATTGCTCTCTAGTCCAGCAAATTTTAAAACTTCTTTACCACTGCTAAAAATTCGAGGGGTTACTCAGGTAAGAGAAGTGAATATGGTGTTGGCATGACTCGTATTTTTAAGGATCTTCAACCATGTTCAACATCCAATTCCAAATCATTTATTAATTGTTTTGGCCCAGAAGTCACCATTTTTAAGTACTATTGTAATCCAAACCCGTGTCACACGTCGGTATAGTTCATGTGTTTGCGATACACACTGCACAGTCACATCCGACGGTCTCTCATTCTTTCTAGGTCATGCAACTTTTACTTCAATTTTATTATCAAATATAAACGGGGACACTCTTGCTCTACACTGTTTGATGTATTGAATTGTCGTTTTGAAGATTGGGTCCAACCCCACAGTGAGATGCTCTAAAGAGGACAGAGAAGTGCTTTCAGAGAGCGACTCTTCCGATTATCCCCCTGACAGTTCCCGCGAGGATGTTAATTCTGCTCATGCTGGTGAGCTCTACACTGTGTTCCCTACATCTTTAGTTACTTTGAAACTTGCAGTTGAAATATTTGAATTGACTTGGACTGTTTTTGCCAATTTTAGAACAATAGCGCTCTTCAATGGATGGAGGTCTTCCACCTCGAAAAGAAGCGTACACTGTTCTGGAGGAATCTCATAGACAATAATGAAGAGGATCGGAAAACACAGTATTTGGCTACCTGGATTACTTGGTGTCAGACTTATTGACCTCTCACATACCTACTTGATTTGATTATTATTAGAGTATTGAATTGTCATATTATGTCATACATCGCACGATTTGTTACGTCAATATAATACTTATGACAAAGTACCCTATACATGGAGAAAACAGTAGAACTCTTTTCAAAGGTGACTATGTAACAAAAAACTTGTAATTTCTTCTTAGAAACATCATATATGTAGGACTACTAGTGTTTAGCATATGCCAAGTTCATTGAAGACATGACATTACTTGTTCACATTTATTTTACCTAGATATTACTTTGTAAACAGAAATGTACTTATGTCAACAGTCAACATGTACCATTCTTTCAATATAAAGGGGTCTAATCAAATCTTGATAACATGACTTAAAAACGTTGCACTAGACTCTCTTATTTTTGTTCTGGCCAAAAAAACAAAGACCACTCCTCACTAACTTCAAGGCAGGGGGGGCATGATGAAAAAGCTTATTTATGAATATATTTGAAGACTTAAACATATTTGAAGATTGATATGTTTTACTATGAATATATTTGAAGACTTGATTTTACTTATATAGGTATTTCATGAAGATCTGTTCTATAAAATCATTTATGGATCTTCAATTTTCATTTTTAAATCTTCAATTTTCATTTTTGGATCTTTAATTTTCATTTTTTGGTTTTCAAAGAGGAGAGTTTGGTCTATGCACCTCATATCTATATATGATCTTTGACTTTCCATTTATGATTTTCAATCTTCCATTTATGATTTTCAATCTTCCATGTATGATTTTCAAACTTGCTTCAAATATTTTGCTAAAAACCTTGGAATTTTCATCACTGGAATTACAGTTTAACTATGCTTTTGGTAATTCCTCATGACCAAATCCCTTGTTTGTGATTATTGAAAACCCGGCCGCCTTGACATTTCTGAATAATCTCTGAACTACGAAGATGCTGATTCTGTAGAGAGTGTGATGGCAAAGATGCTTGGTTGGGAATAGGGAGTAATTTTGGTTTGCTCTCGCAGCCTTTCTTTCATCACTTTCCATCACATAAACTGTATCTCATTCTCCTCCACATGCAAATTTAAAGGTGACTATTTATCATCCATTTCCAGAGATTTTAGTTTTATCCTTGCACTTAAGCGGAATTTGGATTTGGAAGAGAGTTCTCCATACTATTTCTGGTTTTCTGAATTTGTGGCTTAGTTGAGTAACTTTACATGTCTCTAGTCTTCCATCATCCAGGGCCTGCAGAGATTCGGGACATCCAAGGAACTTGGTGAAAAGGATGTGCATATGATCTTGGAAGACTTATCAATATTTTTGTTTTTGGTACATCTAAGGTATTATGATACACCGAAAATATTTTTGTTTTTGTTACATCTAAGGTATTCTGACACATGATCGAGGGGGTTCGGTTAGAGGGGATTAGGTTAGGGGATCGGCATAGTTAGAGGGGATTAGGTTAGGGGTTAGGTTAGAGGGGGTTAGGTTAGAGGGGGTTAGGTTGGAGGGGATTAGGTTAGGTTAGTTGTGCCGCCGCAGCCGTCGCAGGGGTGTGAGTTCTCACTCCCCCCTCTCTGCATTGTGCGCGGTTCTCGACTAGTGCGGTTTTGGTGACGAGCGGTGATTGTGTCGAGGAAGGCTGAGGTCAGGAGAAGCGGCTGCATGCGCATTCGGCTCTCAGTTTTGGTTGCTGATTTGCTTGGAGATTCGCTGGGTTTCTGTGGTCGAAAGAAGAGGAGCAGCGGTGGACTGGTTACGAACCCCGGTTCGCATCTGGAAAGACCTAACAGTATCCTCTGTCGTTGTTATGAGTGTTGTTGGATTATAGTTTTTTGTTTCTATTGTGGACGCTGTGAGTTAATGCTTTGAAAGGAATTGTTGATACAGCACGATCATTGTTCTTGTGCTTGGAATAACTTGAGATTCATGAGTTGAGTTGTAGAACTTTCTTCCACTCGTATAGTTCTGTTTGTGTGGAGAACAGAGCACTCTTGTCAAAGAACCGAATTGAATCAGCTCCGTTTTGTATGCAGAGTGTGCCACAGGTGAATACAATGTCACCTCTTCCGCACGAGCCGGTGTTTTCTGGTTCATCAACTGCAAATGATGCAACAGTGGACATTCCTCTTGGTAGTGCAAAGGTAAGGAGCAAGTGTATCATTTTATTTTGTTTTAGCTTCGAGCTCCCTTCGAAGTAAACCAGTACCGAAATGCTTTGGTGATTGTCATTAAGCCGAAGTTCTATCCATTTTGTCAGGAGTTCAAAAAGAAGGAGAAAGAGTTCAAGGCCAAGGAGGAGGAGCTGAAGAAGAAAGAGAAGGTATGAGATAGATGGTGTTAACTTGAGTACGGGTGTAGTTGGCTGTGTACTGTTGTGCGATGCTTTTGAGATTGAGTTTTTGGATGGAAAGATTCATTGAAATGAATGAGAGCCCTTCATTATCTTCAGCAAACCTAAGTTATTTGCACTTTGTTTCTGCCTTACTTACAACTTGCCTTGCGGAGACTAGACTGCTGGAGCATGGCTTTGGCTAATTGACAGCTGGTTTTGGGGAATTGGGCGTCTTTTTTTTTTTTGTGTGTGTGAGTTCCGTCACCTGTGTGCCGAGGCGAGGGTTCTCGGGTTGAGAGAGGGGAATAGGGGAAGCATGCTTGCTGTTGATCTAAGGTTTAGCTCTTTGGTGTTGAGCAGAAAGTCACGGGGTGAGTGGAATAGCAGCTGCCTTAGCAGAAAGTGATCGGAGGTGGTAGGTTTTGAGTTCACGGGTGACGGGTGAATGAATTGTGAGGATTTTGAGCGGTGCAGTTTGGGTTTTTTGTTTCTGGTATCGGTGAGTGGATCTGTTTTGTAGCGAGTTCAGTAAGTTGTGAGGGCGGGCGAGAGAGAGAGCGAGAAGGATCTTTGCACTTCGTACATTTGACACTTTGAGGGTTAGCTTACGTTCTGCAGGGGAATAAATTCTGTTCGTTTTTGTTTTTCTTTAAAATACAGGCTTTGCCTCGCATACTTCCTGAGGACAGTTATGGCATTTTCTGTTGCCTTGCCAAGCCCACGGACCCATCGTAGAGATTCACGCTAATACCTTTAGCTGCTATTTTAAAACGTGATTTATTTACAGAATCATGTTAACCATTCGCTTCTTTGATCACACAGCCGTCAGGGAAAAGCCTAGTTGTCAGCAGCAAATCGAAGAAGTTGGTCTGGTTCACGAAGCTGTTCTACTTGGCTCTACTCGTGTTGGCGATAACATTCATTGTGAGCACCATAGTTGTCAATGAGCAAAGCTTCAAGGTATGACACCAATGCAATGACCCAAGCACTCACTTATGTACCCTTTCTTTACCATTAGCGGCAATCATGCGTGACTCCTCCTTGAATGGATAAATGAGAGTTTTGATTAATCCTTCGAGCCAGCTAACACATTCCCTAATATTATCCCAACGGTTCGTTGTTGGTGCAGAAAGCCATCGTGGACAGATTATCTAGAACACTGCAAGTAAGTGTGAGCACCTTCTTTACTCCACAAAGGCTCTAGTAGCTGAACACTGCTTGTCTATTCACTGTTTATAATTGAAAGTACTGTACTATCGATCTGGCATTTTATTGTTTACTTATTGATTCATCGGGGTCTTGTACAGGGCAGCGACGAGTGTTATTTAACGAAGGGAATAATTGTGGAGACAACTCAGTTACGGCTCCGTTCTCTTGTGATGGAAAAAGACAGCAAGGTAGCTGTTGTAGAGCTCAACATTTGTGTTTCATATTTCTGAATTAATTCAGTATTTCAGACTCGGTTATCTCTACACTGTGATATTGCTTGAGCCATTTACTGAGTACATTAATAATTAAAGCTGTACTGTTCTTAATTGCTTTGCTTAGTTTCAGCCTAAGGAAGCAGTGGCCAAGAGTCTGCTGGCAATGGCAGTGGGAATAAAGCAGAAGAAGGTTGTAAACGACATTGTTCAAAAGGTGGGTGATTTTACTTAACCTTCATTATGCTCTTATTTATCTTTGTTTTGGACCTGGCTGCTGAGGTTGCACCCATTCTTTGCTTACGTGACAATTTGAATTATTATGAAGAAATGAACCTAACCTCTTTCATTGTTTTATGCTCAGTTTCCATTGAGCAATTTTACAATTATGCTGTTCCACTATGACGGTGTAGTCGACCAATGGCATGACCTTGCATGGAGTAATCAATCCATACACATTGTTGGCTTGCATCAAACTAAATGGTACACTCTTCTACTCATTCTCTTGCGTGTTAGCCAGTACTGAGTCTGGATATGTGATGCCTGTGTTATTAATGAAAGCATTCTAGTCTAAGCTTGTACTCTTCCATGAATGTACCAGGTGGTTTGCAAAGCGGTTCATGCATCCAGACATTGTTGCTGAGTACAACTATGTCTTCCTTTGGGATGAGGACTTGGGAGTGGAACATTTCCATGCTGACAAGTAAGACTACTTCTCATGACTCGAGATTTTTGTAAAAGTTCAATATTTATGAGAAATAACTAGTAGGCCTACATTTGTTATTAGTAGTTTCAGAACGACTTTCTCTAGCTTGAAGATGATTGACATAATAAGAACATAATTCCGTGTATGCCAGGTATCTGGAGATTATGGAGGCAGAAGGCTTTGAGATTTCTCAGCCAGCTCTGGACCCTGCTTCTTCGGACAGCTCTGGACCCTGCTTATTGATTCATCGGGGTCTTGTACAGGGCAGCGACGAGTGTTATTTAACGAAGGGAATAATTGTGGAGACAACTCACTTACGGCTCCGTTCTCTTGTGATGGAAAAAGACAGCAAGGTAGCTGTTGTAGAGCTCAACATTTGTGTTTCATATTTCTGAATTAATTCAGTATTTCAGACTCGGTTATCTCTACACTGTGATACTGCTTGAGCCATTTACTGAGTACATTAATAATTAAAGCTGTACTGTTCTTAATTGCTTTGCTTAGTTTCAGCCTAAGGAAGCAGTGGCCAAGAGTCTGCTGGCAATGGCAGTGGGAATAAAGTAGAATAAGGTTGTAAACGACATTGCTTTTCTTTACCATTACGAGAAATTAAGCCTGACTTATGCAAGAATGGACAAATGAGAATTTTCGTTGATTAATTAACCCTTTGAAGTCGATGCTGATGGTTCACACACTTGATATGTGGTGTTTTCCTCTTGCAGTCTTCGATCGCCAACAATAGCGCAGCTTATCAGCGGTCTTCCGACTTCCTCGATGATGTCGTTGTTGTGGCGTAAGCAGTGCTATGAAGTCTTCAATACTGAGTTCTGTCTTTGTAGTCGTACCCTCTTTGTTGACAACCTATTGGTGAAGTGACGTATCGAGTGTTAGTGTTGAATCCATTTTGCGGCACTTCTTAGAACTCGGTTTTAAAGAGTGTTGAAATCATGTTCGGCTTCATGTTGCAGAGCATACCGGACGGAAATTTGCAGAGCGAAGAGGGGGGGCTTCAAGGACACTTACCCACATGACCTGTTGGCACCAGTCCTTAGGG
Source organism: Ceratodon purpureus (assembly GCA_014871385.1). Lineage (NCBI taxonomy): Eukaryota > Viridiplantae > Streptophyta > Bryopsida > Pseudoditrichales > Ditrichaceae > Ceratodon > Ceratodon purpureus. Next base: position 7,018,771 of record CM026433.1, on the reverse strand, counting down.
TCAGAGGCTCTACCACCTTTATTAGCTCATTGTAATTTTACTGTTATGTTCGTTATGCCTGTGCCACTTACTGTCGATCAGGAAGTTGAGCATAAGTCTACTAGGGTTGGTAGTTTGGTCGCAGTTGTTGGAGTAACTCGAGTTTTGGATGCAGGCTGTCGTTGAGAAAACAGGTGTGAAGGCTGCAGAAGTGGGCGACATTGTGATTGTCCTTGCTTCCGGTGCACAGCGTGCTGATGAGTGCCGCATGGCTGCATTCTTCGCTTGGTTCCCAGGTGGGATTCTTAGTCAGAGCCGGACATGCAATTCAGCCATAACTAATACCTTGAGCTCGTTGAATATCTAAGTTTCCACTTTGTAGCCAACCATCCGGAATGATTTTTTAGTTTCTTTTGTAGCTGACTAAAATTAGTTGCGAAGTCTAGAGTCTGACCAGCCTAATTGTGTGGTGGCAACAGAGACCATGCGGAGAACCGTCAACAAGCAATGCTCATCCGGTTACAGAGTAGAATTAATAGCTTTGTTTGCAAGCATATTTCTGACTTTGCAGTTTGGCCATAGGCCCAAACACATAAGTAAAATCCAACCGATGCTAAAGGGTAGTATGCAAATCTTTGTGAAAACATTGACTGGCAACACCATCACCTTGGAGATTCAAAGCTTTGATACCATCGATGCTGTAAAGACAAAAATTCAGTATAAAATTGGCATTCCTCCCAGCCAGCAGCGTTTGGTCTTTGCTCATAGGCAATTAGAAGATGGGCATACCTTGGCTCACTACAACATCAAGAAGGAGTCTACTCTACATGTAGTACTTCGTCTAAGAGGAGGTATTGAAATGAAGTATTATTTTTATGCATAGTTAAAGCTTGTTTTGCATGGCATTCTGAAAGGTTGTGTTATATGTTGTTGTAGAGGATTGAATCAATATAAGAATGTTGTTAGAGGTGTGGAAATTTGGGAGGGGGTATTTTGTAGGTTTTGGGATATCAATATCAATTTTGGTATTCATCCACTAAAACCTACTTATACCTAGGAAGAAAACTCTATAGTTCTATTGGACTTGTGGACAAAGGAAGAAATTCCTTTTCCCTACCAATAAATTGTAAGTTTGATTCCACTTTCCATTGTTTCTATGGTCCTAAACAACACTTTTATATTAGATTTAGTCATATATTACAACATATGATGCAATATTTCATTTTACATTTTACATTATACTAACAAATCTTATACTAATTATTGTTTGGTGTTTTGATTGGAAGGTATGGGTTCTAAAAGTCTAAGCCAAAGACAAAGGAAAAGAGCTAGAGAAGAAATTGAAAAGAAGCTTGAAATTAGAGAATGCAAAGAGGAGAAGGTGAAAAGTGAAGATAAAAGGGTTAAAACTCAAGAGGAGAAGAGTAGAGATTCAAAAGTAAGTAGTTATTTTATTACATATTTATTAGTCATTGATCATTTTTTATTTTGTCTTTTTTTCTCTTTTGCAATTTTTTTTTTCCTTGTTTCTTCTCATGTTGCTCTTGATTTGTTTACTATTGCTCATTGTTTCTTACTATTGCTCATTGCTTCTCACTATTGCTCTTACTATTGGTCACTGTTCATTTGCTCTTGGTCACTGTTCATTTGCTTTCATTTGGTCACTGTGATTTGGTCACAATGATTTGGTTTGATTTGATCACAATGATTTGGTCACTAATCTGGTTGATTTTTGTTCTCATGGTTATTCTGTTTTGCTCAGTTTTTCCATAATGTATCACAATTTTTTATAATTTCTGCTTCAGTTTTCACAAATTCCACTTCTATGGAGAATTAAAGTATCTGTCAAATTTCGGACTCATCAACTATGCAATTGATGACTGCACTGTACCCAGTTCTAGAGCCAGGAGGAGCTTCATGTGGTTCATTTGTTTACTGCTTTTTTGTTTATTTGTTTTGCTTACTGGGTGTCTTTTTGTTTATTTGTTTTACTTACTGGGTATCAGTCAGATTTGGTTTACCAGATTTGGTTTATTGTTTGCTAATTGATTCTGCTCTGGTTAATTTCAATACGCCTTTCACTGCTACCACTGTTTGTTGTGCATTTAGTTACTAGTATTTAGTTACTAGTTTCATTTTAGCCTTTCACTGCTACCACTGTTTGTTGTGCATTTAGTTACTAGTATTTAGTTACTAGTTTCATTTTAGTTACTAGTTTACTGTTTGTTTGTTTACCGGTTGATTTTTGTTCTCATGGTTATTCTGTTTTGCTCAGTTTTTCCATAATGTATCACAATTTGTTATGTTTTCTGCTTCAGTTTTCACAAATTCCACTTCTATGGAGAATTAAAGTATCTGTCAAATTTCGGACTCATCAACTATGCAATTGATGACTGCACTGTACCCAGTTCTAGAGCCAGGAGGAGCTTTATGTGGTTCATTTGTTTACTGCTTTTTGTTTATTTGTTTTGCTTACTGGGTGTCTTTTTGTTTATTTGTTTTACTTACTGGGTATCAGTCAGATTTGGTTTAGCAGATTTGGTTTATTGTTTGCTAATTAACTGGGTTTTGGTTCTCAGTTTGGAGTTTTTCTTTATTCAATATGCCTTTCACTGCTACCACTGTTTGTTGTGCATTTAGTTACTAGTATTTAGTTACTAGTTTCATTTTAGTTACTAGTTTACTGTTTGTTTGTTTAGGATGATTGATTTTTTTTTTCCCCACAGAGCCTTCTTGTGGTTTAATTCCTCATAGAGTTGTCTCTTGTGTTTTCTCTTTTTATTCAATATTTTATTTTTTATCTTTATTTTTTTTCAATTTCTTATAGAGCTGTCGCCTGCGTTTTCTCATTTGAATCAATTTTTTTTTTTTTTTTAGTTTCTCACAGAGCTGTCGCCTGCGTTTTCTGATTTGATTCCTTTTTTTTTTTTTTTTTTTTTTTAAATTTCTCACAGAGCTTACTATTTCTCACAGAGTTTGTTATTTGATTCTTATATTTTATTTTTTTAGTTTCTCAAAGAGCTTTATCTTGCAGTTTATCCTTTGATTCACCTTTATTTTTTTTAAATGTATCTCTGTGCATCTTCTACCGGTTTATCCTTTGATCTAATTCTGTTTTTAAAAATTCTCTTATGTTTCTTCTTTTTATAAATATTCGATTAGTCTCTCTGCATTGTCCATTTCTGAAGTTCAGTTTCTGCATTGTCCATTCTTTGTGGAAATATTGCTAATGATTAAATGTCTCCACTTCCTCTATTCTTCTTGTGAGTTTTTTGCAATTTGTAATTTGCTCTCACTGTCTCTCATTTCAGTTTCTCCATTTCAATTTTATTTTTTTATTTTTAAAACTATCATTGTATTAATTGAATTTTTATTTTTTTTGGGTGCAGAATGTAGGGAAAGTGAGCTTTACGTGTGGACTTTGTAGTGTGAACTTGAACTCTATGAATCAAGTTGAAGCGCACAACTTGGGAAAGATGCACTTGGGAGTTCTTGCTGCGAGGGGGTTTTCTCCAGTACACTCCACTCTTGCATATGTAAGTGGGAAGAGTAAGGTGGAAGAAAAACCCTCACCCTTAGAAGTTTTGATGGGAGAAAAAGCAATGGTACTAATTGATAGACTTCGTAAACAGGGGGCTGATATTCCTAGTTGTGTCAAGTGTGTAGTAAAGGTTTTGAAAATTTTTAACTACAAGGAAATGTCAAAAGAATTCGATTTTGAAGAAAGTTTGGTTAATTCTGTAGAATTAGTTCATTCTTGTCTTATTTTAGATGGAGAGGAAATTATAGGAATTTTAGTGTTGAATGGAATTTCAGATGATGAAGCTTCATCATTAGGAAGTAGGGCATCTCGGTTATGGGGAAGTGGAGGTTATGTTGAAAGGTCCCCCGATAAACTATCCGGGTTGATGGCCATGTTTGGATGGCGCTTTGCTGCGAAACTTGGAAGGTAATTTTTTTTCCATTCAATTTGAATGTTACAGTTGTTTTATTTTGAATGTGTTATTTTGATGGTCTTATTTTAATCTATTTTATTTTATTTATTTTAATCTTTTTTATTTTATTTATTTTGTAGGTATGTACATCCACTGGTGAAGAGACAGAAAATTCCAGAAGACAAAGAGGAACAGAAGATTGCAGATGGTTTTGAGCTAGAGGTTGCAGCAGACGGTTTTGTTAAGGATCTCTCCAAGCATCTACAGAAGTATTTTCCAAATACTTATAGAAGCCTATGTGACTTATACAAGAATCCCACTGGACTTGGTAGGATGGGTGATAGTCCATTTTCAGGTATGGGAATCACAGAAAACTTTGCTAGTTTGCCACATCTAGACAAGGATTATGGATTTGGTTTTATTAGTTGGTTTCATAGCAAAAACCAGTATAGAGGTACTGGTTTGTGTGCAGGTGGAGAATTCTTAATGCCAGAGTATGGCATGTTTTTACAACCAAGGCATGGCACAATTTTTTGTTTCAAAGCTACTATGGTTTACCATGGAACAAGGAGGAATATTGGGTATACACAAGTTGGTGCTTGTGTATATACCAAAATGAAAATAATTAATGGAGCCAATAAGAGAAGCAAAGATATAGATTTAGAGTAAAATAATAGCTGTAGTAGTTGATATGGTACTTTATATTTTTATATCTATATATTTTTATATACTTAATATTTTTATATCTTTGTCCCTAAGTCACCACTCTGATCACATGCTTGTCTGTAAAGCTACTTTGGTGGTTTAGTTTCATTGTCTCTGTATGTCTATCGGAAATTCAGGCACAGCAAGCACAAGCCTCCATGTACTGGACTTTGAGACATTTGTGCAAAACTTGTTCGAAAGTGGGCATGGATTAGGGTACAAGCAATGTGAGCTAGCACACCAGCCTGAGAAGCCCACATTTCAAGTTAATTAGCTGATCAACTTGCTGGACAGAGATGCAGCTGCTGCACAGTGCACATAATATTGTGTGGAGCAAACTTACTACAAAGTTCAATCAGCCTGGGTTAAGCTTGGAATTTGAAACTGTTACAGAACGAGTCTGTATATTGGTTTGACACTTCAAGTTCATGCTAAGAGGATGGACATTCGATTGGAAGTGCCGAGCATGATTTGTGCATAGAATAATGTAAATATAAAGTACTTCACCAATAGACAATTGCAATTTCTACAAAAAATGTAAATAAAAGCAGACTCAGAACTTGGATGTAAACTCACCCATGGGCCATGGAGGTCAATCAGATTCATGGCCCGGTTTCCATAGTGAAATTATAAAAATAACAATGTAGATGATAACCTTTTTTCCTATTTTGTAAAATGAAGCTACCTCCCTGAACTACCAGTTTCCTCTGCAAAATCTGGTAAATTAATAAATTATACATTGGTTCTATATTTCGAGTGAAGGGATTCTGATTCCAGTAATTGACCTGGTTGTCAAATAACACTAGCTCATCAGCCTTATCCAAGCCACCTAAGTTGTGTTCCACGACGGTAAGAGACTTGATACGCATTGAGCTGTTGTGTCACAGAGTTTTGTTTTCCATTTCAGTGCAAAAAAAGCTGAGCTAGTTTGTGATGGCCAATGTGGTGTTCAAAGCTTGAAAGTGGTCAAAATATTAATTGTTAGTCACATCATCCAAAATTTGGATACCTCGAAAATTAGAGTTGAATCATTTTGTCCTTATGATCATACAGTGGCTGGTAAAATCTCTCAAGGATTGGATCTTAATAAAATAAAATAAAATATAATATAATGTTTAGAAGATGAAATTTATGATAAATCATTTGTGAGGTATATAGCGGTGTGGAGCTAAAGCATAGTGTTGGATGGAATAGTTGATTAAGGCTTCCAAGTTATGATTGGAATTGGAGTCTTTCCTCTCTTCCGTTGATTTATATGTATGGTTTGACTTTTCTTGTGGCTGTAAAAGACTGTTGACACATTGTCTACAAGCATAAACATAACTATAATGGTTTTGGTTGTAATTCTAACTGAGTTTATAGATGAGGTCCTTGACTTGTCAATTTTTCATACTTTATTACACCAACATTCAAATTTCAAAGAATAAGACTCAGGGTTTCTAAGAACTCAAAAACTACTAAATTGTGTTTGATATTGTATAGTCAGTTTTATGACAAAAGATTTCCATACTTTTGGGTTTTATATGTTATATGCTACTTCATTAGATCCTGATATTCAAATGCCTCACTTAAAATAAAACTGATGTGGAAAATCATACTAATTATGAAAACGTTTGACTGCATTTTTGGAAAGTTGGAAACTACTATTTTACTACATGATGAATGGATTCAACCTCTTTGAGACTCATTCTGTGAAACATTTAAACTTATTCACATGAATCATTTTATTCAAATCACCAAAGAACAAAAAATTTGAATTTCTATCTTATACAAAATTTAATAGAGAATTAAATAATCCCTAATCAAAAAATAAACATTATAATCAATTTTTTCAAATTGGAAGATTATACTTTTAGAACTTTTATTTAAGTGGGAATTGAGATTCAATTTTCAAAACATCAAATAAGTGCTGGAAATTTATAATTAAAAGAGAAAAATATAATACAGAACTTGTGTAAAAATCCATAAAAAGGTTAGTGGACATGGTGGGTAGGGTAGGGTAGGGCAAGGTAGGGCAGGGTAGGGTAGGGTGGGTTAGGGTCGGGGTAGGTGGAGAGGGGCCCATGGGTGAACGAAATCCGGCACTAGCACCACAGTGGCTGCCACGACAACTTCGCATTACATGGTTCCCCTTTCACATCTTGGGAACACCCATTTCTCACTTATATTCAAGGCTGTCCTAGGAGACCCATTCGATATGGGATATGGGCTTGCACCTATTCAAAAACCTGAATGCTTTGCTAATGCCCTCTCTTTGTTTTTGACAAAGCTATTGAAGGTAGGAGTTGAGGATGGAGGCGAGGCTGTTTTTTTATGCTTAGTGGTTGTGGATGTCTTGTATGCTGAGTGGGGGTGCTGGATGGATGGGGGAGTGAGCTTGCTGGAGCTTGGAGCCATATTCTTTATCTTTACAAACATTTCTTTATCTTTACATGAGTCGCATTCTTTATCTTTACAAATATTTCTTTATCTTTACATGAGTCAATTTCTTTATCTTTACAAACATTTCTTTATATCCCATTATTGTCAAACATGCTAAATTCTTCTTTAACACCTTTTCTTTTACCTTCAATGAAATTTATTTCCAGTATTATTTTTTATTTCTCCTTAATCCCTCCATAATCTACTCACCATTGCATTATGCCACAGTACGTGTTTTTTAATTTTCAGGAACTCACACTATTTCAAGTGGCCAATATAACGTGTAGTGGCCAATTTAATGAATATGGCGTTTGTTGTAGAACTTGAATTGTGCGTTATTCACGGCAAAACACTTGTTGCATTGCGTCCGCTGACCTTGGATCTCAACCGGGTCTTGGTTGCGAACCTTCTTGTAGTGCTTGGGTTTTGGCCTATCATGATTCTCCCAAGTGAACACCACCTCGCAATCCAAGCATAGGTACCTCTGTTGGTCACTCTTCCCATTGTTCAGGTACTTGAACTTCACATTCTTGGACTCGCAATGCACGCAAGACACCTCCTTCTCCATATTTGCAATCCCCACACAATTCTTTGCTTGGGATAACCTGGTATCCAGATCCCGCTGATTACTTTTGGGTCTGTGTGTTGGAGCCAAGGAATTTGAATTTTGCTCACACTTTCGTGATGATCAGAGTGCGGCTCTGTTTGAGCGATTCCCTTCCAATAGCTTCGAAGCAGCAGGTTCTGATCCCTTCCAATAGCTTCGAAGCAGCAGGTTCTGATCCCTTCCAATAGCTTCGAAGCAGCAGGTTCTGATTCCTTCCAATAGCTTCGAAGCAGCAGGTTGTGAAACTCTAGTAAGCTCCCTTCACACAAGCAGTCAAAAGAACTTCTCGTTGTCCCACTTCGTATTTGAAACCAACCAATTCTGGAACTCTTACAATCTCCTTCAAGGCACAAGCGCACAGAGTTCTGTGGAGACTGCAGAGGAATAGAATGGTGGAATCCAGAATGGGCGAGGCCCTTTTTGTAGTCTACACTGAAGCTAGTGTAATGCGAAAACTATGGGATATTTCAGTGACGTGAAGCACAAGCCATCACTATTACAGCCATTATGGTTAGCCTATTTCAGGTTTCACGTCACCATGGTGGCGCTGTTCTCATCTCCTTACCTGATCAGTTGATGTGCATACAAAATGTAGGCAGAGAGTCTTCTGCACATTGGCACCAGTATGCAGATTCTGTAACCACTGAGTCTCTCAACCCATAGCTCTACAAACGAAATAAATGTCCCGAAGTAAGCATTCACTTAACGTGTAATGTGTTCCTCAAAAGAAGTAATTCTCGGAGAGACGAGACAATGCGTGACTCAGGCTGTGTTAAATTTCCTCACCTTCGTGATTGGATTTTCGGTATCATACATGATTGCTGCCACAGTCATCAGACAGTACAGGACTCTGAATTGGGCTCTACCCTGAGAATCAGTAAGAATCTATACTACATGGAAGAAGGTTCAACCTACTCAAATCTGAAAGTCTAACTCCTTGACAAAGGGAGAGTTCACTCTTGGCAGACTCGATCTATTGCTTCATCTCCGGTATTTAATCTTTTAGTTGCAACCTTTCCTGAGTTGCATAAGAAAACCAACCTGTTCCAACTTAGCACAGCAGAGGCCGAGCCGAACTATGATACTGTACAGTACTAGAGTATATTAACGAACCTGCTGTTGTACTACAGAAAGTGTAATTTCAATCAAGTTAAAGATGTGTAAATGTCAAGTTCTATGATAGAGCTTTGATGTGCATTACAAATGATCTGTCCGGGTATTTTCTTGCAACTGTAAACAGTGTTTCCATGTCATTTTTCCATCCAAAAATCAAACGAATTTTCAAAAGCCATTTTACACCTTGGGTGATGCTCAATAATTTTCTTTTATTTTCCTTTTGTTGGTTAATCATATAGCTTGTACTTTTTTTAAATTCTTATGCATAGGACCTGTAGATCGAAGTATAAATTCTTCTATATACCGGTATGCATGTTTTTCACTGTGTGGCTACCTGAACTTCGTAAATGTTTATATATCCCTATACTTGAAGATTATATTTTATTATATTTTTAGTTGTTTTGAATCCATTGACATATTTGCCTCGGGAAAAAAAATTAAGCTTGTTGTGAGCATACAAATCTCTAAATTCTAAGTTATATATCTATCATTGGTTGAATGATTTAGAAAATTAGTATGTTTTTGAGTAAAAATTCATCATTTGACATTGATATGATTACCAAAAAAATGTGAATGATATAAATAAATGCTTTATTTCTATTTTTCAAAATGATATAACTTTTTTGTTGCATTTTAAATTAAGGTGGCATTATTTTGATTTTTGAGTTTAACAATGATCAGTCTAAAAACAAAGTTCAAAATTATTGCATAATACATTGGAATATATTGTAGATTTTTTATATTCTCAATACAAGTCTTAAAAGTGGTGAATATGTTTCCACTGGTTGCCAATTGCTGGAGCACTAGACTTGGATTGTACATACATATCTTGGAACCTCAATTATCAAATCATTAAAAGAATCATATTGACCGTAAAATTATATACAGCGTCTATTTTGAATGTGATTTTTGAAAACAAAATTAGACGGAGAGAATTGCAAAAGTGTTGTAAAAACAAATTTATTTGTTTTTGCTAAACATTAAAAAAACATTATAGTGCCCAATGTGATTTTTCCTATCTTTCGGCAACTCCAAAACATTTGTTGCATCCTTTCTCTACCTCTTAGACTTATTATACAAGTAATTAGCATAATTCTTAACTTTGAGATTTTTCCAAAGGAAAAAAAAATTTAGTAGAAAAAATTCACAATAAAAATTGTCAAAAGTTTGTTACTTTATAAAAAGAATGTCCAAAAAGAGAATACACTAAACCCCTTGATAATTTTTAGAATGAAAAAGTTTCATTATGAAAGGATTTTGGTTTTTGACGATTTCAAAGACAAATATATTAGTTAGTTGCATAAAAATTCGTAAAGATGGTTGAGAAGTATAGCAAAACATTTATGTCTGAAAACTTTAGAGCTAACTTTGTGCAGTATAACTATATATGGGGTCATTCTTCCGACTTTCTATTCATAATCAATAAGTATAATTACATGCTCCAAAGCTTAATCTTTAACATGTTGGTAAGTTTCATCTTCTCAAAATTACATATAAAAGCTCACTATATTATAGTATCAAACACATTGCCATTTTTCATCATGTCATATTTAGAGTTGTGTCAAAATTACAATGCAAAACTAATGCAATTAAAGTATCAAATATGCTTCACCTTATTAAATGTACGACAACGTCACATTGTATTTTTGCAAAGTTGGCTTAATAAAAGGGTTGAACATTTTGTTATCTGTCAGATTTTTGGCTAAGCCAATTGTCAAATTTACGACTACGTACGCCTTTTGTCATATTTACGACTAGGGTATTTTGTCATATTTACGACTAGGCCAGTCTTTTCTCTACAAAGCCGACTCCATAGACGTATTGAACATGTGACCATGTTTCATGGTGTAAGATTAAACGGCCAAGTCAATTCTTTTGTCTGCAAAACTGACTCAATAAAGTTGTAACATGTTGCCGTGTTTCATTTTGTCAGATTTATGGCCATATCAAATCTTCGGCGTGCAAATCTGACTCCACAAAAGTGGTAAACGTGTTGGTGCATTTCATCTTGTCATATTTACAACCATGTTAGTTTTTCTCCGTGCAAAGTTGACAGAGTAAACGTGTTGAATATTTTGTTGTATTTTATCTTGTCAAATTTATGACCAACTCACGTTATTCCTCTCCAAAGCTCACTCAATCAAAGTATTGACTATACCCTCAATTTCATCCTATTAATTACAATGGAGGCAATTTTTCTTTGCAGAGCCGACTCAAGTGAAGAGCCTAATATATTGCCAACTTTTCATCTTGTCAATTTACAATGATCTTATCAAAATTACAATGCAAAGTTAAGACAACTAGAGTCTTTACATGTTTTATATTGTCATATTCACGACCTTATCAAATTTTTGTTGTAAAGTTGATTCAATAATAGAGTCGAACATATTGCCATGTTTCATGGTGATAGGTTTATAGTCTTGTCAAAATCAAAATGTAAATTGATGCAATCAAAACATTGGAAATGTTGTCATGTTTCACGTTGCTAGTTTTACAGCCCTATAAAACTAAAAATCCAGTGCTCCAACCATCTTGTGTCACATCTTGCTAAATTGACAACTCTGCAAAAGTAGATTTTAGTAGTGGAAGTATTGAGTTTGTTGCTATGTCACATGTAGTGAGTTCAACAACTTCCATTTACATCCTTGATAAGTAATGATTTAAGAAATTATTGCATTGAGGTTGGTGTTACATTACATCTTTTCAATTCAAGTAATTCCTATGCTCACTTTAATTTAACAATAGAACAAAAGAACAAATGTTATAATTTCATGAGATTTTCAAAAAAATTAGATTGATACAAGTTCATATCCACCATGTTATATTGTCAAAATTCCATGTCATGAATGTATAATATGAAATGAACCACTCTTTCAAACTAATAATCTTGCCGTATATTTTAGAAGGCTACTCTATGTTTATTCAAAAGATCAAAGTCATAAACAACTTATGCTTAAACTTAATCTACTTCCTCATAATTTTGTTCTAAACCCATAATAGGTTTTAATATTGCTTTTGACACTATGAACAAGTCAACCTTCAAACAATCATTTTTCTCCATTCGAAGTTCTATTCAATAATTCAATGGATTGATTTGCAATTCAAGTTTATGCAAGTTAGAAAAATCTCACTTCAATCTAAGAAGTTGGCAAGTGTTTTAATTCGAGGAATATAGATCTAGAATTATTAAATTGGTAAATTAGTAAAAACAATCAAATGTTTGTATAAAACGATGTTAAATAATCATTCATGTAAAATCGATTTATATTAGCAAATGTTTAATAATATATTTAAATGCCCAAGTACTATTAATCAAGTTGAACAACCAAACATGGGTAATAAAACAATACGATATCTCAATCTATAAAGTTTTAAGGATACTAGTTAAATCCAAATCAACACTAGATCTGTAACTATACCACTAAGCTATTAGGATTTGTATGTTTTACTTTAAGTGTAGTAAAAACAATGGAACTTTGAGTATACCATTGAAGTAGAAATGAAAAACTAACAAAACCTCTACTATGTAGTAAAGAGAAAGGTTTTCTCCACATTCTAATAAAAATGGGCAAGATAACTTTGATCCGTACTAAAACTGTATATTTTTTTTTCAAGGTAACTACCTTTTGTTTTGACAACCTCAAAAGCAATTATTTTGGTTACTTGTTCAAAAAGCAGGTTGTCATAGACACAAAAACCTTCCAACACATAGATAGTGTGCAATACCTGCCACACAGTACACTACTAATGTGCCGCACGGAATGTAGAGCCTAATGGACAAAGACTATGCAATACCTACCGCACTACTAATCTACCGCACGAAGTACAGAGCCTGATAGGCTGCAGAAATTGTGCAATACATACTGCACTATGATGTGCCGTACCAGGTATTAAGCCTTGATGGACAGAAACTATGTAATACTTGTCGCACTACAATGTGCTGCACTAGCCAAAGAGTGATACACATAATGGATAAACAAATCTCAAAAGTTCAAAACGAATGCTAAAGCTTTATAACAATTGAAGTACAAGATACATGTAGCTAGAATGCTCCAAGACTTGTGTTGGCAAGATTGAGGTCCCCTCACCTTGCCTTCATTATATACTACTATGGTTCCTATTAAAAAATAATATAATTAATCTACAAGATAGGCTTTAGTTGGCTTGCGGAAGTGATAAGGATAGTTGACAATCAACCTAGCCTTACAAAGTTCTAAGAGTCACTAAAGATATTATACGAATATACTTTAAGAGCGCACAAAGGTCAATGCAAATCCAATCTATACTTAGATCTTAGATAAGTTCTAGAAGATCCAACAAAAGTTTTAACCTTCGACAAGGTGATGTAGATTATATGTCCGTAACACATGTGTACCAATGTTTTTCCAAGGTGGCCCATGTCAGAGAATAATGGTTTGAAAGAACATTGTTTTTTTCTTGAAACCTATTCACCAGTGAGTCACTGAGTAAATATTCACTTAGAGGGGGCTTATCGAATTCCCTACTTCTCCAAGGAGGGTTTCAAATAGTTGAACGAATATACTAGTTTAATTGAATTTAATAAAATCAAAACCTCAATCCTAAACTTCAAAAAAATCTACAAACAGTCATCTTCCATAAGTAAAAAATAGCACAAAGGAAATCAAGGTCTGTAATTTTGATTTGTAAACACTTTTTACATTCATCATTACATTTGTAAGAATTCCAAGATATCTACTTATCAAAATCAAGTTGGAAATCTAATTCTTCATGAATTAGAACGAAATCAAAATTCACCCAATTACCGTGATTGGGTGGTCACAAGTTGTACAACTTACAAGTCTAGCTCTAAATTGTAAATGGTAATAGTAACCAACCACCAAAGATGAAAAAGAGAGCTGGACGGTCTCCAATTTCATTTCAAACTAGAAACTTTGAAGTTACATGGATTCAGCCATAATTTGTTGTTCAGATCAGCTCTACAGTGACAAAGTGACCATGATGATGTTTTGTGATTTACATGGGCTACTATATAATTTGAGAAGGACTATAACATTTTCAAGAATTATGATCTCGAACCAAGTCTAAAACTTTTATATGATCATGACCATCTAAACTGTTTGGGTTCTTGCCACTTGTAAGCCCACTTGGATTATTCACAGTTACTACAATTCCTGGAAGCTTTTGTCTAGTACATTCGCTTGAAAGTTCTAGTACAATTCAAGAGCTGTCTGCAGGAAGGAAACCTGAATGCACTACAAAGCAAGTGCTGTCATTGGATTTATAGACTTAGTGCATACAGATGAATCTGAAAATAAATTGTTAGACAGACTAGTTTGTCAACCTTCCAAGCTTGAGTAACTGTTCATTGTTTTTGCTTCAGGAGTCCACCGTACTCAAGATTGAATTTGTCATCAATGTTTTGCAATCTTGAGATCAAAGGTGCCATATGATCATGGTTTCCCTCCAGACTCACTCACTCTCCAGTGAGTACTGTTTGTAGCTAATTTCCAGTGGCAGTGGGTGACAAAATTATTGTAGCACCACTTCAGAATCCCAGAGTGCCCATGGATTTGGCATGTCTGTGCAACCGTCATCGACATCATCCGAGTCGTCTCCCAGGATATTCTCCAACTCCTCGACATAGGAATCTATGTTTAACGTTTCCGGATCGCAATCTTGGTCCACTGAGTCATTGACAGGCTCAAGCAAGGACTTCAGTTCATCCCCCTCATTGGGCACAGGGAGGTCATCACCCTCCGGCATGGTGAGGTCCAAGGAATTCAGTTCGTCCCACTCGTTGGGCACAAGGAGGTCATCACCCTCCGGCATGGTGAGGTCCAAGGAATTCAGCTCATCCCACTCATTGGGCACAAGGATCAGGTCATCACCCTCCGGCATGGTGATCAGGTCCAAGAGACCGTAGTTCGTGTGCTCAACTGGAATCTGGTTTGCAGAAGGCCCAGTTGTACAAGCCTCATCAACTGTTGCCCAGTTGTCGACACCACTGGCTGCTTTGATATATGCAGCAACACAATCCTCGCACGTACAACCACCAGCCGCCACAATAGATTCAACAACGGAAACAAGATAATCTATATCACCATCATCAACGTCCTCGGTATTATTTCCAACCGCATCAATCTCGGTATTCTCAACTATGCCACCAGCCTCGATGAAATCTGCATTTGCACCCATGTAGTATCCATCTGCACCTTCACCCTCGGCAGCCTTAACCAATGTGCCTGGCATATTGGCGACTTCATTTGCATTCAGATTGCGTGACCTCTTCCTGCTCGTCTCGATGGCCACCAAAACTCCTCCCTCCAAGTGCATCTGGAAGAAATCTCCACAGCTCAAACATTTGAACCGGGGCTGGGTCTCGCCATACTGCCTCTTGTTGTTGTAGAACTTGAATTGTGCGTTATTCACGGCAAAACACTTGTTGCATTGCGTCCGCTGACCTTGGATCTCAACCGGGTCTTGGTTGCGAACCTTCTTGTAGTGCTTGGGTTTTGGCCTATCATGATTCTCCCAAGTGAACACCACCTCGCAATCCAAGCATAGGTACCTATGTTGGTCACTCTTCCCATTGTTCAGGTACTTGAACTTCACATTCTTGGACTCGCAATGCACGCAAGACACCTCCTTCTCCATATTTGCAATCCCCACACAATTCTTTGCTTGGGATAACCTGGTATCCAGATCCCGCTGATTACTTTTGGGTCTGTGTGTTGGAGCCAAGGAATTTGAATTTTGCTCACACTTTCGTGATGATCAGAGTGCGGCTCTGTTTGAGCGATTCCCTTCCAATAGCTTCGAAGCAGCAGGTTCTGATCCCTTCCAATAGCTTCGAAGCAGCAGGTTCTGATTCCTTCCAATAGCTTCGAAGCAGCAGGTTCTGATTCCTTCCAATAGCTTCGAAGCAGCAGGTTGTGAAACTCTAGTAAGCTCCCTTCACACAAGCAGTCAAAAGAACTTCTCGTTGTCCCACTTCGTATTTGAAACCAACCAATTCTGGAACTCTTACAATCTCCTTCAAGGCACAAGCGCACAGAGTTCTGTGGAGACTGCAGAGGAATAGAATGGTGGAATCCAGAATGGGCGAGGCCCTTTTTGTAGTCTACACTGAAGCTAGTGTAATGCGAAAACTATGGGATATTTCAGTGACGTGAAGCACAAGCCATCACTATTACAGCCATTATGGTTAGCCTATTTCAGGTTTCACGTCACCATGGTGGCGCTGTTCTCATCTCCTTACCTGATCAGTTGATGTGCATACAAAATGTAGGCAGAGAGTCTTCTGCACATTGGCACCAGTATGCAGATTCTGTAACCACTGAGTCTCTCAACCCATAGCTCTACAAACGAAATAAATGTCCCGAAGTAAGCATTCACTTAACGTGTAATGTGTTCCTCAAAAGAAGTAATTCTCGGAGAGACGAGACAATGCGTGACTCAGGCTGTGTTAAATTTCCTCACCTTCGTGATTGGATTTTCGGTATCATACATGATTGCTGCCACAGTCATCAGACAGTACAGGACTCTGAATTGGGCTCTACCCTGAGAATCAGTAAGAATCTATACTACATGGAAGAAGGTTCAACCTACTCAAATCTGAAAGTCTAACTCCTTGACAAAGGGAGAGTTCACTCTTGGCAGACTCGATCTATTGCTTCATCTCCGGTATTTAATCTTTTAGTTGCAACCTTTCCTGAGTTGCATAAGAAAACCAACCTGTTCCAACTTAGCACAGCAGAGGCCGAGCCGAACTATGATACTGTACAGTACTAGAGTATATTAACGAACCTGCTGTTGTACTACAGAAAGTGTAATTTCAATCAAGTTAAAGATGTGTAAATGTCAAGTTCTATGATAGAGCTTTGATGTGCATTACAAATGATCTGTCCGGGTATTTTCTTGCAACTGTAAACAGTGTTTCCATGTCATTTTTCCATCCAAAAATCAAACGAATTTTCAAAAGCCATTTTACACCTTGGGTGATGCTCAATAATTTTCTTTTATTTTCCTTTTGTTGGTTAATCATATAGCTTGTACTTTTTTTAAATTCTTATGCATAGGACCTGTAGATCGAAGTATAAATTCTTCTATATACCGGTATGCATGTTTTTCACTGTGTGGCTACCTGAACTTCGTAAATGTTTATATATCCCTATACTTGAAGATTATATTTTATTATATTTTTAGTTGTTTTGAATCCATTGACATATTTGCCTCGGGAAAAAAAATTAAGCTTGTTGTGAGCATACAAATCTCTAAATTCTAAGTTATATATCTATCATTGGTTGAATGATTTAGAAAATTAGTATGTTTTTGAGTAAAAATTCATCATTTGACATTGATATGATTACCAAAAAAATGTGAATGATATAAATAAATGCTTTATTTCTATTTTTCAAAATGATATAACTTTTTTGTTGCATTTTAAATTAAGGTGGCATTATTTTGATTTTTGAGTTTAACAATGATCAGTCTAAAAACAAAGTTCAAAATTATTGCATAATACATTGGAATATATTGTAGATTTTTTATATTCTCAATACAAGTCTTAAAAGTGGTGAATATGTTTCCACTGGTTGCCAATTGCTGGAGCACTAGACTTGGATTGTACATACATATCTTGGAACCTCAATTATCAAATCATTAAAAGAATCATATTGACCGTAAAATTATATACATCGTCTATTTTGAATGTGATTTTTGAAAACAAAATTAGACGGAGAGAATTGCAAAAGTGTTGTAAAAACAAATTTATTTGTTTTTGCTAAACATTAAAAAAACATTATAGTGCCCAATGTGATTTTTCCTATCTTTCGGCAACTCCAAAACATTTGTTGCATCCTTTCTCTACCTCTTAGACTTATTATACAAGTAATTAGCATAATTCTTAACTTTGAGATTTTTCCAAAGGAAAAAAAAATTTAGTAGAAAAAATTCACAATAAAAATTGTCAAAAGTTTGTTACTTTATAAAAAGAATGTCCAAAAAGAGAATACACTAAACCCCTTGATAATTTTTAGAATGAAAAAGTTTCATTATGAAAGGATTTTGGTTTTTGACGATTTCAAAGACAAATATATTAGTTAGTTGCATAAAAATTCGTAAAGATGGTTGAGAAGTATAGCAAAACATTTATGTCTGAAAACTTTAGAGCTAACTTTGTGCAGTATAACTATATATGGGGTCATTCTTCCGACTTTCTATTCATAATCAATAAGTATAATTACATGCTCCAAAGCTTAATCTTTAACATGTTGGTAAGTTTCATCTTCTCAAAATTACATATAAAAGCTCACTATATTATAGTATCAAACACATTGCCATTTTTCATCATGTCATATTTAGAGTTGTGTCAAAATTACAATGCAAAACTAATGCAATTAAAGTATCAAATATGCTTCACCTTATTAAATGTACGACAACGTCACATTGTATTTTTGCAAAGTTGGCTTAATAAAAGGGTTGAACATTTTGTTATCTGTCAGATTTTTGGCTAAGCCAATTGTCAAATTTACGACTACGTACGCCTTTTGTCATATTTACGACTAGGGTATTTTGTCATATTTACGACTAGGCCAGTCTTTTCTCTACAAAGCCGACTCCATAGACGTATTGAACATGTGACCATGTTTCATGGTGTAAGATTAAACGGCCAAGTCAATTCTTTTGTCTGCAAAACTGACTCAATAAAGTTGTAACATGTTGCCGTGTTTCATTTTGTCAGATTTATGGCCATATCAAATCTTCGGCGTGCAAATCTGACTCCACAAAAGTGGTAAACGTGTTGGTGCATTTCATCTTGTCATATTTACAACCATGTTAGTTTTTCTCCGTGCAAAGTTGACAGAGTAAACATGTTGAATATTTTGTTGTATTTTATCTTGTCAAATTTATGACCAACTCACGTTATTCCTCTCCAAAGCTCACTCAATCAAAGTATTGACTATACCCTCAATTTCATCCTATTAATTACAATGGAGGCAATTTTTCTTTGCAGAGCCGACTCAAGTGAAGAGCCTAATATATTGCCAACTTTTCATCTTGTCAATTTACAATGATCTTATCAAAATTACAATGCAAAGTTAAGACAACTAGAGTCTTTACATGTTTTATATTGTCATATTCACGACCTTATCAAATTTTTGTTGTAAAGTTGATTCAATAATAGAGTCGAACATATTGCCATGTTTCATGGTGATAGGTTTATAGTCTTGTCAAAATCAAAATGTAAATTGATGCAATCAAAACATTGGAAATGTTGTCATGTTTCACGTTGCTAGTTTTACAGCCCTATAAAACTAAAAATCCAGTGCTCCAACCATCTTGTGTCACATCTTGCTAAATTGACAACTCTGCAAAAGTAGATTTTAGTAGTGGAAGTATTGAGTTTGTTGCTATGTCACATGTAGTGAGTTCAACAACTTCCATTTACATCCTTGATAAGTAATGATTTAAGAAATTATTGCATTGAGGTTGGTGTTACATTACATCTTTTCAATTCAAGTAATTCCTATGCTCACTTTAATTTAACAATAGAACAAAAGAACAAATGTTATAATTTCATGAGATTTTCAAAAAAATTAGATTGATACAAGTTCATATCCACCATGTTATATTGTCAAAATTCCATGTCATGAATGTATAATATGAAATGAACCACTCTTTCAAACTAATAATCTTGCCGTATATTTTAGAAGGCTACTCTATGTTTATTCAAAAGATCAAAGTCATAAACAACTTATGCTTAAACTTAATCTACTTCCTCATAATTTTGTTCTAAACCCATAATAGGTTTTAATATTGCTTTTGACACTATGAACAAGTCAACCTTCAAACAATCATTTTTCTCCATTCGAAGTTCTATTCAATAATTCAATGGATTGATTTGCAATTCAAGTTTATGCAAGTTAGAAAAATCTCACTTCAATCTAAGAAGTTGGCAAGTGTTTTAATTCGAGGAATATAGATCTAGAATTATTAAATTGGTAAATTAGTAAAAACAATCAAATGTTTGTATAAAACGATGTTAAATAATCATTCATGTAAAATCGATTTATATTAGCAAATGTTTAATAATATATTTAAATGCCCAAGTACTATTAATCAAGTTGAACAACCAAACATGGGTAATAAAACAATACGATATCTCAATCTATAAAGTTTTAAGGATACTAGTTAAATCCAAATCAACACTAGATCTGTAACTATACCACTAAGCTATTAGGATTTGTATGTTTTACTTTAAGTGTAGTAAAAACAATGGAACTTTGAGTATACCATTGAAGTAGAAATGAAAAACTAACAAAACCTCTACTATGTAGTAAAGAGAAAGGTTTTCTCCACATTCTAATAAAAATGGGCAAGATAACTTTGATCCGTACTAAAACTGTATATTTTTTTTTCAAGGTAACTACCTTTTGTTTTGACAACCTCAAAAGCAATTATTTTGGTTACTTGTTCAAAAAGCAGGTTGTCATAGACACAAAAACCTTCCAACACATAGATAGTGTGCAATACCTGCCACACAGTACACTACTAATGTGCCGCACGGAATGTAGAGCCTAATGGACAAAGACTATGCAATACCTACCGCACTACTAATCTACCGCACGAAGTACAGAGCCTGATAGGCTGCAGAAATTGTGCAATACATACTGCACTATGATGTGCCGTACCAGGTATTAAGCCTTGATGGACAGAAACTATGTAATACTTGTCGCACTACAATGTGCTGCACTAGCCAAAGAGTGATACACATAATGGATAAACAAATCTCAAAAGTTCAAAACGAATGCTAAAGCTTTATAACAATTGAAGTACAAGATACATGTAGCTAGAATGCTCCAAGACTTGTGTTGGCAAGATTGAGGTCCCCTCACCTTGCCTTCATTATATACTACTATGGTTCCTATTAAAAAATAATATAATTAATCTACAAGATAGGCTTTAGTTGGCTTGCGGAAGTGATAAGGATAGTTGACAATCAACCTAGCCTTACAAAGTTCTAAGAGTCACTAAAGATATTATACGAATATACTTTAAGAGCTCACAAAGGTCAATGCAAATCCAATCTATACTTAGATCTTAGATAAGTTCTAGAAGATCCAACAAAAGTTTTAACCTTCGACAAGGTGATGTAGATTATATGTCCGTAACACATGTGTACCAATGTTTTTCCAAGGTGGCCCATGTCAGAGAATAATGGTTTGAAAGAACATTGTTTTTTTCTTGAAACCTATTCACCAGTGAGTCACTGAGTAAATATTCACTTAGAGGGGGCTTATCGAATTCCCTACTTCTCCAAGGAGGGTTTCAAATAGTTGAACGAATATACTAGTTTAATTGAATTTAATAAAATCAAAACCTCAATCCTAAACTTCAAAAAAATCTACAAACAATCATCTTCCATAAGTAAAAAATAGCACAAAGGAAATCAAAGTATATAATTTTGATTTATAAACACTTTTTACATTCATCATTACATTTGTAAGAATTCCAAGATATCTACTTATCAAAATCAAGTTGGAAATCTAATTCTTCATGAATTAGAACGAAATCAAAATTCACCCAATTACCGTGATTGGGTGGTCACAAGTTGTACAACTTACAAGTCTAGCTCTAAATTGTAAATGGTAATAGTAACCAACCACCAAAGATGAAAAAGAGAGCTGGACGGTCTCCAATTTCATTTCAAACTAGAAACTTTGAAGTTACATGGATTCAGCCATAATTTGTTGTTCAGATCAGCTCTACAGTGACAAAGTGACCATGATGATGTTTTGTGATTTACATGGGCTACTATATAATTTGAGAAGGACTATAACATTTTCAAGAATTATGATCTCGAACCAAGTCTAAAACTTCTATATGATCATGACCATCTAAACTGTTTGGGTTCTTGCCACTTGTAAGCCCACTTGGATTATTCACAGTTACTACAATTCCTGGAAGCTTTTGTCTAGTACATTCGCTTGAAAGTTCTAGTACAATTCAAGAGCTGTCTGCAGGAAGGAAACCTGAATGCACTACAAAGCAAGTGCTGTCATTGGATTTATAGACTTAGTGCATACAGATGAATCTGAAAATAAATTGTTAGACAGACTAGTTTGTCAACCTTCCAAGCTTGAGTAACTGTTCATTGTTTTTGCTTCAGGAGTCCACCGTACTCAAGATTGAATTTGTCATCAATGTTTTGCAATCTTGAGATCAAAGGTGCCATATGATCATGGTTTCCCTCCAGACTCACTCACTCTCCAGTGAGTACTGTTTGTAGCTAATTTCCAGTGGCAGTGGGTGACAAAATTATTGTAGCACCACTTCAGAATCCCAGAGTGCCCATGGATTTGGCATGTCTGTGCAACCGTCATCGACATCATCCGAGTCGTCTCCCAGGATATTCTCCAACTCCTCGACATAGGAATCTATGTTTAACGTTTCCGGATCGCAATCTTGGTCCACTGAGTCATTGACAGGCTCAAGCAAGGACTTCAGTTCATCCCCCTCATTGGGCACAGGGAGGTCATCACCCTCCGGCATGGTGAGGTCCAAGGAATTCAGTTCGTCCCACTCGTTGGGCACAAGGAGGTCATCACCCTCCGGCATGGTGAGGTCCAAGGAATTCAGCTCATCCCACTCATTGGGCACAAGGATCAGGTCATCACCCTCCGGCATGGTGATCAGGTCCAAGAGACCGTAGTTCGTGTGCTCAACTGGAATCTGGTTTGCAGAAGGCCCAGTTGTACAAGCCTCATCAACTGTTGCCCAGTTGTCGACACCACTGGCTGCTTTGATATATGCAGCAACACAATCCTCGCACGTACAACCACCAGCCGCCACAATAGATTCAACAGCGGAAACAAGATAGTCTATATCACCATCATCAACGTCCTCGGTATTATTTCCAACCGCATCAATCTCGGTATTCTCAACTATGCCACCAGCCTCGATGAAATCTGCATTTGCACCCATGTAGTATCCATCTGCACCTTCACCCTCGGCAGCCTTAACCAATGTGCCTGGCATATTGGCGACTTCATTTGCATTCAGATTGCGTGACCTCTTCCTGCTCGTCTCGATGGCCACCAAAACTCCTCCCTCCAAGTGCATCTGGAAGAAATCTCCACAGCTCAAACATTTGAACCGGGGCTGGGTCTCGCCATACTGCCTCTTGTTGTTGTAGAACTTGAATTGTGCGTTATTCACGGCAAAACACTTGTTGCATTGCGTCCGCTGACCTTGGATCTCAACCGGGTCTTGGTTGCGAACCTTCTTGTAGTGCTTGGGTTTTGGCCTATCATGATTCTCCCAAGTGAACACCACCTCGCAATCCAAGCATAGGTACCTATGTTGGTCACTCTTCCCATTGTTCAGGTACTTGAACTTCACATTCTTGGACTCGCAATGCACGCAAGACACCTCCTTCTCCATATTTGCAATCCCCACACAATTCTTTGCTTGGGATAACCTGGTATCCAGATCCCGCTGATTACTTTTGGGTCTGTGTGTTGGAGCCAAGGAATTTGAATTTTGCTCACACTTTCGTGATGATCAGAGTGCGGCTCTGTTTGAGCGATTCCCTTCCAATAGCTTCGAAGCAGCAGGTTCTGATCCCTTCCAATAGCTTCGAAGCAGCAGGTTCTGATTCCTTCCAATAGCTTCGAAGCAGCAGGTTCTGATTCCTTCCAATAGCTTCGAAGCAGCAGGTTGTGAAACTCTAGTAAGCTCCCTTCACACAAGCAGTCAAAAGAACTTCTCGTTGTCCCACTTCGTATTTGAAACCAACCAATCCTGGAACTCTTACAACCTCCTTCAAGGCACAAGCGCACAGAGTTCTGTGGAGACTGCAGAGGAATAGAATGGTGGAATCCAGAATGGGCGAGGCCCTTTTTGTAGTCTACACTGAAGCTAGTGTAATGCGAAAACTATGGGATATTTCAGTGACGTGAAGCACAAGCCATCACTATTACAGCCATTATGGTTAGCCTATTTCAGGTTTCACGTCACCATGGTGGCGCTGTTCTCATCTCCTTACCTGATCAGTTGATGTGCATACAAAATGTAGGCAGAGAGTCTTCTGCACATTGGCACCAGTATGCAGATTCTGTAACCACTGAGTCTCTCAACCCATAGCTCTACAAACGAAATAAATGTCCCGAAGTAAGCATTCACTTAACGTGTAATGTGTTCCTCAATTGAAGTAATTCTCGGAGAGACGAGACAATGCGTGACTCAGGCTGTGTTAAATTTCCTCACCTTCGTGATTGGATTTTCGGTATCATACATGATTGCTGCCACAGTCATCAGACAGTACAGGACTCTGAATTGGGCTCTACCCTGAGAATCAGTAAGAATCTATACTACATGGAAGAAGGTTCAACCTACTCAAATCTGAAAGTCTAACTCCTTGACAAAGGGAGAGTTCACTCTTGGCAGACTCGATCTATTGCTTCATCTCCGGTCTTTAATCTTTTAGTTGCAACCCTTCCTGAATTGCATAATATTAAGGAACCTGCTGTGGTACTACAGAAAGTGTAATTTCAATCAAGTTAAAGTCGTGTAAATGTCAAGTTCTATGATAGAGCTTTGATGTGCATTACAAATGATCTGTCCGGGTATTTTCTTGCAACTGTAAACAGTGTTTCCAAATCATTTTTCCATCCAAAAATCAAACGAATTTTCAAAAGCCATTTTACACCTTGGGTGATGCTCAATAATTTTCTTTTATTTTCCTTTTGTTGGTCAATCATATAGCTTGTACTTTTTTTAAATTCTTATACATAGGACCTGTAGATCGAAGTATAAATTCTTCTATATATGCATGTGTTTCACTGTGTGGCTACCTGAACTTCTTAAATGTTTATATATCCCTATATTTGAAGATTATATTTTATTATATTTTTGGTTGTTTTGAATCCATTGACTTATTTGCCTCGGGAAAAGAAATTAAGCTTGTTGTGAGCATATAAACTCTAAATTCTAAATTATATATCTATCATTGGTTGAATAATCTAGAACACTAGTATGTTTTTGAGTAAAAATTCATTATTTGACATTGATATGATTACCAAAAAAGTGTTTATGATATAAATAAATGCTTTATCGGTATGTTTCAAAATGATATAACTTTTTTGTTGCATTTTAAATTAAGGTGGCATTATTTTGATTTTTGAGTTTAACAATGATCAGTCTAAAAACAAAGTTCAAAATTATTGCATAATATATTGGAATATATTGTAGATTTTTTATATTCTCAATACAAGTCTTAAAAGTGGTGGATTTGTTTCCAGTGGTTGCCAATTGCTGGAGCACTCGACTTGGGTTGTATGAATATTTTGTTTCATTTTGAAAAAGTAAGATTTCATTAAGAAAAAATGAATTTAGTCATTTTACCACATAATTCTGAAAATAGAATTACATGACTTAAAAATACCTTATTATTACCAAGAATGTAATTTTACTAATTTTAATATGTATCTTGGAACCTCAACTATCAAATGATTTAAAGAATCATATCAATCGTAAGATTATATACAAAGTCAATTTTGAATGTGATTTTTGAAAAAAATTAGACCTACAAAATTGCAAAAGTGTTGTAGAAACAAATTTATTTGTTTTTGCTAAACATTGAAAAAACATTATGGTGTCCAATGTGATTTTTCCTATCTTTTGGCAACTCCAAACCATTTGTTGCACCCTTTTTTTTACTTCTAAGAGTGATTATTCAAGTAATTAGCATAATTCTTAACTTTGAGATTGTCCCAAAGGAAAGAATTTATAGTAGAAAAAATTCACAATAAAAATTGTCAAAAGTTGGTTACTTTATAAAAACAATGTCCAAAAAGAGAATACAGCAAACCCCTTGATAATTTTTAGAATGAAAAAGTTTCATTATAATTTATGAAAGGATTTTGTTTTTTGACGATTTCAAAGACAAATATATTAGTTAGTTGCATAAAAATTTGTAAAGATGGTTGAGAAGTATAGCAAAACATTTATGTCTGAAAAGTACTTTATAGCTAACTTTTTGCAGTATAACTATATATGGGGTCATTCTTCCAACTTTCTATTCATAATCAATAAGTATAATTACATGCTCCAAAGCTTAATCTTTAACATGTTGGTAAGTTTCATCTTCTCAAAATTACATATAAAAGCTCACTATATTATAGTATCAAACACATTGCCATTTTTCATCATGTCATATTTAGAGTTGTGTCAAAATTACAATGCAAAACTAATGCAATTAAAGTATCAAATATGCTTCACCTTATTAAATGTACGACAACGTCACATTGTATTTTTGCAAAGTTGGCTCAATAAAAAGGTTGAACAGGTTGTGTTTCATTGTATCACATTTTTGGCTAGGTCAATTGTAAGATTTACGACTACGTTTGCCTTTTGTCATATTTATGACTAGGGTATTTTGTCATATTTACGACTAGGCGAGTCTTTTCTCTACAAAGCCGACTCCATAGAAGTATTGAACATCTGACCATGTTTCATGGTGTCAGATTTACGGCCAAGTCAATTCTTTGGTCTGCAAAACTGACTCAATAAAGTTGTAGCATGTTGCCGTGTTTCATTTTGTCAGATTTATGGCCATATCAAATCTTCGGCGTGCAAATCTGACTCCACAAAAGTGGTAAACATGTTGGTGCATTTCATCTTGTCATATTTACAACCATGTTAGTTTTTCTCCGTGCAAAGTTGACACAGTAAACGTGATGAATATTTTGTTGTATTTTATCTTGTCAAATTTATGACCAACTCACGTTTTTCCTCTCCAAAGCTCACTCAATCAAAGTATTGAATATACCCTCAATTTCATCCTATTAATTACAATGGAGGCAATTTTTCTTTGCAGAGCCGACTCAAGTGAAGAGCCTAACATATTGCCAACTTTTCATCTTGTCAATTTACAATGATCTTATCAAAATTACAATGCAAAGTTAAGACAACTAGAGTCTTTACATGTTTTATATTGTCATATTCACGACCTTATCAAATTTTTGTTGTAAAGTTGATTCAATAATAGAGTCGAACATATTGCCATGTTTCATGGTGATAGGTTTATAGTCTTGTCAAAATCAAAATGTAAATTGATGCAATCAAAACATTGGAAATGTTGTCATGTTTCACGTTGCTGGTTTTACAGCCCTATAAAACTAAAAATCCAGTGCTCCAACCATCTTGTGTCACATCTTGCTAAATTGACAACTCTGCAAAAGTAGAATTTAGTGGTTGAAGTATTGAGTTTGTTGCTATGTCACATGTAGTGAGTTCAACAACTTCCATTTACATCCTTGATAAGTAATGATTTAAGAAATTATTGCATTGAGGTTGGTCTTACATTACATCTTTTCAATTCAAGTAATTCCTATGCTCACTTTAGTTTAACAATAGAACAAAAGAACAAATGTTATAATTTCATGAGATTTTCAAAAAAATTAGATTGATACATTTTCATATCCACCATGTTATATTGTCAAAATTCCATGTCATGAATGTATAATATGAAATGAACCACTCTTTCAAACTAATAATCTTGCCGTATATTTTAGAAGGCTACTCTATGTTTATTCAAAAGATCAAAGTCAGAAACAACTTATGCTTAAACTAAATCTACTTCCACATAATTTTGTTCTAAACCCATAATAGGTTTTAATGTTACGTTTGACACTATGAACAAGTCAACCTTCAAACAATCATTTTTCTCCATTCGAAGTTCTATTCAATAATTCAATGGATTGATTTGCAATTCAAGTTTATGTAGAAGTTATAAAAATCTCACTTCAATCTAAGAAGTCGGCAAGTGTTTTAATTCGAGGAATATAGATCTAGAATTATTAAATTGGTAAATTAGTAAAAACAATCAAATGTTTGTATAAAACGATGTTAAATAATCATTCATGTAAAATTGATTAATATTAGCAAATGTTTAATAATATATGAAGTTTTAAAGATACGAGTTAAATTCAAATCAACACTAGATCTACTATACCACTAAGCTATTAGGATTTGTGTGTTTTACTTTAGGTGTAGTAAAAACAATGGAACTTTGAGTATACCATTGAAGTAGAAATGAAAAACTAACAATACCTCTACTATGTAGTAAAGAGAAAGGTTTTCTCCGCATTCTAATAAAAATGGGCGAGATAACTTTGACCCCTACTAAAGTAGTTTTTTTTTTGCAAGTAACTAGCTTTTGTTTTGACAACCTCAAAAGCAATTATTTTGATTACTTGTTCAAAAAGCAGGTTGTCAGAGACACAAAAACCTTCCAACAAATAGATACTATGCGATACTTACCACACTACTAATGTGCATTATGTGCCGCACAGAGTGTAGAGCCTAATGGACAAAGGCTATGCAATACTTGCCGCACTATTGATCTACCGCACGAAGTACAGAGCCTGATAGGCAGAAACTATGCAATACCTACTGCACTATGATGTGCCGTATGAGGTATTAAGCCTTAATAGACAGAAACTATGTATGACCTGCCGCACTAGCCAAAGAGTGATACACAAAATGGATGAACAAATCTCACAAGTTCAAAACGAATGCTAAAGCTTTATAACAATTGAAGTACAAGATACACGTAGCTAGAATGCTCCAAGACTTGTGTTGGCAAGATTGAGGTCCCCTCACCTTGCCTTCATTATCATTACTACTATGGTTCCAATTAAAAAATAATATAATTAATCTACAAGATAGGCTTTAGTTGGCTAGAAAAGTGATAAGGATAGTTGACAATCAACCTAGCCTTATGAAGTTTTAAAAGTCACTAAAGATATTATACGAATATACTTTAAGAGCTCACAAAGGTCAATGCAAATCCAATCTATAAGATCTTTGATAAGTTCTAGAAGATCCAACAAAAGTTTTAACCTTCGACAAGGTGATGTAGATTATATGTCCGTGACACAAGTGTAGCAATGTTTTTCCAAGGTGGCCCATGTCAGAGAATAATGGTTTGAAAGAACATTGTTTTTTTCCCTTAGAACCCAGTTACCAGTGAGTATATATTCACTTAGAGTGGGCTCATCAAATTGCCTACATCTACAAGCAGGGTTCCAAATAATTGAACGAATCTACTAGTTTAATTGAATTTAAAAAAATCAAAACCTCAATCCTAAACTTCAAAAAAATCTACAAACAATCATCTTCCATAAGTAAAAAATAGCACATCTAGTAAATAAAAGTATATAATTTTTATTTATAAACACTTTTTACATTCATCATTACATTTCTAAGAATTCCAACATATCTCCTAGTTATCAGAATCGAGTTGGAAATCTAATTCTTCATGAATTAGAACTAAATCAAAATTCACCCAATTATCATGATTGCATTGATTGGGTGGTCACAACTTACAAGTCTAGCTCTAAATTGTAAATGGTAATAGTAACCAACCACCAAAGATGAAAAAGAGAGCTGGACGGTCTCCAATTTCATTTCAAACTAGAAACTTTGAAGTTACATGGATTCAGCCATAATTTGTTGTTCAGATCAGCTCTACAGTGACAAAGTGACCATGATGATGTTTTGTGATTTACATGGGCTACTATATAATTTGAGAAGGACTATAACATTTTCAAGAATTATGATCTCGAACCAAGTCTAAAACTTCTATATGATCATGACCATCTAAACTGTTTGGGTTCTTGCCACTTGTAAGCCCACTTGGATTATTCACAGTTACTACAATTCCTGGAAGCTTTTGTCTAGTACATTCGCTTGAAAGTTCTAGTACAATTCAAGAGCTGTCTGCAGGAAGGAAACCTGAATGCACTACAAAGCAAGTGCTGTCATTGGATTTATAGACTTAGTGCATACAGATGAATCTGAAAATAAATTGTTAGACAGACTAGTTTGTCAACCTTCCAAGGGTAACTGTTCATTGTTTTTGCTTCAGGAGTCCACCGTACTCAAGATTGAATTTGTCATCAATGTTTTGCAATCTTGACATCAACTTAGGCGCCATATGATCATGGTTTCCCTCCAGACTCACTCACTCTCCAGTGAGTACTGTTTGTAGCTTTCCAGTGGCAGTGGGTGACAAAATTATTGTAGCACCACTTCAGAATCCCAGAGTGCCCATGGATTTGGCATGTCTGTGCAACCGTCATCGACATCATCCGAGTCGTCTCCCAGGATATTCTCCAACTCCTCGACATAGGAATCTATGTTTAACGTTTCCGGATCGCAATCTTGGTCCACTGAGTCATTGACAGGCTCAAGCAAGGACTTCAGTTCATCCCCCTCATTGGGCACAGGGAGGTCATCACCCTCCGGCATGGTGAGGTCCAAGGAATTCAGTTCGTCCCACTCGTTGGGCACAAGGAGGTCATCACCCTCCGGCATGGTGAGGTCCAAGGAATTCAGCTCATCCCACTCATTGGGCACAAGGATCAGGTCATCACCCTCCGGCATGGTGATCAGGTCCAAGAGACCGTAGTTCGTGTGCTCAACTGGAATCTGGTTTGCAGAAGGCCCAGTTGTACAAGCCTCATCAACTGTTGCCCAGTTGTCGACACCACTGGCTGCTTTGATATATGCAGCAACACAATCCTCGCACGTACAACCACCAGCCGCCACAATAGATTCAACAACGGAAACAAGATAATCTATATCACCATCATCAACGTCCTCGGTATTATTTCCAACCGCATCAATCTCGGTATTCTCAACTATGCCACCAGCCTCGATGAAATCTGCATTTGCACCCATGTAGTATCCATCTGCACCTTCACCCTCGGCAGCCTTAACCAATGTGCCTGGCATATTGGCGACTTCATTTGCATTCAGATTGCGTGACCTCTTCCTGCTCGTCTCGATGGCCACCAAAACTCCTCCCTCCAAGTGCATCTGGAAGAAATCTCCACAGCTCAAACATTTGAACCGGGGTTGGGTCTCGCCATACTGCCTCTTGTTGTTGTAGAACTTGAATTGTGCGTTATTCACGGCAAAACACTTGTTGCATTGCGTCCGCTGACCTTGGATCTCAACCGGGTCTTGGTTGCGAACCTTCTTGTAGTGCTTGGGTTTTGGCCTATCATGATTCTCCCAAGTGAACACCACCTCGCAATCCAAGCATAGGTACCTATGTTGGTCACTCTTCCCATTGTTCAGGTACTTGAACTTCACATTCTTGGACTCGCAATGCACGCAAGACACCTCCTTCTCCATATTTGCAATCCCCACACAATTCTTTGCTTGGGATAACCTGGTATCCAGATCCCGCGGATTACTTTTGGGTCTGTGTGTTGGAGCCAAGGAATTTGAATTTTGCTCACACTTTCGTGATGATCAGAGTGCGGCTCTCTTTGAGCGATTCCCTTCCAATAGCTTCGAAGCAGCAGGTTCTGATCCCTTCCAATAGCTTCGAAGCAGCAGCAGGTTCTGATCCCTTCCAATAGCTTCGAAGCAGCAGGTTGTGAAACTCTAGTAAGCTCCCTTCACACAAGCAGTCAAAAGAACTTCTCGTTGTCCCACTTCGTATTTGAAACCAACCAATTCTGGAACTCTTACAATCTCCTTCAAGGCACAAGCGCACAGAGTTCTGTGGAGACTGCAGAGGAATAGAATGGTGGAATCCAGAATGGGCGAGGCCCTTTTTGTAGTCTACACTGAAGCTAGTGTAATGCGAAAACTATGGGATATTAATTCAGTGACGTGAAGCACAAGCCATCACTATTACAGCCATTATGGTTAGCCTATTTCAGGTTTCACGTCACCATGGTGGCGCTGTTCTCATCTCCTTACCTGATCAGTTGATGTGCATACAAAATGTAGGCAGAGAGTCTTCTGCACATTGGCACCAGTATGCAGATTCTGTAACCACTGAGTCTCTCAACCCATAGCTCTACAAACGAAATAAATGTCCCGAAGTAAGCATTCACTTAACGTGTAATGTGTTCCTCAAAAGAAGTAATTCTCGGAGAGACGAGACAATGCGTGACTCAGGCTGTGTTAAATTTCCTCACCTTCGTGATTGGATTTTCGGTATCATACATGATTGCTGCCACAGTCATCAGACAGTACAGGACTCTGAATTGGGCTCTACCCTGAGAATCAGTAAGAATCTATACTACATGGAAGAAGGTTCAACCTACTCAAATCTGAAAGTCTAACTCCTTGACAAAGGGAGAGTTCACTCTTGGCAGACTCGATCTATTGCTTCATCTCCGGTATTTAATCTTTTAGTTGCAACCTTTCCTGAGTTGCATAAGAAAACCAACCTGTTCCAACTTAGCACAGCAGAGGCCGAGCCGAACTATGATACTGTACAGTACTAGAGTATATTAACGAACCTGCTGTTGTACTACAGAAAGTGTAATTTCAATCAAGTTAAAGATGTGTAAATGTCAAGTTCTATGATAGAGCTTTGATGTGCATTACAAATGATCTGTCCGGGTATTTTCTTGCAACTGTAAACAGTGTTTCCATGTCATTTTTCCATCCAAAAATCAAACGAATTTTCAAAAGCCATTTTACACCTTGGGTGATGCTCAATAATTTTCTTTTATTTTCCTTTTGTTGGTTAATCATATAGCTTGTACTTTTTTTAAATTCTTATACATAGGACCTGTAGATCGAAGTATAAATTCTTCTATATACCGGTATGCATGTTTTTCACTGTGTGGCTACCTGAACTTCGTAAATGTTTATATATCCCTATACTTGAAGATTATATTTTATTATATTTTTAGTTGTTTTGAATCCATTGACATATTTGCCTCGGGAAAAAAAATTAAGCTTGTTGTGAGCATACAAATCTCTAAATTCTAAGTTATATATCTATCATTGGTTGAATGATTTAGAAAATTAGTATGTTTTTGAGTAAAAATTCATCATTTGACATTGATATGATTACCAAAAAAATGTGAATGATATAAATAAATGCTTTATTTCTATTTTTCAAAATGATATAACTTTTTTGTTGCATTTTAAATTAAGGTGGCATTATTTTGATTTTTGAGTTTAACAATGATCAGTCTAAAAACAAAGTTCAAAATTATTGCATAATACATTGGAATATATTGTAGATTTTTTATATTCTCAATACAAGTCTTAAAAGTGGTGAATATGTTTCCACTGGTTGCCAATTGCTGGAGCACTAGACTTGGATTGTACATACATATCTTGGAACCTCAATTATCAAATCATTAAAAGAATCATATTGACCGTAAAATTATATACAGCGTCTATTTTGAATGTGATTTTTGAAAACAAAATTAGACGGAGAGAATTGCAAAAGTGTTGTAAAAACAAATTTATTTGTTTTTGCTAAACATTAAAAAAACATTATAGTGCCCAATGTGATTTTTCCTATCTTTCGGCAACTCCAAAACATTTGTTGCATCCTTTCTCTACCTCTTAGACTTATTATACAAGTAATTAGCATAATTCTTAACTTTGAGATTTTTCCAAAGGAAAAAAAAATTTAGTAGAAAAAATTCACAATAAAAATTGTCAAAAGTTTGTTACTTTATAAAAAGAATGTCCAAAAAGAGAATACACTAAACCCCTTGATAATTTTTAGAATGAAAAAGTTTCATTATGAAAGGATTTTGGTTTTTGACGATTTCAAAGACAAATATATTAGTTAGTTGCATAAAAATTCGTAAAGATGGTTGAGAAGTATAGCAAAACATTTATGTCTGAAAACTTTAGAGCTAACTTTGTGCAGTATAACTATATATGGGGTCATTCTTCCGACTTTCTATTCATAATCAATAAGTATAATTACATGCTCCAAAGCTTAATCTTTAACATGTTGGTAAGTTTCATCTTCTCAAAATTACATATAAAAGCTCACTATATTATAGTATCAAACACATTGCCATTTTTCATCATGTCATATTTAGAGTTGTGTCAAAATTACAATGCAAAACTAATGCAATTAAAGTATCAAATATGCTTCACCTTATTAAATGTACGACAACGTCACATTGCATTTTTGCAAAGTTGGCTTAATAAAAGGGTTGAACATTTTGTTATCTGTCATATTTTTGGCTAAGTCAATTGTCAAATTTACGACTACGTACGCCTTTTGTCATATTTACGACTAGGCCAGTCTTTTCTCTACAAAGCCGACTCCATAGACGTATTGAACATGTGACCATGTTTCATGGTGTAAGATTAAACGGCCAAGTCAATTCTTTTGTCTGCAAAACTGACTCAATAAAGTTGTAACATGTTGCCGTGTTTCATTTTGTCAGATTTATGGCCATATCAAATCTTCGGCGTGCAAATCTGACTCCACAAAAGTGGTAAACGTGTTGGTGCATTTCATCTTGTCATATTTACAACCATGTTAGTTTTTCTCCGTGCAAAGTTGACAGAGTAAACGTGTTGAATATTTTGTTGTATTTTATCTTGTCAAATTTATGACCAACTCACGTTATTCCTCTCCAAAGCTCACTCAATCAAAGTATTGACTATACCCTCAATTTCATCCTATTAATTACAATGGAGGCAATTTTTCTTTGCAGAGCCGACTCAAGTGAAGAGCCTAATATATTGCCAACTTTTCATCTTGTCAATTTACAATGATCTTATCAAAATTACAATGCAAAGTTAAGACAACTAGAGTCTTTACATGTTTTATATTGTCATATTCACGACCTTATCAAATTTTTGTTGTAAAGTTGATTCAATAATAGAGTCGAACATATTGCCATGTTTCATGGTGATAGGTTTATAGTCTTGTCAAAATCAAAATGTAAATTGATGCAATCAAAACATTGGAAATGTTGTCATGTTTCACGTTGCTAGTTTTACAGCCCTATAAAACTAAAAATCCAGTGCTCCAACCATCTTGTGTCACATCTTGCTAAATTGACAACTCTGCAAAAGTAGATTTTAGTAGTGGAAGTATTGAGTTTGTTGCTATGTCACATGTAGTGAGTTCAACAACTTCCATTTACATCCTTGATAAGTAATGATTTAAGAAATTATTGCATTGAGGTTGGTGTTACATTACATCTTTTCAATTCAAGTAATTCCTATGCTCACTTTAATTTAACAATAGAACAAAAGAACAAATGTTATAATTTCATGAGATTTTCAAAAAAATTAGATTGATACAAGTTCATATCCACCATGTTATATTGTCAAAATTCCATGTCATGAATGTATAATATGAAATGAACCACTCTTTCAAACTAATAATCTTGCCGTATATTTTAGAAGGCTACTCTATGTTTATTCAAAAGATCAAAGTCATAAACAACTTATGCTTAAACTTAATCTACTTCCTCATAATTTTGTTCTAAACCCATAATAGGTTTTAATATTGCTTTTGACACTATGAACAACTCAACCTTCAAACAATCATTTTTCTCCATTCGAAGTTCTATTCAATAATTCAATGGATTGATTTGCAATTCAAGTTTATGCAAGTTAGAAAAATCTCACTTCAATCTAAGAAGTTGGCAAGTGTTTTAATTCGAGGAATATAGATCTAGAATTATTAAATTGGTAAATTAGTAAAAACAATCAAATGTTTGTATAAAACGATGTTAAATAATCATTCATGTAAAATCAATTTATATTAGCAAATGTTTAATAATATATTTAAATGCCCAAGTACTATTAATCAAGTTGAACAACCAAACATGGGTAATAAAACAATATGATATCTCAATCTATAAAGTTTTAAGGATACTAGTTAAATTCAAATCAACACTAGATCTGTAACTATACCACTAAGCTATTAGGATTTGTATGTTTTACTTTAAGTGTAGTAAAAACAATGGAACTTTGAGTATACCATTGAAGTAGAAATGAAAAACTAACAAAACCTCTACTATGTAGTAAAGAGAAAGGTTTTCTCCACATTCTAATAAAAATGGGCAAGATAACTTTGATCCGTACTAAAACTGTATATTTTTTTTTCAAGGTAACTACCTTTTGTTTTGACAACCTCAAAAGCAATTATTTTGGTTACTTGTTCAAAAAGCAGGTTGTCACAGACACAAAAACCTTCCAACACATAGATAGTGTGCAATACCTGCCACACAGTACACTACTAATGTGCCGCACGGAATGTAGAGCCTAATGGACAAAGACTATGCAATACCTACCGCACTACTAATCTACCGCACGAAGTACAGAGCTTGATAGGCTGCAAAAATTGTGCAATACATACTGCACTATGATGTGCCGTACCAGGTATTAAGCCTTGATGGACAGAAACTATGTAATACTTGTCGCACTACAATGTGCTGCACTAGCCAAAGAGTGATACACATAATGGATAAACAAATCTCAAAAGTTCAAAACGAATGCTAAAGCTTTATAACAATTGAAGTACAAGATACATGTAGCTAGAATGCTCCAAGACTTGTGTTGGCAAGATTGAGGTCCCCTCACCTTGCCTTCATTATATACTACTATGGTTCCTATTAAAAAATAATATAATTAATCTACAAGATAGGCTTTAGTTGGCTTGCGGAAGTGATAAGGATAGTTGACAATCAACCTAGCCTTACAAAGTTCTAAGAGTCACTAAAGATATTATACGAATATACTTTAAGAGCTCACAAAGGTCAATGCAAATCCAATCTATACTTAGATCTTAGATAAGTTCTAGAAGATCCAACAAAAGTTTTAACCTTCGACAAGGTGATGTAGATTATATGTCCGTAACACATGTGTACCAATGTTTTTCCAAGGTGGCCCATGTCAGAGAATAATGGTTTGAAAGAACATTGTTTTTTTCTTAAAACCTATTCACCAGTGAGTATATATTCACTTAGAGGGGGCTTATCGAATTCCCTACTTCTCCAAGGAGGGTTTCAAATAGTTGAACGAATATACTAGTTTAATTGAATTTAATAAAATCAAAACCTCAATCCTAAACTTCAAAAAAATCTACAAACAGTCATCTTCCATAAGTAAAAAATAGCACAAAGGAAATCAAGGTCTGTAATTTTGATTTATAAACACTTTTTACATTCATCATTACATTTGTAAGAATTCCAAGATATCTACTTATCAAAATCAAGTTGGAAATCTAATTCTTCATGAATTAGAACGAAATCAAAATTCACCCAATTACCGTGATTGGGTGGTCACAAGTTGTACAACTTACAAGTCTAGCTCTAAATTGTAAATGGTAATAGTAACCAACCACCAAAGATGAAAAAGAGAGCTGGACGGTCTCCAATTTCATTTCAAACTAGAAACTTTGAAGTTACATGGATTCAGCCATAATTTGTTGTTCAGATCAGCTCTACAGTGACAAAGTGACCATGATGATGTTTTGTGATTTACATGGGCTACTATATAATTTGAGAAGGACTATAACATTTTCAAGAATTATGATCTCGAACCAAGTCTAAAACTTCTATATGATCATGACCATCTAAACTGTTTGGGTTCTTGCCACTTGTAAGCCCACTTGGATTATTCACAGTTACTACAATTCCTGGAAGCTTTTGTCTAGTACATTCGCTTGAAAGTTCTAGTACAATTCAAGAGCTGTCTGCAGGAAGGAAACCTGAATGCACTACAAAGCAAGTGCTGTCATTGGATTTATAGACTTAGTGCATACAGATGAATCTGAAAATAAATTGTTAGACAGACTAGTTTGTCAACCTTCCAAGCTTGGGTAACTGTTCATTGTTTTTGCTTCAGGAGTCCACCGTACTCAAGATTGAATTTGTCATCAATGTTTTGCAATCTTGACATCAACTTAGGCGCCATATGATCATGGTTTCCCTCCAGACTCACTCACTCTCCAGTGAGTACTGTTTGTAGCTTTCCAGTGGCAGTGGGTGACAAAATTATTGTAGCACCACTTCAGAATCCCAGAGTGCCCATGGATTTGGCATGTCTGTGCAACCGTCATCGACATCATCCGAGTCGTCTCCCAGGATATTCTCCAACTCCTCGACATAGGAATCTATGTTTAACGTTTCCGGATCGCAATCTTGGTCCACTGAGTCATTGACAGGCTCAAGCAAGGAATTCAGTTCATCCGGGCACTCATTGGGCACAGGGAGGTCATCACCCTCCGCCATGGTGAGGTCCAAGGAATTCAGTTCGTCCCACTCGTTGGGCACAAGGAGGTCATCACCCTCCGGCATGGTGAGGTCCAAGGAATTCAGCTCATCCCACTCATTGGGCACAAGGATCAGGTCATCACCCTCCGGCATGGTGATCAGGTCCAAGAGACCGTAGTTCGTGTGCTCAACTGGAATCTGGTTTGCAGAAGGCCCAGTTGTACAAGCCTCATCAACTGTTGCCCAGTTGTCGACACCACTGGCTGCTTTGATATATGCAGCAACACAATCCTCGCACGTACAACCACCAGCCGCCACAATAGATTCAACAACGGAAACAAGATAATCTATATCACCATCATCAACGTCCTCGGTATTATTTCCAACCGCATCAATCTCGGTATTCTCAACTATGCCACCAGCCTCGATGAAATCTGCATTTGCACCCATGTAGTATCCATCTGCACCTTCACCCTCGGCAGCCTTAACCAATGTGCCTGGCATATTGGCGACTTCATTTGCATTCAGATTGCGTGACCTCTTCCTGCTCGTCTCGATGGCCACCAAAACTCCTCCCTCCAAGTGCATCTGGAAGAAATCTCCACAGCTCAAACATTTGAACCGGGGTTGGGTCTCGCCATACTGCCTCTTGTTGTTGTAGAACTTGAATTGTGCGTTATTCACGGCAAAACACTTGTTGCATTGCGTCCGCTGACCTTGGATCTCAACCGGGTCTTGGTTGCGAACCTTCTTGTAGTGCTTGGGTTTTGGCCTATCATGATTCTCCCAAGTGAACACCACCTCGCAATCCAAGCATAGGTACCTATGTTGGTCACTCTTCCCATTGTTCAGGTACTTGAACTTCACATTCTTGGACTCGCAATGCACGCAAGACACCTCCTTCTCCATATTTGCAATCCCCACACAATTCTTTGCTTGGGATAACCTGGTATCCAGATCCCGCGGATTACTTTTGGGTCTGTGTGTTGGAGCCAAGGAATTTGAATTTTGCTCACACTTTCGTGATGATCAGAGTGCGGCTCTCTTTGAGCGATTCCCTTCCAATAGCTTCGAAGCAGCAGGTTCTGAATCTCTAGTAAAAGCTGCCTTCACACAAGCAGTCAAAAGAATTTATCGTTGTCCCACTTCGTATTTGAAACCAACCAATTCTGGAACTCTTACAATCTCCTTCAAGGCACACGCGCACAGAATTCTGTGAAGACCGTAGTTGAATAGAATGGTGAAAATAGAGTGGGCGAGTGCCCATTTGTACTCTGTACTAAGCCAGTGTAATGCAAAACATATGGGTTAATTACGTGACGTGAAGCACAAGCCATGACTATAACTTGGGCGCCAAGCATTGACAGAGCTATGAAATACACATGAAGTGGAGAAGCGAAGTATAAGAACTATTGTGATGGTACCGAGTAGTACTGCACCACCGCCAAACGATCAACACGTCACAAGGTAGGGGCGGTGGTGGCTAACAGCCATTATGGTTAACCCATGCATCCGCGTTTCAGGTTTTGCGTCACCATGTTCACGAAGCTGTTCTCATCTCCTTAGCTCAGTTGATGTGCATACATAATGTAGGCAGAGAGTCTTCTGCAGATTCTGTAAGCACTGAGTCTCTCAACCCATAGCTCTACAAACGAATTAAATGTCCCGAAGTAAGCATTCGCTTAATGTGTAATGTGTTCCTCAAAGGAAGTAATTCTCAGAGAGACGAGACGATGAGTGAGGGGCTGTTAAAAATTTCCTCAACTTCGTGATTGGATTTTCAGTATCATACATGATTGCTGCCAGAGTCATCAGACAGTACAGGACTCTGAATTGGGATCTACCCTGAGAATCAGTAAGAATCTATACTACATGGAAGACGGTTCAACGCACTCAAATCTGAAAGAACTCCTTGACAAAAGGAGAGTTCACTCTTGGCAGACTCGATCTATTGCTTCATCTCCGGTATTTAATCTTTTAGTTGCAACCCTTCCTGAGTTGCATAAAAAAACCAACCTGTTCCAACTTAGCACAGCAGAGGCCGAGCCGAACTATGGTACAAGAGAGAAAGAGGATAACACATTCTAAATCCCTCAGGCATAGATAGCTAACACTATCTAACCCACTGACAACATTCATAAGTGATCGCTCGGAGCCATTATGTTTTGAGCAAATTGAAGTGAAGAATGGAAAGGTCTTGCGTTTTTGCACTTAGCTCCACAACATCCTCATTGTTGACGGCCACGGTGAACTCCACAAATGCCTGGAGAATGTCATGATAAAATTCACGCCTCTCTCTTTCACCATCCGAAGTCCAACGTTTGTTTCTCCAAGAGTGTATCTAAATAAAAAGGGATGCAACCAGCAGCCCAAAGCAGCTCAGAGCAACATCCATGGCCCGAAGACGACGCCACGATGCAACTGCAGCACCGAGGTTGCCGCCAGTCCCTGGCGTGGTGGTACCTGGCGTAAACGTTGGGTTAGCCCCATACAACGACTGTGCGCCCGCAATATCATCCGCATTCAACGCCTGCACGGACAACAAACACGCGCTGCTTTAGCAAAGAAATTATACTCCAACTGATCTGAACAAAATTCCTCTGCACGTGTTCCATTTGCCATGGCTGAGTGCAATTCAGCACCAGCTCCTAATCAAATGTTACCAACTTACACTTCACACGAATGAAATTGATCATGTAGCACCAAATCTCTTTTACCACTTCATTGCACAACGTGCATCTCCCACAAAACTTTAAAACTAAAAGAAAATGTTCATTTGGTCTGAGCTTAGAAGTGAGATGCATAATTTCATAACCAATCTGGGTGTTAGTGGTGAATCAAATATATTGTAGGTCACCACCTCTAACAAACTCTTGATTCATCTTGTTAAATCATTAGGCAGGAGTTTCTCACTCCTGCGAATTCATTAGGTCATCTGTACAGTGAAATTTATACTAACAAATGTGGGATTGAGCACAGTAACACACTAAGTGCTCTGCGAATGAAACTTCTGCTGCACCACCTCGATTAGAAATAAAAAATTCAAACCAAAAAAATAAATGTCAAAACACACCTGCTTGGATGACAATGGGGAGATGCTGGGGTACATGATGGCGTCCGGCACACTCGAATGCTCCAATCCAATGAGATGCCCGATCTCGTGCACTGCGACGGACACCAGATCGAAGTCTTTCAATGTCGAGCTCGCACTCTGGATGTTTATCGACCACGACTCCGAGTTGTCGAAGTGCAGGCGCCCGTTGGTGGGCGCGTACGCGTGGGCCAGCACGCCCAACTGCCCGTCGAAGGGGTTACCGTCGCCGTGGTCCAGTAGGTCGAAGCTGATTGTGATGTCCGCCGTAGTCAAGGACTGGATCCGAGTGAAGGTGAGGTTGGTGACGGCTGACCACTGCGCGAAGGCCGTGTCGATGGCGATCTCGGTGTCCGTCTGGGTCACGGCCGGGCTGAGCAGCGTCGAGTCGATGGCGTAGGTTAGGTTCTTCCTCGTCCACCGTGGGTTTCCTGCGAATGACGCCCATTTCTGGCTGCCCACACTGACGTGTTGTGTGCCCGTCGCGGTTAATCCCCTTTGCAGCTGCACATGGGAAAACCCACTCCAAATCAGATTCGATGATGCAATTCATCTCAACGTATGTAAGGGCCACTTGAGACTACCACATAGCTAAAGGAGAATTGGGCTCTACTGATTAGAGGCTAATCTTCAGTTGGTTTAAGCCTCCAGGTGAAGAGAGTTGCTCTGTTACCGACACCGTATTCTGCATTTGTGATTAACTTCAAAACCCTAAAATCAACACGCCTGGTCTTCTACTTTTCTCTGAAAAATGTAGTATCCAGTAGCTAGAACGGTCGCCGCAATCTAGCATCACCCAAGTTTCGAACTATGGAACGAATCACCACGAAGTTCGATAAAACACTGTACATCATCTCGGGAATGCCATTCACCCAAGAGACCAAAAATCACACCCTCGTCTCTCAATCAGTCACGTTCCTCGATCGGAAGATGGGGATCCAACAAGTGGGGAATTCAAACCAATGGAACCCAATTGTGAGTGAACTGCTTACCATGATAAGCGTGCCATTGATGACATCCTCCCTACCGCACCGGGGGGTGATCATCTGCGTCAGAGTAGCGACGTCCAGGCGACCCGTGACGGTGAGGCCGAAGCTGCGCTGGTAATTCATGACGGCGGTCTGGGTGATGTTGTCGAATGTATCGGTGAAGGGGGTTCCGGCTGGGGCGTCCGTCTTGGAAATGTACCCGAATTGTTGCAAATAGGACTTCAGCGCCCCCACCCCTGTACGCACGTCTCCGAGTTTCGTGTCCAGGAGCGTTTTGAAGCTATTCCAGGGCCCTGCCTCATCCGTCAACGAAGCCACCCGCGTCACTCCCTCCGACAGAGCTCCCAGCTTGCGGTGACCACTGAGCTCCACAACCGTGTCGTGCCCGTGCCCATGTCCATGTAAATGAGATTCAACCTGCGCGATTCCTAGAAGCGCTAGCAGAAGAGTCGCAACCACCAGGTGACAATTCAAACCAGATCTAGTCGGAGTCGACATGGTGACAGACTCGCATAGATATCAAAACTGCTGCAACAAGAAACTGATTCGAAGAGCTCAACTATGCAAGTTCACCAGCTTGTTCAAATGAACACTAGGTTGAGGTAGACTTCTTCCAGCAGATAATCTAGACAACAAAAGCAACCTCCACCCTGCAAGATCACCGTGAACGTCGAAGGTATATGTTTCCTAGACAAACCAACACACCAGACTCCAGGAGCTCGATTACCAGAAACCGAGCGCCTCCACGAGAAGCCAACAACCTTGATACAGTAACTTCACACTAAGATGAGATTGAAACTTGGAGAAACCAGGATCAGACGATCAGACTCATCACACTCATCGGACTCATCAGAGCAGAAACAGGAGGCTTGGAGCTATAAAAGGATGTATCCGCGTTGGACAAAAGCTGCAAGTGGGCATCGTCGACGGACGCACTGAATTGACTCGGTTGTGAGCAGCACGTGTGGAACGAAGTTCATCGCCCCATGTGGACTGTGGACGAGTTGGAATTTGGAATTTGCCAAGTTCGGAGTTGAAGGGTAGGTGAGTTGGAACTTGGAACTTATGAAGAGCACTGTTCACAGTTGTTCCACTCGTCTTTGCAGACTGGTGAGCGAAGACTTTTGATCGAAGGGGTTGAATGAGGAATAATCTGGAGATGAAAGGAGCAGTGGTGGAATAGTGGAAGTGTGGATTGAGTGTTACAGTACAGTTTGTCCTTGCAGTGGGGTACTGTCGTGGTCCTTGGATGGAGGTTGCCATGCAGGTGCACTGGGGGAGGAGATGGAGATGGAGATGGAGATTCCAGGATGGGGTGGGTTATCACTCCGCTCACCAGCGTCGTTGCCGCGGCGTGTGAATCGTGATCCGTCGCTGCTCTGGTTGCTGCGCACGGCAGATCACGCTTCCCTGTTGCTTGCTGGAAAGTTACGATGTATGGGCACTAGGACCGAAGAACGCTG
This sequence comes from Ceratodon purpureus, assembly GCA_014871385.1. Lineage (NCBI taxonomy): Eukaryota > Viridiplantae > Streptophyta > Bryopsida > Pseudoditrichales > Ditrichaceae > Ceratodon > Ceratodon purpureus. The sequence continues at coordinate 6,975,450 of CM026433.1, read as the reverse complement.
TATTCGGGAGAGTGGCAAAATTGCGATCAGAATTCAATATTAGACGGTAAACATGAGTTGTATCAATGTAATTTATTTTGTAGACATAGAAATGATTCACTAGTTTGCATTAATATCATTGATTTTGAAATATCTTTATGATTACAGAATCACCTATATTCATAGTTCTTGTATCAATATGTAAGAATAGTAGATAATACACTGAACCAAAATATGCAAAAATATTATTACGTGTTATTGGTTTTAATTTTTATATTAAAGTTACATTTTTGAAGCAAGAGGTCTTTTCACAGTACTCATGTGATATTTGGATGAAACTCAATGAAACCGTACCAAATAATTTTGCTATACATAATTTGACTATTCACTTGATTGATTCAAAAATATTAGAATTATTTACAAAGTTATAATGTTTTGGTGAGTGATTCAGGTTGCTAGTCTTACATTCAAATGTGTGCTCTAATTAAAAAGGTGAAATGATATGGCATTGAAGTATGCATTCCAATTCTTAAAATTAATATAAACACATTTTATTCATACAATGCCATATTGAGCCAATACCCCACCCTTCATTTCACATATGCATACTTCCGAAAAAATGATTCCATTAGAATTGATTGTGTAGAGAGCTTTTTCTGTAACTCAATTGGACTATTCTCCTTTCCATATTTCCAGAATTTTTTTGTAAAGCTTACCCACTATACTTGAAATATAGCAAATTGGTTTTTAAAAACATAAGAAACATTGCTTTTTAGTACAACAACCAAATACTTTTCATAATTTCATCACTGTACTCCACGGTATCCACTGTATTGAAGACAACTTGATCTTTGTAAGTTAGAGCATTGACCATGTCAATACGCAACGCAACTTGGGCCCAGCACCCAGTCCTCCCGGGCCCTCAACTTCTGCCTACTCTATCTAATGCGGCTGGCAAGAACGATTCCAGTATTGCACATGTTTTTTTACACAAACAGCACTCTCATCCTCTTTTCTTTAAGTTCCTGAACAGGGCAAGGGAAAGCAGAGCAAGATGAAAAGCTAAGCTTTCATGAAAGGAAAACAGAGCAAGGTGACAGGATCAATTGGGTAGCAAATAAACCAAGACAGAGCAGGATCTACTGCTTTGGTTCACTGCTGCCTCACCCAAAATCGATCCAGGAGCAAAGGGGGAGCACACTTCACCCTTGAAAGTTGAGTACTTTCACATGCCTCAAGGTGAAGATTCTTCGGATGTCAATCACTCTGCAGTCGAATGCCGCTCAACTCATTGAGAGAGGCAGTTCCAGTTATGACTCAGAGGTAAGTGAGGTGGACTCGATGATCTAGGCTCATCTCGTACAATTTTTGTACGCAAGCAGTACTTTCATTTTAACTTCGGTACATTGAACTCAAAATACAGACAAGCATTTTTGGAAAAGAAATTCTCCGCCAGTTTTTGTCCCATACGCAAACAGTGCTGATCTCGAGTCAACTTGCATGATGGTCCACTTTTTCCTTGATTTTTGTGAGACTTTGATGCTTGAATCCAAGTCAACCACCTTCAAAAACGAAGCATTAATGCTACTGTTGAGTTGACCTCGACACTCCATGACAGCATCGCGCCAATTCCTTGTCTTTTGTGTACTTGCTTGGTCCTTCAGCGAATCAGCTTCATTGAGGGGATTCAGGGGGAATTATAATTATTGAAAGTCGATTACTTGTGCACCGATTCACTCGCGAGTTGTCCACCTTATGCATTGGTTTCTCGCGAAGGCTTCCAAAGGAAACTGCGTAGTACATAAACCTCCCATGTGATAAGCCAAGAGGGTGTTCCTGCTAGGCACCGTTAGAAAGCCCTAGATGACTAGGGCTGTGCATTTCGGAACATTTGTTTTGTTCTACTGTACAAGTATTTTATCAGCTAGACGCACATTTTATTCCAAATTGAATCTAATGATCAAATCAAGGCCAGCGGTCCCCCTAACCTTCTGTTCACAGTATGACTACACCCTAGTTTAGCAGCAAGTACAGAAGTGGCCAAAAACATTCCAGCGAATAACGATTACTTACAAGCACTACTGAGCAGGAGACGGCCCGTAGTACGAGAAGGCTGGGAAATTGAAGTGGATTGGATATCAACCCCTGGGATACCTATGTCAGAAAGCTTAACAGTGCATTTCACTTTCAGAGAAACATTCAAACGCACTCATCGAACTTGCATTTTGCTGAACTGTGTGTAACACCTTGTTGTAGCAAACAGAACGCGGGGGCAATGAAATGATTTACATTTGATCAGCATCACTAGAGCCTGTCTAGCTTTGCCCAACACAATACAGCAGCTCCAATTAATTTTTTTAGTGATTCGTTGTGTACTATCGCCAGGCTGTAGATGTTCTCAATCCAGCGACTCAATGAGATCTTTAAATGATGTAACAAACCAATCGGCACCAGCCACCACACTAGGACGTGCCACCACCCCACCGTAACAGATGAACAGATCTGCACCGCCTGGTCTTCGGGCCTGCTTGTGAAGAGTCTTTTGTCAGATATGGTCAATACTGACAAACAGCGAAAACCAAAAACTATTGAATACGTTTTGAGGAGAAGGCTCGTGAAAAAATACGAACATATGAACACTACGACGTGGAAAGCGTAGAGACTAGTTGGTGCATTCTACAGGGTATAGACAAAACATTTTTGCATGTTCAAGGTTTGAACCTCGAACATGTAAATCCGGGACAGCACAGAAACTTGACACCATCACTCGATACCGAATTTGACATTGAGAATAGGAATACGAATATCACATCGATTAGTCGCACACAATAATGATTCGAGCTGTCTGAATACTCGTTCTATCCTCAATCCAATTCATATTTAGCACGTTTCACTCATGAAAGGAGAATAACCTACCTCCAGATCTGTCGCACCATCTCCTATCATCACCAAGGTTTGATATCCATGTTCCTGTTACAACAATAATCAAGATGTACTTTAGTAACGCATCGGTTCTTGGAAAGCACATGCCCTATTGGCTTTAATTTTATATAACATCTTTCTCAGACGCGGCATTATAACACTAGCTCTGTTGTGTGTGTGTGCGTACAAGAGAGTTGAGGTGTGCAGGTGAACATGCAACTTGAGCATGCCCATCATGCAATCTAAGAAAGTTACCGTATTTAAAGCCACCAACACAAGTGCAGTAAAATGAACAACTCATCCTTCGTAATCATGCAACAACACTAAGAGGTGGCAGAACAGGACTATAGCATAGATGATCAACTACATAGCTAGTTGCAGCGGGCATGAGTATATAAGCTCACCTTTTTTATTTGTTCTATAGCCTGCGCCTTGCCTCCACTTCTTGAAGTAGGTTCAGTGGCATCAAAACCAGTGAATTCGCCATCGTCACCGAAGAGAAGAGTATTAGCGAACACATTGTCGCTTGGAATATGCAACTGAGCAGCTACAGGCTACACTCACAGAAAGAAGTGAATATATGGTAAGATTGTGCCCTCTAATCAGTATCATTGCTCGTAGACAAAAGCGAATCGCAGTATTTTAAACTCTTCAAGTAAACGAGTGAAGGACTACCGCAATCATCTGGCGAAAGCCACCCGACACAAGATATACGTCGGTTCCACGTGACTGCAACTTCGATACCAACTCCCGTATGCCTTTGCTAAAGCTGCACATATAGAGCGAAAACTATTCATCTTAGCATCGTAAGGTATTTTGATTACAAGTGAAAGACTAGAGAGCTTTAATTTTGATAAACTCAAGCAAAAGTGTCTGCTCCCAACCCCACTATGCCACTAGATGCTAGCCTAGTGAAGGCCTAGTAAATTTATCCTTGGAAAAAATTCTATATCAGGAATTTCTGTACGTAGAACTGCTCTTCACAAGGATTATTTCTCCAGGTTAATAACATCTGCACTTTACCATCTAGTCATCTCAATAAGTCAAGTATGGCAGGGGTCCAGGAAGGCAGGGATAATTCAAAGTGACGTCATCAATAACATTCACCATGTTACGGTCTCAACTAAAGGTACCACTGCTGATTAAGTCAGGAAGTACGTACCGTGGAGGCCTCGTATCTAGAAACTTCGCCAAAGTTTTCACAGAGGGCCGAAACAATGCCAGCCTAGCAGCAAGTGCATCTTCAAAAGGTACTGATCCACCCATGGCCCTGCCATACAAGAGGACCAATGTGTCTATTGAGAACTACACCTACAAATCTCCACTGTTGCTGGAGTCATGTTACAAGGAACTTCAGAGTGAATTAGCCTTGACATATATAGAAAATAATATTCTTCAAGCATTGTTAGAGCTTCATCAACCTCCTCAGCAGTAGGTTAAAAGATTCAAGAAGAGAAATGTTATACTCATTGTAAGAGTATGTTCACGCCTCTGCTTTAATTTATTTTTTTAAATGGACCGGTTGCTTGAAGCTCCAAGGAGCTTTCGTAGCTTTTCTTTTCCCCCGTACCAGTGTTTATTCATGTTATACAATCATACCACATTTTGTTTTTCATGGTAATGAAGGAAAACAATTACCCATACTAAGGAAGCTCAGAATACCTCTATGCACGGAATGGAAAAGGAAGTTCAGACCTGGCCGTCCACGCGGCAACTGCATCTCCAGCCCCGCAAAAGGCAGCTAACTCATCAATTCCTTCGTCCTCACACACCGTACTGTCAACGTCGAAGCACACAGCCTGTGCATTTTGCCATGTTGCTACAACCTCTGCAAAGTCCACCCAGTCATGGAAATTGTTTTAGCAAAATTAATCAATAGACAGGAATTCACCAGCGCACACAACAAGATTGATTCATGCATCTAACTTTCATAGAATGAATTGTGACTACCTCACACACGTCAGTAAACCTCCCAGCGGATGCTTCCATCACTCTAAGAAATGGAGGCTGTCTCTAAGACCGAGGGACTTCACACGAGATGCCTTCCTCTTGGTTGCAGGTTAAAATGAGGCTCACTATCAAAATCCTAAACTCTAATTCAACTAAAAGCTCCCTTAACTAATCACAACAACATACGCAGAAGACAATAATTAAACTCATGCGACTCGCAAGAAAGGCAATCGGAAAATGCGCCCAGCGATAAGAAAGCTCCCATAACCAAGAAAATTACATTTCAAGCTTCCCATATTTAAAAGATCTCTGCTAATCACAGGAAGGAGAATAATTAGCTGCTAATGAAAACCAAGCGCAAAGTACTTGAATCAGAGAAGGTGAAGTTCAATTACAATAACAACGAATCTCGCATTTCACGGCACTACTGCAGCCCCTCGTAACCTAAATTCTCCAACAAGCACCATCGCTAAAAAAACTACCATTCTCGTGCGATCACACACAATACAAACAATCCTAAACCGCAATTCCTCTCCACCAAAAACAGAGAGCGAGGATCAAAACCGAACACCTAAGAAATCCAACAAGTAACCCCCTATAGAGAATGCACCAAACCTGCTGCCAAACTCCCGGACGACGTCGCATTCTCGCCACTCCCGGCATGCGCCACCATCACTCCTCCACCCGCCTCCCGCAACGCCAACCGAGTCTCACCGGCAACAACCTTCCAGCTCCCAAACGAACTCAAGCTCTGGAACTTCACACCCTGCGGCGATCGCACCGAAACAGCCTCGCCAGTCCGCCTGGCGAATGAGCACGACGACGACGGCACCAAGCGCGAGCGCAGCGTCGCCATGGTGTCTGTCAATCCCTGTGAATCCCGGCGCCTAGAACTCCCTCTGAAACGACGAAACACGCGCAAACTTAAGCTTAATTCCTTCAGACTGATGCGCAATCTGTCCGCTCTGGTCCTGGAATCGCGACATCGCTCCTCTCGATCCGCTCCATGCACTTCGCCGCACAACGCGAAGAAAGAAAACTGGGAAACTCGAAGCGAGTGAAGCGAAAGCTCAGGATGCCGGCCGATACTATGGTAATACTATGGTGATACTGTTATGATGCTTTTGTGATACTTGGTTTCTAGACTTTTGATACTGTGGTGATGCTTGGGTTTTGTTGTGTTTATGTACCTGTGATACCCGTTTTGATGTTGGGTGTGATGTTGGGGTGATACTATGGCGGGTGTTGGGGTTTACTGCGTTCGAAGGCAGTTTGCGTCGTCATTGTGAAGGGAAGGGCTCTTTGTATGATTTGTATGATGTGCTGCCAATGAGGAGATTTCGTACAGTGGGTATTATAAGTCTTAGGTACTATCAAAGCCTTTTTCCTGCTTGAATGGCAGAGTTGGTGTGGAAAAAAATACAGAAAGATCGGTCAATCATAGAGAATATGAAAAAAAAAGATTCAAAGTTATTGGAGTTGTATTGAGTTTTTGGTGAATTTTTGAAGGTTTAAATGCAAAAGTTCTAGTAAATGATAATAGGATTCTCATAATCCTTAAATGTCAAGGGTGACCAATTTGGTCATCATAGATTAAAAAATCTAATTTAATAATTTAATATACCATTTTTAATAGATGTTTTGAAGTATAGTCTCTAGTAAAAACTGCATTATTCAACTCTTCAAAATCAATCAAGAAAATCACTTATAGTGTATTAACCAATCCAGGTCAACTTACAACTATATACTTATTTATTTGTATTTAAGTAACAATAACATTTATCTCCATCAAACATAACAAAGAGGTTATATATGAGGGCAATGGATTTTAGAAAACATCTCATTGAGATTTAACCTTGGTAAAAATTTGTATCACAACACCAAATTTCTACGCCATGCAATGCAGAAATTTGTGAACTTGTGAAATATTTATTTCAATTTCATTATGAACCAAATGCACCAATATAGTACAATGCCAGATCAACTCGACACTAACGAACTGAGCAATGCTCAGCAGGATGTAATTTCCCACTTTCAAATACCAATCACTCCCCTTTCAAACTCCACAAGAGTTCCTCAACTTGTACTTTATTTGAAAGTTGGATGTCAAAGACCCAGGTACTACAGATTGCAAGTAATCCATGAAGGGTTTCTCAAGCCAGGCAAGGCTCGGTCAGGCGGGCCAGCCAGGCACTTGATGAAGTAGCCGATCCAAAATTATCTGGGGTGCTCAATGCTCACGATCGGGAGAGATTGTACAATCGCATTCTGTACCAGAGACCCCTGCCATATACCTCATTTATAAATTAATAATTGTAAAACGCCTGTGTTACAATTAGCAGCCTCAAGTGTTGAAATGTGCCTACGATGGTCCCAACATTTTCTTAGGGTCAACCCACTCATCAAACTCCTCGGATGTGAGATAGCCGAGACTCATGGCAGCTTCCTGTATACCAAACATAAAGAAGACATTAACATAAAATTCAATGAATATTTGTTGCACTACACGTGCTTGAAAAAATAGGTAGACCACGAGCAGATACAAGCTTCTAAGATAGATATACTGAGATTATTCCGAGAGGTTAGCTAACCATACGAATGAAGTAACATTATCATAAGGACTAGCGCGGTCAAGTAATGGTTCCTAGAATTTGACAACAGCAAGAACATAGGTTCTACAGAAAAAAACAGCACTGCAGTAAAAACAGCAACATACAAATAATAGACATCCACAATTGCAGAACATATAACACAAGAGTAAAGTGCTTGCCTTCAATGTGCTTCCTTCCTTGTGAGCTTTCTTAGCACATGCCGCAGCTTTGTCGTACCCGATTTTCTGCCCCAAAAAAAGAATATCAATAACGTCAAATTCAGAGGCCATGACTACACCATCACTCTACGATACGAACACCTTGAAGAATTACAGATTATGCCCAATAACACTCAGCTAGCAATAAAAATTTAAGGGTTTTTGAGTAGCTTACAGGGTTGAGCGCGGTCACAAGCATAAGAGACTGCAAGTTCACATCAGCCACCCCACAACAAATTGATCAATCAGAATATATCAAAGGGAGATAAATTGTGCAATTGGCGAATGACCAATCTGTTTGATAGAATGCATATAAAACGTAAAATTCCACTAACACAGAGACAATTACACACAAATTAGCAACAAAATCAAATTTAATTCGCTTCGCATACCCTTCGCATCAAGTCGTCGATGTGGTCACGATTGGCTTCAATGCCCACAACACAGTTCTTTCTGAAAGACTCTGCGGCGTCTCCGAGCAAAATCATTGACTGCCAGAGGAAATGCAGTAATATGTCAGTATGAAACACTACACTCGTACAACTTATGTGTAAAAGTATAGAGTAACTCATGTGTGCAGAAAATGCATGTGGGGAAAAATTGCTTCGCGTAAATATTCTGCAGCGAACAGAAACAAATACCTGTAGCAAGGCGTTGATCATGACCGGCTTGTAAACGTTTAATTCAAAGTGGCCATTAGAGCCTGCCACTGTGATGGTAGTGTGGTTACCCATGACCTGCATAAAAAATTAAGTGTAAGTCAAGCAGCTACAATGTTTCTGACGGTGATAAAACGTTGAAGTAGAGAGCAATCCACATCAGTTCTTCATGACTAAACAAATAAAGCACAACTCTGACACTGAGAAGCACCTAATGCCAAACCAAAACTACTTCCGTTTTAGTTTAGTGAAGAAGTACCTGAGCGCAAACCATTGTTAGTGCTTCGCACTGTGTGGGATTGACCTTTCCAGGCATAATACTGCTGCCAGGCTCATTCTCAGGTAGGATAAGCTCGTGCAGTCCGCATCGAGGTCCACTTCCCAACAAACGAATATCATTGGCAATTTTCATTAGAGAAACAGCGACAGTGTTAAGTGCACCACTGCATTCTACAAGAGCGTCATGCGCAGCCAATGCCTCAAACTTGTTAGGCGCTGTCACAAACGGCAATCCCGTCTCTTTCGAAACTTGTGCTGCAATCTTCTTATCAAACCCCTTCTTGGTGTTCAAACCAGTTCCAACAGCTGTCCCTCCTTGTGCCAGCTGATAAAGGCGAGGAAGAGTATCCTCAACCCTAGCTATTCCATATCGCACCTGTGTGCAGTAAGCGCTAAAAACTTGTCCAAGGGTGATTGGGACGGCATCTTGAGTGTGAGTGCGACCAATCTTAACGATGTCGGCAAACTCATTTTGCTGTCAAATATCAAAGAGACAAACTGTCAAAGCCGGGCTTATTTACACCACAGCAAATCGGGCTCAAGAAAAACACGGGAATGACCACAAGCAAAAGAATTTGTTTCAGTGCCACGATCTTAAAATCTATCTTAGACCAAGTCGCAGTATGTGAATACATCCGATGTCCATGCATCGTCATCCAAAGGGGACAGAGGTGTAGAAGATAAACAAAAACCACTGCACAATCCTAATTCTGTGATATGGCATACACTATCAACGATACATGACCTAATAATCAAATCTTGTTCTCAGACCAGTCTCTTGCAGACGACCTGCAATTGGACATGAACATTCATCATCATCACAATTCGTACACTACACACTCTCTTCCGTTTCTCAATGTCGAAGAATTTTCAGCAGCATCCTTCAGTATAAAAGATAGTTACCTTTTCGACCAGTGCTTCATGAAGGGCATGCAGATGAGGGATAAGCCTGCCGTTGGCCTCAACTGCTGCTGCAATGTGCATTGCCTAAAAACAGTCCAATGGAATCCCACAAGTAGAGTTATTAATAGGCAACTCCTTTAAAATGCACATGAGACCTATTAATATTTTTGTGACAGAAAATTCTTCTTTCGCATGATTCTTATCAGTTCCAGAGATACAGAGCATATGAGGAAACGAAAACGACGTACATCTGTAGATCGAAAACTTCATTTCAGCATTGATCAAAGAACAAAAGCTATTAGACATTCATTTTATTTACTTCCGAAATTAGGAGAGGTTAATAAAAGCAGGAACTGAAAATGACATCCTTTAAACATCGTCAAATCAATGACATTTGCAGTGAAACTTTCATGCGATCAGAACGAGAATACGAAAGTATAGCTACCAACCGTAGGAAAGGTATCATTTGAAGACTGACTCATGTTGACATGATCATTGGGGTGGACACCCTTGCTCCCGATAGGAATGCCAATAATCTCACCAGCACGGTTAGCAATAACCTGAACAACATATACGAAGTCAAAACAAATGGTTGGGAAATACTACAGCTCTTCCTGAAATGTCTGGACTCAATGAAAAATAGTTGTCGAGAATAAATGTAAGTTTCAACAACCAGTCTAAACAACATTGCAAAGCAGTTGAGCAAATACCTCATTGGCATTCATGTTCGTTTGAGTGCCACTGCCAGTTTGCCAAACAACAAGTGGAAAATGATCGGTCAGCTTTCCTTGAGCTACTTCTCCCGCCGCCTTTACAATAGCATCGCCATATTTCTTGTCCAAACCATATTCCATATTCACCTATCTCAACCATGAAAATCGATCTGCTGTGAGTAAGCAAGCTTAAGAACCATAGATTACGATCCAAAGTAGAAACTAATGCGTCGTTAAACGACTTGCATGTGTTTCATCACGTAACAGGTAGAGCAATTCCCTCATAAGTTCATGCAAGTTCCAGAATTTCCAGTAGAAAATTCATGAATAACCCAAGGATGTTGATCAGAGCGCTTCTCACTAAGAATTTCCAGGATGAAAATCCAAGATGCGTGGTAATCAATGCAAAAAATCAAAAAATCCTTTCTACATATTCAGAATTTTATAGGCTGCATACGGTAACTTCAGGGATAAAGGAAAGGCAAGCTGAGCATTACAATGGCAGCAGACTTCTTCAGAATGCCAAATGCTTCAATAAGTTGCTTCGGCATCCGCTCTGACTCGCCTCCGATCTCAAAATTCTGTACAGACCTCTGTGTCTGGGCTCCCCAATAGCTGCTCAGCACAGTTACAAGCAACACAAACATTAGGTACACACTCTACATGCCAAGGCTTTGTAATCGAGTGCAAAAACAAGTGGTAAAACAAACACCAGTGGCAGTGAGACAAAGGCAGAACGCAAGCTGCAAATCATTCCCTGGTGAGCTGTACTTCTAAACAGCCAAACCAATCAAAATCACATAATAAAAACTCAGCTCAGGAGCTAGGGTTTCTAATCGCATTTTTGGATTCCTAGTCCTCTACACAAATTGCACTCACCTAGCATAAAACCTCAAAAAATCAAGATAATAAAAATCAATAGAACGCCAAAACAAAGTCACATTCGATTGCTAAAATGGCTAAACTGCAGCTGATAAAGAGCAGCTGCAACGTCAACTTCCATCCTAATCCACCACGAGTGCCAATCTATAGAACCACACTAAAAGGAAACCAAAATCCACAACCTCGCAGTCAACTAACGCTCCACAAACCACGCCTACCAGAAAAAATCAAAAAATCAAACACATCCAAGCTAGAATTTCAATTCCTCCAAAAACAGAGCACACAATCACATCCGCAACGAATTCGCCAATGCCTAACAAGACACAAAATCGACGCAGAAGCGCAATCCAACACCGAAATCACTAAACCTAACCGCATTGCCAATCCTCGCGACGATCACAAAAACCTCCAACTATCAATCCTCCACGAATTCTCAACCAAAAACCACAATTCCGAGAATCACACCAACGACACCACTCCAGGAAATCCAAAACCACGAAACCGCACGTACCGATCGTTAGGGACCTGAATCGGGCCGAATGTGTCGCGCTCCTCCCGAAAGCCACCACTCCCGCCGGTGAGCGAGCGCAAGAGGAGCTTGGAGAAGTCGCGCGAGGCGGCAGCCGAGGCAGAGGGGGAGTGCAGCAGGCGCCTGGCGGACGCCATCTTGGTGAGGATGGCCATGGCGTGAAGCTCCCTCCGCCCGCACCAGCAGCAGCAGCGATGGCGATGGCGATGGCGAAACACAAGTGAATGCAATTCCCTTCCAGCCAACGCTATAGCTCTTGTTGCTGCTGCTGAGGCACCGGTATATGTACCGGTATACCCGGGAGTCGCTGACGGTGACGGTGACGGGGGACGGTGAAGTCGAAGTCGCTGAAACCTCGGGGTGACCCTATTCCCGTCAGTTTAATCCACGGATAGAACTTAGAGTGGAAAGCTCAAATCCATTTTTCAACTTTAATCAGGATTTATCATGAATTTCTTATGAATTATTGAAATGCATGTTTCAACTTTAATCAGGATTTATCATGAATTTCTTATGAATTATTGAAATGCATGTTTCAACTTTAATCAGGATTTATCATGAATTTCTTATGAATTATTGAAATGCATGTTTCAACTTTAATCAGGATTTATCATGAATTTCTTATGAATTATTGAAATGCATGTTTCAATTTTAATCAGGATTTATCATGAATTTCTTACGAATTATTGAAATGCATGTTTCAACTTTAATCAGGATTTATCATGAATTTCTTATGAATTATTGAAATGTATCTTTGTAGTTCTTTGTATTTGTTAGTAGATTAATCTAATCTTGTGTATGCATTATCCATTTATCCATGTTGGTAGTGTTTTACTTGTAAGGATCCATATTAGAAATGTTTTTAATCTTAATTGGTACTGTTTTACTCATTATGATTTACTCTCTGATAAGTGTGAAGGTAACTGGATTAGGATCCAAGGTGTTGGACTACAAACCAAGGTGATGGCTTAAGGATTAAGACGTTGGACAGAAATTTTGCGACAAGGGATTCAGGGAGTTGTTGTCGGGAGGAGCACAAACTTGAGTTCCATGGTGAATAATATGTGTAATGTACAGTAGCTGAAATAATTTTTGTTCCTGTTTGATAGACTGTACACTTGATATGATGCGTAGCTTCAGAATTACTGCAACGTGTCTAACTTGTAAAATGGCCAGCTGACAAGTAGGAGTTTGGGGTCTCTCTCTATATATATTTATAACATAGTGACCCAAGTGCTTCACTTAGGAAGAAAAGTTTGTTCCTCCGTGATGGAACTCTGATGATGGAGAGTGCTGCTCCCACACATCAACAGGTTTGAGTGCCTGGCCAGCACTTGTAGTTGTCGTCCATTCGAGTTGGTTCTTTTTGTACATTGGGATTTGTTCCTGCAAGTAGATTGGGTGTATAAGCAGATTTAGTACATAGGAGATAGACGTCTTTTATTGAAACAGAACAGAATGAAAGAAATGAGAGTTTGAGATTCCAGAGACTTGCCTGCATTCACGTGTTCTGGAACATCCCCATTCCCTTCTTTACTGATTCTATGGTAACCAGTCTGGAAGTCTCTGAGATTATGTCTTTAATCCACGTTTGATATGGTCTTCGAATGTGAGGCTCTCCACCTAGATCGGGGTTCACTGAAAAGAAAAGATGGGGTTTCGTTAGGCATCATTCTGGAAGCACAAAGAGGACCTGTTTCAAATTATGATTAGTAAGACATGTCGTACAGATCTCCTCTAACCTGATGATGGCCTTATGAATGATAATAAAACCCTTGAAAACTTTGAGCTCCTCATTCTACCGTCCTGTAACACAAAGTGAGGAATCCACATCCTCATTGCGTGTAGACTACTTTAAGAAATCAAAACCCGAACTCAATAGCCTTAAAGTTCATGTACAACCTACTGGTGTGAGTGCTGGGAATGTAATGTGGTCCCGCTTGGGAGTCAGCAACCCCGGGTCAAGTGTGTGTCGTCTGCTCATGCACAAAAAAGAAAGTCAACGAGGCTTTCATTACGATAGTTGAACACGATTAAACGAACGAAGTAAATAATCGAACAATCTATTGACCATCTAATTTCAAGCGCTGATTCTGCTCACATGCGGATTAAACCAAAGGAAAAAGTTCGAGACACTAACCCACAATACATAACATGCTTGCCATCTTCAAGTAGCCACAATTGCCTGCGGCATTCTCTGAAAAGATTCAACAACCGCAATGCACAATCAGTACTACTATGGTTTCTGACAAATCCTGTAAGCATGAGATGTCAAATTGTCAACTAGCACGAAACATCCACATAGTTGCGAAAGTGGTGCATACTCTGGCAAGCACTTCTCATGCCATGCAGTAGGGCACCGCCTGCATTTAATGAGGCATAGACGGGAGTCTGTCTTGTCTTCCTCCACGTTGCAGCTCGCACAGTTATGAAGTGGACAAATAAACGATTCCGGTTTCGACAGGATGCGGCAAGCAAGGTCCTTCTGCTTTGCTACAAGGAGATTGGGCTCAAGATGGTCTGGAACAAGGAGCTCGGCCACACACATAGGGTGATAGAAACGCTTGCATTTCTTAGACCCACATACAAATACCTGAATCAGGATGCAATCACTGAGTAAGCCTCTACCTAAGTTTGACAAAAACAACTTATGACCAACCAGGGACAATAGATCCGAAGATAAATACTATGGTTCTTACTTCTTGAGAGTCTGTTGACGGGTTGGAATTCCCAAGCTTCCCGCAAGCAAAGCATTGGTGCTGCCCAGCTTCACAATTCGGGCAAATCCAAGTCTCAACCTAACAGGTATTGAACAAAACGATTAATCGAATTACTAGAGGCTCGTTAGTTGACCAAATGACCATTGCTTACACACAAAACCCGATCAACAGGATTCATAAAACTTCACACAGGATTCAAGGATACATAGTATTAACAAATTAAAGCTTCTCTTGCAACATAGGTTTTTCAAAGAACAGCAAAAAGTGAGTGAGCTCACAGAGAAAGCTGATGTTGTCAGGCCAAGAGATGGACATTTATTTTGCTTCCCAGAATATATTGTTGGATGAAAAGATCGCATGCATGGACCATCACAACTGCATGATCACACAGAAAAAGGGTTAATGACATAAATTACAAGACCTCTATGCTGCATCCCCCAAACTTCGAGTATACCCACTCAAATGTAAATATCAGAAACAGCTTACTCGACATTCGATGGTAAGGAACTCACCAAAGGAGTTTGTCACCTTTCTCCACACCGTCATCACAAAACGCGCACACGTCAGGCTCGTCGATCCACTCATCATCTCCCGCAACACTGTCTATACCACTTCTCTTGCTTTTTTTGTGTAAATTTCGACGTCCCGGTTTCCCAGGTTTCCTCTTCTTCGATTCCGTGGTATGCCTTTTTGGAAGGGGAGGGTCTGTCTCTGTTGTAAATTCGTTAAGACTGCGCGACCTTGGAGGAGATTGCAAGTTTTTTTCTCTTCTCAAAATATCAGCCACTAAAGGGGAAGCTTCACACTCAAGAGTTCTGTGCGTCTTTGGCGTGGATTGCAAGCTCGATCCTCCTTTTAATAAATCGGCTATTGTAGGGGGCGCTTCGAACACAGCTTGTCCATGCGCCGTTGGAGTCGATGGCAAGAATGTTTCTCCTTTTGAAATACCAACTACTCGAGGGTAGACATCATCGACAGTAGGTCTTTGCATCTTTGGGGTGAATTGCAATCTTGTATTTCCCCTAAAGCTGTGACCCACTGGCGGAGAATCTTCATATTCAGCAGACCTTTGCGTCTTTGGTGTGAATTGTGAGCTTGATCTTCCCATAGATGAATGGACTGCTGAGGGAAACGCCTCCACGTTAGGCTCGGGCTTGCCAAAACTCTGTACTCCAAATGTGGGATCTTCTGGAATAGCTGAACACTCATTGTTCACATGCAGCCACTTCCTGCTCCCGTCAGAACCCTGATTTCACCAAAGACCGTGTTGTTATTCAGCATTGAAGATTTTCCATGTGGAAAATAAGAAAATATACCTCTAGAAGCTTCAGACTGGCTTCCTCACCCACCTGAGCGACTCGTGGTTTCCGCTTCGTAGAAAAACTTGGATAAATCTGATGTATAATCTACACACAACAGGAACCCAGACTTAGTAAAGAATAGCAAATACTCGTGTATATTTCCAGCTGACTACAGTGAAAAACTTCGTGAAAAACTGGTCGAGTGTGAGCTTGAACTCACAGGAGATTCCTGTAGCATTGGATCACTAGTCACTACCGAGCGGCACAAAAGAAAAGCCTCGATTAGGTCTTTCTGATGTGGCTTCGGCTTGAATTTACTGCAATTACAAGATTAAATAAAGTCAGCTTCTACAATGAAGATAATAACTAAAAGCACAATAGGCATCCAACTAGTCAACCAAAGCCCATTAGGGCACTCAATACTTCCTTAGATACCACGCAGGCCCAGCTTGAGAAACTCAACTCATCAAATTCTTGAATCTCCAAGGAAAGAAAAGAGGGTAACTCCGTCTAACAGAGTCTCGCCAATTCTCTAACTCCCTACTTGTGATACATCGAAGTCTCTGTTGATGTTCATAGCATGACCCTCGGCACCCTCAAAACATTAACACATCCAATGAGTCGCATAGCTTACCCACATTCCTTGCGCAAGTATCGCCAGACGTCACCTTTAGTTGAATTGGGGCTCTGCTTAGCGAAGGTCAAGAAATAAGCTCCCACCAAAACAATTCTCATGGTCTCCAAGTAAAAGTCACACGGATTTCGAAGTTCCATCCTAGAAGCCAGCAAAAGTGGATCAGATTGAAATTAGATTTGCAAGGTGTAAATATTAAGGTCTCTATCGCTCATCAGGTACATCCAAGCAAATGTGACGGAAGTTATTTGACTGGAAGAGAAACCACCAAGCACATACTTAGTCACTTTCTCAGACCCTCGAGGAATCTGAAGTACTGCATCAAAATGTACTCCATTCTCCATCCAATGTCGGTTCTCGTTGGCAATATAAAGTCTAAATAAAATTAAAACTCTACGTCAAGCTTAGGAGTACAATGGGTAATGAGCTAACCATGCACCAGGACGGTCACTTGACGAACCAGGACCGAGATGGTTCGAACCAGGACCGTTGGCTTGCCTTCTGACGGTCACTTGACGAACCAGGACCGTTGGCTTGCCTTCTGACGGAAGCTCCAATCTCCACTTGTCAATCTCAAAAGATCCATAGTAAACTCCGTTACACTTGCCATGGACATGTATTGTCCCTGATCCCGATCTCTCCCACGAGAGTTTTCCATTGGCAAAGGGCACCTCAAGCAGCGAGGGATGATTACCGTCAGAAAGCAGGAAGAAATCATCAATAAAATTTATTCCCTCTGTCTCTTCCATCTCCTCCATCGCCTGGAAAAACAAAGAACCCATTAAGGAGAAATTCTTGTCAAGAAAGCATGAGAATCTGTACCAATGTCCTTGAGCTGAGAATATCTTTGTTGCACCAACTAATCTCCACGATATACAAAATTCTAAGACACAAAAGGGAAAATGTAATCCAACACAATATGCTTCAATTCAACGACAATGCTAGTGGCAATATAAAGGCCCAATGTGTCACACACTCAGCCCAAAAACTGCCACCAGCATTATCAGCTCCTCTGGTACACCAGAACCGTTGAGGTTCCACCACATGTTTAGGGCTGTCAACCGTTGTTCACAAACTAAAGAAAGTAACGGAAGAACAATAACATTCGCCTGTAGACCTCCCAACAGCAAGAAGAACACATCAACACAGACATAAGCCTCTACATTGCAATAAAAACCACTACTCAACAAACACACACATCAATGGAAAACCTCATACACACAAATATCCTAATGAACAAAAACCCACACCTACCAGAATCTTCCAGAACCTCCCAAACACAAAAGTAAACACCAAGAACATCAACAAACCAAAAATCGCACCACAATTATCCGGACCAGAAAATCAAACATAAAATCCAATCAAACATCCAAGAATGTCCCAACCATGACCCCCACTCAAACAAAACATACAGAAAAACACCAAAAAAAAAAAAAAACATTAAAAAATCAGATAAACCCTGCCGATTACCACCAGTTTCTCAACACGACAAACTTCCACTCACCGAAACAAAATTCAACAAGCTCACAAACCAAATTCCCAAAGCTCACCTCCAATTCACAGCACCGAGCTTCACCCACGCGCGCTACCAGCAATTATCCTGAAACCGAGAGAAAACCGAGGAGCTCAGAGCGCAAACCTCCAGGAAATCGAAAACCCACTTGCGCGACGCATTCAGGGACCGAAACGATCCAACCCATGTAAGCAAATACCGAAACTAAGCTAACCAGGATCACAATGCAAACCCTGAGTAGAAGAGAGAAGTGAAGCCGGGCGAGTGAAGGCCCTCCTGACCTGATTCTTGAGCCGATTCTTGCCGTGTAACTTGCAGTGCGTCTGCATTGATGGAAGCGATTGAGTAATGCGCCAATTCACGTACTGTGAGTGTGCGTGTCCTCGCAGTGCGTCGAGATTCCTCGCATTCGAACTCGAACGCTGTGCTCACGTCGCGCGCTCCGTCCTTGTCCAGACAAAGAACTAAACCTCGTCACTGAACCTAGAAGCGGCGATATGTACTCGTGGAGTAGATATTACACGATGCGATCAACGAGTTAGATGGGGTAGTGGATTTAACGCTTGTGACGGTTTTACGGGTGTAGCAATTGGACAGAGGACGATTTCTGTGACTGTTAGAGTTGGATTGCGGGATTCATCCGCTTAACTTGACAGATATCCAAACCCAACACTGATCCTAAGAGCGTCTGTGTCTACGATTTATGTAGATTTTACAGAACGGTTATCTACTACGTGGTGGATTTGGTGTTGGTTTTGGAGTTTACTGACGGTTTTAAGAGTGGAGGGGCGAAGTTGGATGAGTTCTGTGACGGGAGATGGAACGTGCGCTGCTTTGATTGATACGCCGGCACTTGACATAAAGGCGATGATAAGTACGGAGCGATGATTTATGATGATCTCTCCGGATGGAGTTAACGGTGTTGGGTTTGGTAACGGTTCTGGAGTCTCATGAAGCGGGATCGTCAGCTGGTGGCTTCATGGACAGGTACAACCCCGTCACGCATCAGATATCCTAAAACCGTCACATAACGTCAAAGCCGGCAGTCTGTAATAGAGTCCTAGATTCTGGTGAGAAGTATCCACGGAATTAAGGGATGAGGTTCCGTTTGGTTGATTCGACGGGTTTGGGAGAGTGTTTTGGAGATGGACAGAGTGTCTGGTTGGATGGATTAGATGTCCGCTGAGACGGAATTTGGATGAATGTAGTGGGATGTTGGATGAGAGTGTGATGATGGTGGAGCATGGGGAGTGGGACCTTTTGTTGTGTAGCGCTCCCATTCCCACGCATGAGTGGGGTTGTACTGTACAATTTGGGAGGACTCCCATATCCGGCACTCATGCCGCAATATGGTACCAGCACATGTCCCTTCATTGAGGTGGACCTGCCCATCACTAGCACCATTAGGAATATGCAGCTTTTTGCAAGTTTGCAAATATTGTGAGAATTTTTGAGTATTTTTTTTTGGGAAGAAAATTAGGCAAAGAAATCAAAACAATTTGAATAGTGTTTTTTTTATGTAAATTGAATAAGTTGAGAATTTTGAAAGGGTGGCGGAAGGAAAATTACTACGAAATACCACTACACCAGTCTATTATACACCTAATTAATAATTGAGTGTTACTAATTGTTTTTTGTAAAATTAGTTGGATTTTATTCAAATATCACCATTTGTTAGATGTATTACCACTAGTATTGCCCTTAAGTTGCATCTAATTTTAGCCCATGGCCACTACTCTGTTGTCTTCACAACTTTATAACATGAAAGAAAAAATGGATGGAAATTTGTCATTTGGATGACAATTATGGAACTTGAATTTGGTGGATAATGAATGTGTTCATGGATGCATGGAGTTTCACCAAATTTCAGCTTACTGTACCACTCTCTCATTCATTGTCATAATGTTTTGAATTTAATGGCTGCTAATTATATACCACTTACTCATTCATTGTCACTATTGCCTTAAACTTACTGGCTAGTAATTATGTACGAATTACTCATTCATTGTCAGTATTACCTTAAATTTACTAACTAGTAATTTTGCACCACTATGTCATTCATTGTCATTTAGTGCCTTAAATTTAGTGGCAACTAATTATGTATCACTTACTCATAAATTGCCACTACTGCCTTAAACTTATTAGCTAGTAATTCTGCACTACTCTCTCATTCATTGTCACCAGTGCCTTGAATTTATTGGCAAGTAATTATGTACCAATCACTCATTCATTGTCATTAGTGCCTTGAATTTGGTGTCTAGTAATTTTGCACCATTGTCTCATTCATTCACTAGTGCCTTGAATTTAGTGGCTAGTAATTTTGTTCCAAAAAGTCATAGCCATTTTTGTAGCTGTCATCCACCATAGATCAGTGGTGTTAATATAGTAGTTTGTCTCATAAAAGAATTTGTAATATAATAATGAAGTTTTGCAAGTTTAAAGTAAAGCAATTCAATAAATCTGTTATGGACACACAATTACCTAGAATAAACCTTTAACCGGATAGATACTGTGCAATACATGCCACACTACTAATTTGCTACACGAAGTACAGAGCTTGATGGACAAAGATTGTGCAATATCTGCCGCACTACTAATATGCCGCACGAAGTACAGAGCTTGATGGACAAAGATTGTGCAATATCTGCCCCACTACTAATATGCCGCACGAAGTACAAAGTCAGATGTGCACAAAGTCTGATGTGACTCTGTACTTCGTGCTGCATTGTAATGTGTTATACGAGGTATTAAGTTTGATGGACAGAAACTATATAATACATGCCGCTTTATAATGTGTTGCACTAACCAAAGAGTCATACACAAGATGAATAAGCAATTCTCACAACTTCAAAATGAATGCGAAAGCTTTATAACATATGAAGTACAAGATACACGTAGCTAGAATGCTCCAAGACACATACCTTGGCTTCATTATATACTACTATGGCTTCTATTAGAATATAATATAACTAAAACAATATAATGAAATCATATGTATAATGGACGTTGATTTTATAATGTCATTGATAAAGAAAATTGTTGCATTTTTTTTTTGTTAATACATATTACAATTAATATTTATGCACTAATTTTACAACAGACAATGTGAATTGTGTTTACTATTTTCAATCTGAAGGCAATTATTAATATTGCAAACATCAATTATATTTCTAATAATTCTAATAATAGGTAATATGATGTTATGTCTCTAATTTGATTCAAAAGGTTTTTAATTGTTTTTACATTGAAGCATTGTATTAAGTTGAATCTTGAATATTTCATT
The DNA here is from genome assembly GCA_014871385.1 of Ceratodon purpureus. Lineage (NCBI taxonomy): Eukaryota > Viridiplantae > Streptophyta > Bryopsida > Pseudoditrichales > Ditrichaceae > Ceratodon > Ceratodon purpureus. The sequence goes on along the minus strand of CM026433.1, from coordinate 6,954,374 downwards.
TTTTTTTCTGGATACGATAGACTACCTTTATTAAACATGTACCGACATTTAATTAATCAATCAAAGGTTTGAATTTTTAAATAAGTGCTCCAATCAAATAAATGAAATATTATTGCATTTAAGTAGGTCATTCAATGCATTATTATATTATCAAACTTATAGAAAACATAGAAACCATATATGAACTACAAAAATGTTGTACTTTACTATTAAGAAACACATACATTAAATTATTATATGAAAATTCTATAGAAGCTATAATTATATCAAAATTTGTAAAGTATAACTCCATAGTAATAGCTTGGATTAGAGTATCATAGAATTTGATTCATTTCTTGGAGATGTTTTAACTTTGCTCTTATGAAATCAAAAAATAATAATTACATATTAAAAAAATTAGAAATCCACATTTTTTTTCTATTTAATAAAATGAGTGAATATGTTTTATTGTATACACCAAAGACACTCTAATTGTGACTCTAATTTCTTATAAACTTAACATGATAATCCAACTTATTGCAAATAAGCTATATTTAAGTGAATATGGACTTTTTAAAGTCCATAATTAGTAATCAGCGCATCCATTGACAACTTGTTTGTAGTAAAAAATTTAAAATCATTGAAAACTTAAATAAAATTTGAGATAAATACTATGAAATAATGATTATTACAATAAACTCAAGAGAAATTAGACTTAAAGATGTCCAAATGAAGAGTTAATAGTTAAAATAAAGTCAAGAAATGAATTTAAAGCAAAAAATGGTTTTTACAACATGTTTTGGATGAAAATCCAGTTTAATTTTTTATTTCTTTTGCTAATGTGGTCGGTGGTCTGCCGATGAGATGATAAAAAATCCATAATTAGATGTTTTTCCAAAATTACTTAACATGGAATGAATCTCGTGCGGGAAAAAAAAAATCTCACAACAAAAAAAATTAGTTGATATATAATCTTATACATTATAAAATTGGATGAAGAAGCCAACTTTGAAACAATTGTTCCCAAAAACTTAGATGAAGATGCTAGATTTTTGGATGAGATCAATAATAAATGGATGAAAGATCATTTAATGTACAAAAACTGAATGAACGTAGATAAATTTAGTGACACATCAAAATTCTATGTTGCCAGTTGAGTATTTGCTGAAAATGAAATAAAAAACCCTGATTATAAATGTTATTCAAAAGCACTAGTCATTACACATTGGCTAAAATTTTGGTGCTATTGAGAGAGAGACTCGTTGTAATGAAAAGATGAGCAAATGCTTTTAATTTTTGATAATTTTTTTGGATTGATAATAGGTTTGATACATGGTGGTATTTGAATGAAATTAAGTTGATTATGCACACAATTTTTAGTGACGGTTTAGTGTAATTGAGGTTGGTAACGGACTAGTTTAGTAAATATGATTCCAGTACCTTTAAAAATTTAGAATTAGCTTAATTTTATGAAAAATTTGTGATTTTTGTTGCATTGATCTTCCAACCTTATTTTCTTTCAATAAAAACAATTGGATATTTCGCACAATACTTGCAAAAAGTGCATTTCTTATTGAGGTGATCATGGGCGATTTACCTTAAAGGAGCACATCAAAGGAGCACGTGCAGCGATGAAGTTTGCTGCAGCTTAAGTGGGCAGGTTGGACAGGCAACTTACTTTGCAAACATAACATAACCACTGGCCAGAGCCCCCTCTACTGACCAACACAGCTTGATACCTAAGCAGCGCAAGGCATTCAGCGAGTGTGTGGTGTTCTCTGCACATATGTCCAGCTCTCAATATCAAGCCCCATGTGCATCAGCATCAACCCTCGATTCCTTACTTGGAGGAGCATATGCTACACAATACTGTAGTATGCTTTGAGAAATTCAACCTAGGGGCATTTTGGTATCTTCATGCGATACATTTGGCCAGAAGTCATGGTCATTCCAGGGATACAATGCTACATTGTAATCTCTTGAATAAAAGATGCCTCCATCAATGTCCATTTCAGAATGTACCATTAAATGTTGTCGGGCCTTACACAAAGAGAGATTGCAGCAGGTATGCAACACAAGTTACTTCACAGAGCATTATGTTCCCGGCATCATGACTGAAAGCTACCCACATCAATAAATGCGGAATGTACACCAAAGTTTTTTCACTTGCTCCCTTGAATCCCTTCGTGGATGATAAATTGATAACGAAACATTCTAATGTGGAAGAATATAGAATCTTTGGCTTTTGACAACCAAGTCATCTGATGGATTGCCCCAACCCCCTGGGCCTGCAAGCATTTGAACTCATTCCCCTGTATTCGCTTATTTGCTTACCACCGGCACAACTATTTGCACTGAACCTCCCATCTTTCATGCCACTTTTTGGCTTTCTCAACCCCTATCTCCATCTTGAATAAATCATATGCTTGGGATAACTTACACTCAGCCCAACAGATGGCCCCCCAAAATAATGCCCCAAAAAGCCAAGTTGATCGTTTGGGGCAAACCAAAAAAGTTGGCTATGATTCAAAGGCATTAGCTGAGTGCAGGTCACTGGTCAGGTTTGGTTCACTCCCATTGGCTACACTTACTCAATTTCAACACCAACTAGATATCCACTTAATTTTTTTAAGAAAAATAAATATTCAACAAGTGTACACAAAACTTGAAGATCATACGTTTCGGTTTGTCTCACTCGACCGTTCCGCGCTCGAATTCGTTAGGGAGACAAACCGAGTTGCGGTCAATGTCCTCAATGGCAAGGGTCCCACTAGATAGTATTACACTACAACTGAGAAGTTATTGACACCTATGTAAAATTCAAAATTCTTTTCAACACTATGTGAGACCAATCACATATTATTCTATAATCAGATTTAAAAGTTTGAGTTAAAAATTCATATCATTCGATGAAGTCACTTCCCTTGATTTTTTTTATGAACCCTTACATTATAATTAGAGAATTATTTACACTGATTTTCAATTTAAACAATTGAGAACTTGACCTCAATGTGAGGAAACCAGGAACAGCAAGCCCTGCCACCAATCCTTTATATGGATGCCAATGGGGATGTGAAGATACACATGGGCTCTGCAAATAGAGTCATGATCTCATTTGAGTTCAAAAGAGATGCAGCAGCTGACTTCACAGTGGCCCAATTTGCTATTTGTAACCCAGAAGTGGCTGGGTTTGAATTTATAACATTCCCCAATTGAACATTCCCTCCTTTTCACTCTACCTTTCTCCGTATGTTAAACTATGTGTCCAGTGTGGTGTATATATATCATGGAGTGAAACTTGTACTGTTGTTTATTAACGCAATTTGCAACAGTTTGGAAAAAATCAAATAAATAACAATAATAATAAAATTGAATAATTAAAGTTGAATGAGAAGGGTGCTCTAGCGGACTTGAAGAGAGTGGGTGACATCAAGGGACTGGATTTGAATTGATGACATTCCCCAATCCAACATTCCCTCCTATTCACTCCTTGAGAGTAATTTTTCTATTGGGTTGTTGGCCAACTGTCTAGCTGCAAGAATAATTGTCCAAGTCTTTGTCAATGGTGTGAGTGCCGGAGAATTCAACATGCAAACCTTCAATTGTGTTGCAGATTTTAGTAGAACTTTGTGAATATGAGAGAAAAAAAACTTGTACATTGGATTAGACAAACCTCAATGTAAGGTATATGCTAGTTTTGATTTGATCATTGTTGTAAGATTGATTGAGATTCAAATTGAGAAATTGTATTCTACTACACTACTTTAGGCAGTAGTAACCTCAATGGCAGAACTTTATCAATTCTTAGAGCCTTAATGCATTCAATCCATTTAAGGTTCACCATCCTATGATTGTTGAATTCATCGAGGATCAATAAGTTGTTTTTTTCATGTCTACGCAACCCATAATTTCTTCAAACATATGGTGTGAACGCCCAACTACACATTTATGTAGATACCTACTACATCATGTGCCGCAAATGAAAGTTGGAAAAAACACATTGTCCAATAAGTAAAAAACAATTTTTTTTCTTCTTTTTTTCTCAATATTAACTCAACGCTATGATGACATCGAAGTATCAACATGTTAATGTTTAGATTATGCATACAAAACATATCAGTATCTAAGCAATCCTTATATAACATGTTAATGACTAATAATCTATCTTACAATTGAGCATGGTTTGTCTCACACGACGGTTCCGTGATGAAATCCGTCGAGGAGACAACTGCGGTCAATGTGCTCATCGGCACACACGTCCCACTAGTATCTTTACAATATATCAATAGCTAAATAACTTAGTGATATTACATTTACATGTAGATAACAACCGGCTTTAAATATATGAAAATATCATCCTATTATTCAACTATTTTCCCTCCCTATTAGGAGAAAGAGTTAATAAGCATGGTTAATGAACAGTCCCAAATTCTCCTGTAGTTGAGTTGGTGGAGAGAGTAGTAAGAGGCAGAGTAAGAAACAGTAGTTTCACCAGCCTGGGATCATTACAGAGGAAGAGAGAGACCCAGACACACACAGACACACAGAGAAGCAGAGAGAGAGAGACAGGCAAAGGCAAAGGCAGAGGCACAGAGACAGAGACAGAGAGAGGCAGAGAGGGAGAGAGAGAGAGAGGGAGGGAGGCAAAGGCAAAAGCAAAGGCGTTGGCAAGCTCCGGACGCCAGCTTTGTGGCGGAGGCCGCTGCAGCTGCCCTCTCCTCCCGGAGGATCCCACCACCACACCAATGGCCTCACCCCAGATCGGATTGCCGACCACTCTCCCCTACGCGACACCAACACCAGGCTCACATAGCTGAATTGCAACTCTCACCATCACACTAACCAACGCAGGCAGGCTCATAGAATAGAACAGAACATAGGACAGGGAAGGGAAGAGAAGGACACTGCAAGAGGTGTACTGATCGGACACCCGGAGTCAGGCATGGGAGCCGAGAGGCAACGAGTAAGCACCACGATGGAGTAGTAGCAGGATCGATTGGGAGCCTCCCTCGTCAATGTGGTGTGTATGCTCACGCACTCGCTTGCTTACTCCCCTGCGTTCATTCACTTGGGTTTGGTCACTTGGGTTTGCTCACTTGGGTTCCTGGATAGGGGAAGACTGTACGATGATGATAGCGCTCTTGGGCTGAGAGTTTCCGATCGTCAATGCGTTTCTGGAGTTTCTACCGGGAGGGAGGTTTCACCACTTGGGAGGGATTGGAGTTCACCGACTGGGTCTGTGGAGAGGGGAGAGGAGTGGGGAGGCGAGAGACCTGCGTCTGCGCATAGATCTTAGAGGTGGGCGTCTCGGATGTCCACTGGATGTTTGCGTTGCGTCGTTTTGAACATGCCTTGTCGCTTCTGCTGGTATTGGGCTCTTGGGCTATTGGGCTCTTCATTGTGCATCGAGTTATTAAGGTCGTAGCAGAGGTGTTTGCAAGCTAGAGGGTTGGGTGTTTGGAACGAGCGCGTGATGCGGAGAGAGGTCCTGAGTGTCTGTGTTTTGGTGGCTCTGAGAGAGTGGAAGTGGATATGGTCTTATGATGTTTTTGTGTTTAGTTTCGCAATTAGGTTATGAATGCAGGGAAGATGTGTTATGTTAGGGTTTCGCGTTCACGTATGTGTACTGCAGCTGCATAAGTGGTGCGCCTCTACGGTGGTGGTATTATACTTCGATACGAAGCGGCTCAATTGCCAATGGCTTCCTGTGGAATCCGAAGGGATCGAAGAGTTCAAAATTTGGGGGTGTTTTGAACGAATTCTGGGCTTGATCTACTGGTGTGGGATTTTCTGCGGATTATCGGACATGGTTATGTGGTTTAAGCATGCTGCGTAGTGGTAGTGAGGCAGCACTGAGGGTCAGACAGAGGCCCATGATCCCTAAGTTTGCGACCCTCGTACATGGAATGTTATGATGGAATTCGTCTCGGAGCAGGCTTTGGAGTGCGAGTGATGGGTTTCCAGTTTTCAGTGGCAATGGTTTCTTCTAGGAGTTTAGGTTGTATGATGAGAGGAGGCACTTTCTGCAAACAGGGATCAGTGTATTGGTTGTAGGAGGAAGGGTATTCTCTCGGAGATTGTTCGTGGGTGATTGAGGAGGTTTGTAAGTCCTAGTGATGCATGAATCGCTTCTCTCTTGGCAGATCGGAGCAATTGTTGGGGTTCTCAGTGGCGTCAGTTTTGCAGGGCTCCATGTTGTAGTCTTATTGGAGGATTTTTAGGGGTATAGATGATTTAATCTGTGCATCATGCTGGCTTTTCAGCAACTTAGTGAAGGTTAAGGCGTGGAACGTTGGGGAGCAGTACCAGAGAAGGCATATGTTCGATGTAACACAGAATTCTGATTTAAAGGCTTCCAAGACGACGATCAAGCATTGGCAAAATGAAGCGAGCTTACAAATTACGTATCCTGGTTGTCAATTTCATTCTTTCCTAGGTCTTGACACTCAGTATCCGGGCCTTACGTTCTATTGAATAGTGTATGGCTATTGAAGAGTTCAAAGTCTTCTGCAAGACTTGACTTCAGTGGACGGATTACTTACTCTATTTCTCAAAGAAAGGTTTTAGGCATCTGATGCAATTTTGATGGACTTATAGAACACTAAATCTTGCCTTATCAGAGGTGACTATCAATTAAGGCAAATGTTTCCAAATGCAGAATCATTGCTATACTGTCTCTTGTACGTTCTTGTGCACCAGGCTTGTGTCCTTGACTAGCAAACTTGCAGAGGAGTTTGTCGCTCACGCGTCCAATGTCAACTGCCTCAAGATTGGGAAGAAGTCCTCCAGGGTCCTGGTCACTGGCGGGGAGGATCACAAAGTTAATATGTGGGCTATTGGCAAGCCTAATGCTATACTGGTATGTTGACCTTATTAGCTACAAGAAACCAGTTGAATTTGTGGACCTTTGTGTCATCAGGTTTAGTTGTGTTTATCTTCCCCATTGATGTCATTTCCAGGGACGTCTGTTTATCGGTAGAGATTTCACAGAACTTGGGAGTTTTGATATGCTACCTTGCTGAATATAGATCTAACTGTACTAGTTCAGAATATACGTTAACTAAGCTGTTTCTGGATGGGCTTGTAGAGTTTAGCAGGTCATACCAGTGCCGTGGAGTCAGTCACCTTCGATGCCGCTGAAGTGGTAGTTGTTGCCGGGGCTGCAAGTGGCACTATCAAACTCTGGGACCTGGAAGAAGCTAAAAGTAAGCTTGCTGCGTTCTTCTGGATATCAGTAACATAGTTACTTTGAGTTTGTCCTTAATGGATATTGTATTGCTCTTGTGTTTTTTCCGTTTTATTGTGGACCTGCGGCACTTTCAATGTGATCAAATTTTAGAGCTCACTGACGTTGTTAATTATGTGTGCAGTTGTACGCACTCTTACAGGTCATCGATCAAATTGTATCTCTGTAGATTTTCATCCTTTTGGAGAGTTCTTTGCGTCGGGATCTCTTGACACAAATCTCAAAATATGGGACATTCGTCGGAAAGGATGCATTCATACCTATAAAGGACACACCCGTGGCATCAATTCCATCAAATTTAGTCCAGATGGGCGTTGGGTGGTTTCTGGGGGTGAAGACAATGTTGTAAAAGTACGCACTTTCCAATGCAGCACTTCTTCCTTAAGCTTTTGTTATGTTCTTTTACGAGTTTACAGAGTATGTGGGAATAAAAGGGGGCTCAAGAAGTTATTAACGTTATAAACATTCCTAATTCATCATTGGGTTAGTTGTGTACAAGGAATTCTTGGGTGATCTTAACGACAACATTAGACATGCATGGACGTAGTCTTTGATACGATTTGATTTGACTCCCCGAATGATGGTGTCTATCTAGTAATTGTGCTTGGAAAATGTATTTGTTCAGTTAAATTTCGCTTTTCTTTGATGACGTTAGCAGCCTGTCGTATATCTCCCTACAACTTTTGTTTTAGAGATATTGACAGGATCCATACATGGCATTGTTTCGATATCATATTCGTCGTTTTGTTTCTGATGTATAGACCACTTGAAACTTACTTGCATGAATGTTCTTTGAGAATCATTACTTGTATGGTTCTCGCCTTACTGTTAAATGGGTGACATATCTCCTGGAGATTTGAGCTCCACATGCTGTGTCGTTACTGATGACACTCTTCATTTGTCAGCTTTGGGATTTGACTGCTGGCAAACTTATGCACGACTTCAAATACCATGAAGGCCAAGTCCAATGTCTGGACTTCCATCCTCATGAGTTTCTTCTGGCTACAGGTATTTCCCTTTTGCTGCTTATCCGGGCACATGCTTTACAGCATCTGGGATTTTCAGTGATATCTTCACCTGAGATGCAGATGCTGCTGCAAACTGTGAATTCTATTTCTTGGCCTTTTCTCTGCATAGTGTGTGCTTGCAGTTGATGGATTTAGTGGCATTACATTTTTTACTTTCTTTTGAATATAGCAGAGTGATGATACATATGTTTGTATGGGATCTTTTATTTTCAATTTTGAAGAATCAAAGCAAATTAGTGGAAGTCCTTAACCACTCGTACACCAGTGTCACTAAGAAATGAAACATAATCCAATCCGCAACCAGATAATGGAGGATATTCCGGAAGTATCTATAAGGGATATGCCTGGTCATAGGAATGATCAGCGAACGCTTGGGTTGTCCTCAAAGCTTGCAATGTGGAAGTAAAACTTTTGCAATGGCGGTCCTTTTTAAAATTTCGACAATTTTTTAGTTCATCTTTTCATCATCCTGATGCTTTCTAGTTTCATGACACAGGTTCTGCAGATCGGACAGTAAAATTTTTCGATCTTGAAACGTTTGAGCTTATTGGATCTGCTGGGCCTGAAGTACGCTCTTTTACCGCTTATGAATTAAAAACATGTATTTTGGTCTTGGTGTTATATATGTGTTATTGCCGCTCTTCTAGGGTCTGCTGTATCGCTTTAGTCATGGTCGGCAATCATAGATTTGTTATTTGGAATATCAGGGTGCTGAATACTACAGCTCTATTGAACAATGGCCTCCTTGTGCATGCTGGTAGATGACATTCTACAAACATTCTGAAATAGAACATCATATATTTTCAACAATTGCAATCCAGCTGTGCATCATATTTTATCATGATGTGTTATTTCGTCACTTGATTTTACTTGATAGTAATGTTGTGTCCTTGTGCAGTCTGCAGGTGTGAGATCTATGGTTTTTAATCCAGATGGGCGGACCGTAATGTGTGCGATGCAGGATAGTCTGAAGGTGATTTTGGGTTTTCCCTTGCCACATCTTCAGAACGTGCTAAATGTTGGAGGTTCTGATCAGAATTGTTTTTTCTCGTATGGAATAGTTCTGTCTTTAAAGGATTCAGTTTAAATATCGATGGGGGGCTCAATTACATTAGTGATGTGAGGTATGGTTTTATGATGAAATGCACTTTTAGTGCTGGTTGGTCATAGATATTAGATATTGTGACAATGGTTGCTTTGGTATGTACTGATCGCGTAGAGGCGAGACTTGTTGCAGGTCTTCTCATGGGAACCTCTCAGATGCCACGATATGGTCGATGTTGGCTGGCACAAGCTTGCGGATCTTTGTATCCATGAAGGAAAATTGCTTGGTTGTTCTTTTAATCAGAGCTGTGTTGGTGTATGGGTCGTTGATCTTCAGGTATGTTCTTCTCTTTTACTTGACATTTCTGTTCCAAGCTGTGTTGATATGCAATTTTGCTGTCTTTATCAAGCTGTTTTTGGGTCCTTTATTCTTGTGTTAATTTTAAAGAGCTGCAGAGCATACTGACGCTTGCTTAACTTACATACTCAGGGATGCCTTGCAAAATAGTCACTTTCACTTTTTACTTGCAGGGGAGGATTAAGATTACCTGTCTTCATGAGCACTATGCTTACAAGTTTAATCTTGCATCCCTACACATTTGTGAGTGGCTTCAGTATCCAAGGTTTGATAAATCGTCTTGGGTATTGTGTGCAGCGTGTGGCTCCGTATCATACTGGGAATTCAGGCTGGAAGGATGGCCCAAGTGCTGAGAACAAGATTGGGAATAATGGTAATCAAGTTCCACAAGAAGTGGTTGCTACCTCACATACGAAGGCAGAAAGCAATACTAGCAATCCTCACACGGTGGAAACAGCCATGAAGAACGTGAAAATAACCCCTCCCAAAGGTACGCTATTACATGGGATGTCCATTTGAAGTTGGTGACCAGAGGAGGCTTTCTGTACTTATTTCAATACCGATGGTAACATTATCTTATCAATGGCGTCATTTCATTCCAAATTGAGATGCCAGGGACTGTAGCTGAATACGAGGGGGGTTGTAAAGAGTGTAACGTTTGTTCGCCTCGTCCTTGCTCAAGTAATTTCTTTTGAAAAATTGTTAGTATTATAATCATTATTATCATTCTTATTATTATTGGTATTAGTATTAGTATTGTTAGTACTTTTATTATTTTGATTTGATCTTGATTTTTTTGATGCCCTTGTAACTGCTTATAACATGAATGTATCCTTCTCGTACAGCTGCAGAAAGTAGCAATTCGCAACCCCCTCAAAGTGCACCAAATTCTGCCAGAAGACCTGCTAATGTTCTTACCACGGTTCCTTCAACACCCACACCTACCTTAGCATCTCGTAGAAGTAGTCTTGCGACACCTAAGGTGGCCCCATCCAGTGGGGGCTCATTCAGACTTTCTAGTCGTTCTGATGCCCATGGAGGCGGTAGTCCGAGACCATCGACAGCTCCTGAAAGCGACCACGGATTGGATGACACGAGGCCCACTTCAACCGCAGGAGGAGTCTCAATGTCAACATCGAAGTTTTATGATCGTGATTCATCGAAAACTTTTGATCGAGAGTCGTCTAAGTTTCACGATCGGGATTCATCGAAGTTTCATGATCGGGATTCAGTGAAGTTTCACGTTCGGGATTCATCGAAGTTTCACGATCGTGATTCACCTAAGACTTTCGATCGTGAACCATCAAAGTCTTACGATCGTGAACCATCGAAGTCTTATGATCGTGAACCATCCAAGTCTTATGATCGTGAACCATCAAAGTCTTACGATCGTGAACCATCAAAGTCTTATGATCGCGATTCTGATAGGGTTCGTGGTGATGGTGGCGGTGATGGTGATAGTGATAGTTTAAGAACAGAGCCTGTTCCACACATGAATAGGTCAAGATCAGCACGTACTTCGGACGCTACTGGTCGTGGCATGCCCTCTGAGTATGCCAGGAGGCAAGCACATCTGATCTCTCACTTGGGTGACAAAGAAGATGATGCAACTCTCAATTGGAATGGAGCTAGGAGTTACAGCTCCAGAAAGAGTCCATCTTTTGATGTTCCTTTGGATAATAGTTTGGGGCGTTCTCATTCTTTTTCAGGTTTGCACCTAAAACGAAAATATTTCTTTAGCTTAGTTACGGAGAAAGAGTGCTGCATCTTGTTAGCTGATATAGAAACTTTCTGAAATCCCGTTGTAATATTTTAACTTGGATTTTGGAAATTTCTGGAAAGTTGGAAGATGCTTTACTAATAGCCTTCTTACAACTGCTACCGCATAATGATAGTGGAGTAGTGTTAAACCTCATTGAAAGATTATCTGGTACGAACCTTAGCTGATGCTTTGTGTACTTGCAGATGATTCATCTCGTGCCCAGGGTACTAGGAATGCGCCAGGGACCGAGGCATCCACGACAGGTAGAGATTCGATGGTTCTTTTGCTGCGATATTGTTGTCTACTCATTATCAAAATAAAAATGAGGAAAACATACATTTATATGGTTGCTTTCATGTATGAATCTCCTAATTTTTTAAAGATATATAGGGCCCCATTTCGATGGGCAGTTCCATTGCAGTTGATTTCTCTTCGTGGTTTGACCTGGTTATAAACTCAGTTGTAATGCATTAAGCACCAACTTTAGATCTTGTGTGCATCCAAAGTGTCCTTGATAAACACTTGACTACTCTAGATCCTTAACCTCTCTGGGTCCCCAGTATTTTAGATGGTTTGTCATTGATGGACCTGTTGACGGATGAATAATTTTCCATTTCTCTTCTGAAGGAAATGTTCTTTGTCTGAAACACTGACCCAGTTTGGTGGATTCGGCGGTGTTAGATTAAAAGATCAGCATCTCGCTGTTTACTGCTGGAAATTTTATTTGGCTAAATAATTTGTTTTGGCAGGACGTTTTGAGGCTGGGACAACGAAGGCACTTCTTGCCCAATGGGAGAGGAAGGAGAAGTCCAGACTACTAGAAAAGCAAACTATTGTAGAAAAACCGGTGGTTCTGGAGAAATCATTGCCTCAACCGAGGTCTTATGTTGTGGAGAAACCAGGTTATCATGAGGCGCCAAGCAGTGGTGGAGTTAAAACACTTGGGCTGGATATCAATTCATTTGTACCAGTATGCTCCTTAGAGCCTCTTCTTTCGTACCTTTGTCACTATCTCTTCAAAGTCGTGTGCTTGAGTGATTGCTTTCATTAGAGTTTCACAGAGGATCCATTGTGAAGTTTTCAAAGGAATGGTTACATATATCTTCAGTTTTGTTACATATAACTATGTGTTTTCAACGAAGGGGTGACCTCATGTTACAGATTAACTTTCTTAACATCTCAATTGTCTGTGTTGGAAGTGCAGAAAGGAAGTAACATTCAATCAGAGAAAACAATCTCAGCGGCAAAACATGATACGGAAGTCATTGAAGAGTTGCTTCTTCAGCACCATACAATGGCTAGCATTATGCAATCGCGCCTTACGAATATGCAGGTTTGTGTATTTTTATAATCTGATCATTAGCTAGTTGTTTAAGACCACATTTTAGAAGACAAAAATTGCATTTAGAACCTGGTTGTTTTTCTAAACATTTATTTTAAGTAATCATGACAGTCTTTAAGATCTGCTTCTTCATAAATCCTGAAGCAACCTCGATATCACTTGATATTTGTAGGTTGTGAGGCGGTTTTGGAATAAAAATGACATGAAAGGTGCCATTGAAGCAATGAAGAAAATGGCCGACCAATCTGTAAGTGTCTGAACCCTGTCCTCATCTTCGTTCAGATTCCTTTGTTGTGTCTTGCAACTGAACATAGGCTGGTTGCGAGTTTTGTAAGTAAGGTTGACACACCCATAGTCGACAGATGACCAATAGCCGATATCTTCTAATTCCTAGATTATGAAAGAACAGATGTACCTCATTTGTATATATCGGCTATTGGTTCGGAAGTACTTTTCACTTTGAAAAATTGTACAAATTTCAATATTGGGAGATAATTCATGAAAAAATGCTCATTCTTCATGAACCTTATTTTCCTATGAACCAAAAATATCTCCTTGTCGATAACCCAAGCTTTGATATGCTAAACTGCTTTAAGTTGTCGGTTATAGGTGTTTCTACCTTAATAAGAAAAAAAATCAACTGATGGAGGGGCGAATTTCCTGATGCAGGTACTAGTAGAGGTCCTCTCTGTGTTTATGGAAAAGTCGGATCTCTTGACGTTGGAGCTTTGCTATCTGCTGATCCCCCTGCTAAATGGACTTCTCAGTACTGATAATGACAGGTGATCCAGCATTCATTTAAATATAAATTTAAGATCTCTTTGAATTTTTATTTCTTTTGAGATTCAATTCACCTCACAACGCTTCTTCTGAAAGGGTCTTATGTATGCAGATTTCTAATGACTGCGCTTGAGCTTTTGGGAAAGCTTGTGGATACTTTTGGTTCTATTATACATGCTACACGAATTTCTTCACCATCCATAGGGGTTGACCTACAAGCTGAGCAACGGTGTGTACCTCTTCATCCGATTTGTGCTATGTCATCCGCATGTGAACATTTGCCACCTTCTTGCTCTTAATTTTAAATCTCTGACGCCAGTTATAATTCGATTCTAATTACAGACTGGAGCGATGCAACATGTGCTATCATGAGCTGCAGGCTGTGGGTCATAGTTTACTGCCTCTGATGAGGTAATGTATCTTGCTGCTGGTTTCCATACAGAAATATCTCAAATGCAGCCTTCTCAGATTTGTTTTCCAAACAGATTGCGTTGACTAGTATTACACAGTAGCACTTATTTCTCACGGAGTGTAGCCTTTTGGGTCCTAGTTCATATGAATGCTTTTGTGAAACATGTTCGACTATGACATGTATCTTGTTCATACTGTTTTATAGAGCTGTGCATTGAAATTACCTTTCATATTTTGATCATAGGACGCAACTTTTACTTCTAATCTGACTGAAAAAAGTATACTTAGTCCACAGGGGAATGTTTCCTCCAAAAGTGATTAGAAGTCTTATTTGAAATGTCCTTTGTAATTGCAGGAAAGGAGGAGATTTGACAAAAGCAGCTAGGAACTTGCAAGAGGCCTTGGAACGAGTTTGATTAGAAAAATCGGGAGATTTTAGTCCTGGTTTTTGTTTACCTTCGTTGTGGTAGTTGTATACGGAAAGGTTTAGCGGTAGGAAAAGCAAAGCAGTTTTTTTTCTTCTAATGGTGTAGGTAACGAGTTTCCCGTTTCGTCCCATTTTCTAGTTCCTAGGCACGAGGTGCATCGTGTAGTGTTGTTAGAATAGATAACATCTTCGTTACCCGTAACTTATTAGGACCATAGTTCTGGCAGAGAGGAGCTGGCTCCATTTCTCGGAGTCCATTTTCATCAGCAAGCGTATGAAGCGAACAGTTCATACCCTCTTTAACCATAAATTCTTTGCCTAGACACAACTGAAAGGCTTATTAGAATATAATGGAACCTTCACGACCATTGTTTAGGATCATTCTCAAAGGGAAGAGTATGTTTTGCCATATTCATTGTTGACCCGAAGGGATTTTCATCTTGAACATGTGTATAGTTTTGTATGATGTTACAATATGAGCGTATAGTGGTGGTATTATTTTGGACTCCTGGAACCTTTTCTTTTCCTAGACTTTTGTGATTGTCTCAACTTTGTATTTGTATGTTACATCAGTTACATTAGGTCCAGCTTCTGTGACACATTAATGAAGTTTACTGGGCTTTGCCCTGTCAAACATTTAATTGATTAAGTTGTGATCAAATATTGGTACTATTATTTGTTCTAAAACAATTGAAGTAATATATCCTGTTTCACATGTGTATCAGAAGTACTCAGTCCCTTTTAGGAGCCAATTAATGTATTTTGTGTAATGACTTGTATTAACCCTTAAAAGTCAATTCCTTGCCTGATACCGCACTGCAAAATCTCTTTTAAACTCCATTTTAAGCACAATTCCATTTTTAATTTGCTTTGGCTCTCTACTGACAAAGTATAGATCTCTCTAAGATGTTCGGTTTGGCATTCTAAAAACCCCATTTGGTGCAATGGAATATTAAATATGAACAAGATTCTCCCAAAACAAAACCAAACTTGAGGGGCTGCGGTTGACCTTTAAGGGTTAACATGTTGTCTACATGACTAGGGCATTGTAATTATTATATTATTGAATTGCTATAGAATCCTTTGTATCAATTCAATGTCGTGTTCATCGTAAACTTTCACCTTAGATAGTGCCAAATGTGATTTCTTGAAATTGAAATTGCCAAAATGTATTTTTCTTGTCATTGGATGTCTGATTTTAATAAAGAAACCAACTTTGGACTCAATTTCAAATCAAGTTTTAATACTTTGGTGTAATTTAAGGTATCAAGAAGAATTTGAAAGCATTTTAATACTAAGGGGGTTTCAATTTGGATATTCCCGCTTTGAAAGTTTGGCCTATATTAAATTTGATGTTGCAAATTATTTTTGTAGTTGAAGGTTATTGATATTAAAAAATCATGATCTTCTCATTCACAAGGCTTTATAAATCCAAATTTTATTTACATCATTTACAATAAGCCTAACTCAAGATTGAATGAGACTTCAAAAATAAGAATATCTTGTAACTAATGGTTGTTAGAGGCATATAGAATTTTTTAAACATTGCCCCTTATTATCATTTTTGAGCAATTATTTCACTCCTTTCTTTTTATAGTTATAGATGCTTTATTGGTTTAAAAATGAAACAAAATTTTTATTCCAAATTGAAGTCAAAGATATAGAATTTATTCTAATTGTCCAAGTCTTTGCTTTCCATCCAATCATTTTAGACATAAAATACATTCAAAACTTGTCACTAAAAAAAAATCATGCATCTTGTACATAGACTACTTCACATATACATGATTAAGACATGCTCTTTGAAATTAATGCATTTCATTCCACAATTTTGTAGAGGTACAATATGAAAAGCATGGAAAGTAAAACAATTCTATTTTTTACTTGTAAAATACATCATTTGAAATGATATTCCTGTTTTATTTTCTACTCAATTATTAATTAAAGTCGAAGGACTTAAAATAATAAAAATTTGAATTGTTTGGATTAGTTTTTTTTTTTGTTTTTTTTGGGAGGGGGGGATTTAGAATTTTGTCTTTGACTTTTAAGATTGAAAGTTACCATTATAAATTGTGATGATTATTAAATTGAGTCTATTTATCATATTAGATACTTTCAATCAGATATATTCTTCATGATAATTTTAATTTAAAAAAAAATACAAGAACCTTTGGGCTTTTAAAGAAAATATAGTGGTAAACTTAAAAGTAAATTCTCTTGACCATAGAAAGATTTATACTAAATTGTAAATGAGAAACAAATTCTTACCATTCTAAGAGCTATTGAATCATTTAGTTTTAAAATTTCTATTTTTTTCATGATATTGTCATCTTTTTGAAAAGCATAAAAGAATTAATCACTACAAAATCAAAAAATTCTTTTTGATTAGACAATCAATCGAAGACTTCACCTTCACAAGTTTTTTTTGGTAGGTTTTCAAGCCCTCATGCCGCTCCATCCACCAAAGCTTATTACTGTAGCTAACATTAGAGGTACTTGAGCAAATTAATACAATATCACAAGTGGAGAAATATCTTAACATCAATGCATATGTTTTTATTATAGTTTCAGTTGTTTACAATCATGTCAGCCTCCAAGACACTTAGGATTGACAGTGAGCATTTTAAATCAAATCAACAGGGAGCAAGTAATCAAGGAACAAAGGAGTCTAATTACAAAGAATTCAGAAACTGTGTCCAAGATTACGCCTCTCTGGAGTCTCAAGTCAACTACATGCACGGATATGCTACAATGGAGGAGAGTTCTCAAAATATTCATTTTAAAACAAATAAATCATAAATTATCACAACCCATGTTCTTGGTAAAGCTCAAACCCAGAGCGCCAACTCGAAATCGCAGGACAAAATTTTACAAGGTAAATTACATTCAAGCATTGAAACAATTGATGGTCTCCCCTTATTAACCAATCCACAGATTTTAAGTCTTTGGGCAGCAGATGTGCTGCATTGACATCTGCTGTTACAATATACAAGTACTCACAAGAACTGGGAAATAACTTCAACTGGGGAGGAAGCAAAACATTTGAAGTCTGCTGGTTTTACAAAAGAGGAGGAAGATGGATCTTATTCACATTCAACAAATTCGTCCACGTGTGCAGCGGAATAGGTTTATCATGTGTGTAAGAGAGGGGGAGGGAATCTGAAAAGAAAAGAAAGAAAATTTCAGCCAGTGGAATTAATTTGAAGTTGGCTGACCTCAAAAGAAAAAGGTCCAAGGAGATTAATGGTCATGTATCACCCAGAAATCCTGCACAAAGCTGAGCTCGCTCGTTTCGCAGCATAGCAATCTCCATGCGAATGCCTTCGTCACCTTGGCCAGCACCTTCTGCTATTGTTTGCTCCAAAGTTGCAATAATGCGCTCTATGCTTTTAATCTGAAAATGTTCAGCAACAAAGCATATTTAACCAGTTACACTCATTCCTTCGTGTGTTTGTAACCAATGGAATTGGTTGCTAAACACAAGAGACTGAAATGAACGTTCACAATTATAGGCACTTCAAACACCAGATATAATATTTCATTCTTCTGTCCAGAACATGTTGAAACAGATCCAGGCTTAAACCAAGAGTAAACAAATTATGTTAAAAAATTCGTACATGATAGAAGAAGATGCTTTGAAACGACAAACAAAGTTGAAATGACTCCGACCTTGCGATGAGGCCATCGACGCATGCCATTACGTCGACATATTTTCTTGAGTACTGTAGGACAAATTCCCAGTTCTTTGGCAGCAGCGTTGATTGGCAGATGAAAGTGTTGTGCCAAATCTGTCATTTTGAGTTTCCCTGTTCTTTCTCTCTGCAAGTCAAAAACTGTAAATTAGCGAACTTGGTAATTTAACTGAACTTTTTGAATTTCGCATAAACGCTTTGGCTACAATCTGTGTTTCATAGCAGTGAAGTAAGCGTTATTCACCTGTGCGGCAGCATTACTCTTTGGGGGCTTGGCTGGTCCGACTGTGACGTCGGCGTTATCAGTGCTGTCAATGCTTCCACTGCGGTGCATCTTGTTCTGCCCAAGACCAGCTTTCCCATACGCACATCCACTGTTCGAAAAGTCTGAACACAAATTTCGCGGATATATCAAAAGCCTGTATTTTGATGAAGGAAATCATTTTAAAATCTACAAAATGGTTGAACCCCAGTTAGTATTAGCATTAAAGAAAAATCTTTTGTCCTAACCTGTGCCCGAAAGAATAGCCTCTGCTATACAAGGCCATCAAATTAGAGCTAGAACTCCAACCTTTCAGAAAAACTCAAATCTTAATCCAGATCATTCGTGTTATCACGATTAGTATTGTATAACAGAACACTGTTACAAAATGTTTGCGAAGATACAGCTTTCGCAGTCTAAGGTTTAAACTTGCTCTAACACTGACACACTGGGACAATAGTGTGCGTTATAGAACTTCACTAATTCGCTATTCAAGTTAAAGGATCTTACATCGCACTTATCAGTACATCAAAAAACGAAAATGGAGCATAACTATGAAGTCATGTATTCCAAAAATCGCAGCCAGTAGCAGAAGTTTCAACAGATCTCTAATCTCCGGCCTTATGGATATTTCAAATGATCAGAAACTTGACAGGTAACACACAAAAAACATGTTCGGTACTACTTCACAGCGCTCAGAGACCAGTCATGCGTGGCAAGTGTCCCTTAACTGGAATCAACAAATGGTCAAAGTGAACGTCTGCAGAGACACTGGTGGAAATCGACATCTAAGGTCGATTGCTCAAATTTTGCAGCCCTCAGTGTCCTAGATCCCAAAATCTACAATAATAAATAGGAGGTGTATAAGAAAAAAGAGAAACAAATTACCAGAAGAAGTACAAAGAACGTCCGGGAGAACCATGTGTCCCATTTGCTTGGGTTGGCACCCAGCAGATCCACCCATTACCCGCTCTGACGACATGCCCATGCCAAGGCCTCCACTCGCTAAGGAGTCGTGGCGAAGAACAAAACCTTCTTTCCTACGCAAGAGGCTATATTGCAGCAGAAATTGCTTTACATACTCGGCATTCCCAACCGGAAACCTGCCACATTATCCAGAAGTCAACAAAAACCGGCAAACTTTACCAATAATGTAGTAGTGATGTACGTTTAATTATATAATTGTATGTGAGCCCTTATATGTGCACCAGATGGATGCAACCGTCACAAGACGTCGATCAATGAGCAAGTTACTAAAGGAATAAATTACATAGACTCATAAGCTGCCCATACATTCACAGGGTTCTCAGAAAAGCCTGTTGCAGTGCATCATGACATCACTACAATAGTGTGGATGTTACTTGAGGGACTCAGGTCTGTTACAATATTGCGGCTTCCACAGTTTTCTAGTACTGAGATGAGTCGAGCTATGTAGTCACAAGAAACTCTTGCAGAGTTGCTTGGTCACGTTAAAACCTTAGTATTAGTGGATGAGATAATGAGAAGTCCATACGAAAATCACCAAATCAGCAACTGACTACTCACTCAACCATCTGTTGCTCAAAAGACGCAGGAAAGCCATCGTCAATACAGAACCGAGTTTGCAGTACTGCATGATAGCTTTGGCCATCACACCCATGAATCTCAAGCTTTGTGTCTTGGACTCCTGACCCACATACCGTATAAAATATTGCTCAGCGAGTTAATTTGAAAGTTTTACGTTTAGCAAATTATCACAAATCATCAGAAAAACCCTAAATTAACCGGAAAAATAAATTATAAGAAAAAAGAAAAAGACGAGCAAAAACCATAAAATAAAAACATATGAGTTTATCACGACATCAACTCTTGTAACACACTTTTCCGGCAAGTACCAGCTTGAGGTTTTCAGAAAGAGAAAACTCTGACAGCATATATTCAAAACAATCTAGTTCTCATTACTGACCTGACTCTCGCCTTTTTCAATGTACTGGGTCACCTGGAATTTACATAAATACGTCGAAGACAACATTCTTCTATGTGGTGAGCATTCACAACTATCCCGGTGACTAGACAAACTCAGCTCACTATTGCAGTCCTGCTGTGTAAAACAGTCTACTCAACAGGTGCACGATGCTTGACCAAAGATTTAGCAATATCCTTTCAACATGAGGAATTTACTGTAAATTCCAGATCAAACAGTAGTATTTGATTCTCTCTCACTCCGCAACACTCATGTCACACTTTTCCATAGTAAGCAGACACAAAGAAAGCGGTTGCTAACAACTGAAATTGATAACCTTGGTTGTACAAATCATGCCAATGATTTTGCGAGAGATTAAGAAAGACAACAAATTAGACACCGAAGGAGAGAGAATTGAGTTTCCAAATAATACTCGATATAATGGAGTCAGTGCGCAGTACCGTTTGAGTGGATAATACGGCGAAGAATCTGGCAAGAAGCGCACTGGAATTGCTGATTGTGTGGTTGGCCAAAGTTGGGCTGCATGGGACCCTCCCGTGGCATGCCCCAATCCAAAGGAGCACCTCCACATGAATTCAGAGGATGAGTCCCACCGGAGGTAGACGCCCCGTGCTCCATACCCACAAATGCTCGATCTTCGACGTCCACCATACCGCCTGGATCCCCGACCATGTACGAGCCTCCTGTAAAAATTGTTGGAGGGCACGTCATAGAATTAGGTAGCCTACTTCCTGGTGAAGGAACATGGTAAGATGGCACCTCCAGCCTCACAGGCGACATGGGAGGGTTATTCATGTAGCTGTCATGAGAGCCACTAAAGAGGGCAAATGAATCTTTCGCTATATCAGCATCGATTTCGTCGAATGCAATCAACTCTCCATTCAAGGTGTCTTCAGCATACGCTGCCTCGCCATCAATCCCTTTACTATCAAACAACAATGCACTGAAGTCTGACTGGTCCGGGCAAGCCCCTTGATCTCCTCTACCCCCTGACCTCCTGGTGCTGAAGGGCGGCAGGGCGCTGGGATATTGAATGTTACACCCTGCGGGTGCTGGGATATTGAATGTCGCAAAATTGAAAAACTGCTCTGAATCAGCATTAACATCTTTCGGCGTCTTGAGAAATTCGTTGATGTCGAAGCGGGGGCTGTTGGAAGCGTTGAGCACCACTCCTTCACAGGTGGGAGAGTCTAACTGTCCACCTGCCATTCTCAAATGATGATGCTCATGCCGTGTCTAAGTTGACATGATCTCACTTCTGGTTCGTCACGCATTTAGGGTATTACAAGTGAAGAAGGAAACGATAGACAACTGAGGCCCTTCGCCATGACAGAGGGCACCTGCATCACCAGCAAGGCTTCAAAGTGCCCTCTGTTGTGGCCCCATGGCAAAATATTATTCGAAAATCATAGAGAGTTATTCTAAAGTTATTCGACGTTGCAGTTGCTAGGTCGGGGTACAGAAGTAGGGGATTCACTGGTACAGATTCAAAAGGACAGATAAGTACAAACTATAGGGTACGAAAGCCCTAGACTGCACAATCGAGGTATGAATGGTGATGAAGTGGGACTTAGGATGTCATGTAAATGACATTCAGAGGAGAATTCTTTCTAAGCAGTTTTCAGATCCACGAAAGATTCGGAAACGCAGAAGAAGCAGGACGATGGCGAACAAACTGCGGAATTGAACATCGGGATATCCGAACACAGTGTGTTTTTTGGTTCAGAGAAAGAGATTGTGCAAAACGTCGCAACACAAGTGATAGGTCTGAATTCCATTGCAAACAACTTAAGCGAAGAATTCGGCATCAGATGAATCGAAAAAACGAAGAGATCACAAAGCTATGAAGAGGATCGCATCACAATATAATACATTGTGATGGAAATGGATGTCGGCCAAGCATTTAACCAGTCATCAGTCAGGGCAAGTACTTCAGAGCAGAAGAATTCGGGAGACGCTGAGTAAATTCAAAAACCACACAATCTAAAATGAAGAAATCAGGTTGTGGAATGAAATAAAGTAATTTGACTTTCCAAAGCGATTTATTCATATTAATGTCAGACGGCCTGCCTTATGTCACAAAAGCATGCCAGGCCGACCTTGACGCTTCCCTCCCAATAGTAATTCACTAAATTAGTGTCCATTTCCTGACAACGGTTCCCAGCGGATGAGCTTCAAATCTCCTCTACTACTACCACACCAGACAAACTCTACCATCCTGTTAATCTCTCTTGGACGGCGGCTGGATGGATCACCATCGCCGAACTCCCCTCCCTACACTGCCTCCCGACATCAGTCCCAAGAAACGGCCCAAACGACCCCGAAGACACATACAATGGCCACAACAGACACCAACGACATCATCCCGAAAGCAGATTCAAACAGAAACGAAAACAAGAGAAGATTCAACGACGGAAGCAGATGCTGTTCACGCGCATGGAAGGGAAGGGGCAAGCAGAGCGCCGCAGGCGTGGCCATGCCCCGGGGGCTGGCCATGGCATGGAGAGGTGATAAGGTTATGGAAAGGTATGGTGCAGGAAGCGTGGTAAAGGAGGACAATATGAGAGAAGACAAGGGAAGGGTGGACATACATGGCACCTGATCTTTCGCCCTCAGATATCTTAAGCCAAGTTTGCGCGTTATGACGTCTTAGGCTTCCTCCATCTCCCTCTTTTTCTCCTCCAGTTCGTTTGTCCACCAGCCGCCTTCACACCGACTGCCGCCACAACCGGAGTACTCTGCTCTCTCCTTCCAATCTCTCCCTCCTCCTCCCGCTCCGCCATTGCGAAACACTCCGCCGCTCCCCGCATCTCTAACACGCAACTCAATCAAACGCTAAAAACAAAGCTGCACTGCTCATCCGAACGATCGCTCACTCGCGCCGAAGCCCAAACCCTCTCCTCCACAGCAATGAAGATGAAACCCTTGCCGTCAAGATGAAACCCTAGGCCTCTCTGTCCTCGCCATGGTTCAATCGATAAAGTCCGTTTGCCTCCCAGCCGCCTTCACACGGAATACCGCCACAACCGCACTCCGCTATCTTCCTCTTTCCGCCTTCGGCCGTTGAACTCCAACAATAAAACTGAATCGACCGCTTCAACGAGTTACAGAAACAATCGCTAGCGAACACTAAAACCTCAAAACCAGGGCTACTTCATTGCTCCTTACAATCGTTCAAGTAATGTTGCTAATTCTCTCCCGTCCATTCCTCCACCAGCCGCCACAACCGCCCTCCCTCTCCGCCACTCCGCAACACCTCCGCCGCTGGCCGTGACCTTGATTAAACGCTACAACGAACCACGGCGATTGTCAAAACGAGTGATCGCACCGAAGCTCAAACCCTGGCCTCCACGGTTGTGAAGATGAAACCCTTGCCGAGAAGATGAAACCCTGGGCTAGAGTACTCTGTTCCAAGACAATGGCCTCTTGCGATGGTTCACATAACTTACTTGTCTCCCGTCCGTTTGTCCTCCAGCCGCCTTCACACCATGTGCCGTCTCAACCGGGCTCCGTCTCTCCCTCTCTCCGCTCTTCCTCGCTCTCCGCCATTTCGCCGTTCGGCGTAGAACTGAGCTCTCCGCCACTTCGCCGTTCGCCCTGGAACAGAATTTGACGCTGCAACGGGATTGTCCATGGATTGTTCGTGTCGGGGTTCGAACTTCGAACCCTGAGTCGTTTTTTCTGCAATTGTGGGGAAAAATTCCTCGCTGTGTTGATCATAAAACCCTTGGGATTAAGTTCCGGCGCCGGTAGTGATCGAGGGAAGAGTCGGGTTTCGCTTCGGCCTCCTCGGGGGGTGGTTGTTGTCTGCTGACATCCAGGTATCTCAACCGTCAAGATTCGAGATTCTTTCGTATGGGTAGATTTGAGGGAGGGGCGATTCTTGGAGTTTCGTACATCTTGGGGGTGAGAGCTTTCTCTCGTTTCTTGCCGTGCCAAGAGGAGTCCCGGTTGTCCCGACGCTGAAGTGGTGAAGAAAATCCAAGGGATTAAGTGTGATTTTGCATAGGTACTGCTTGTGGACCCCTGGGTTTTAGTACTGTACGTTGATAGGAGGTTTGTTCATAAATAATTCCAAAAAAAAAATTAAAAAACTAAAAACTGAGAATTTTAAAGATGGAAAACCAAAAATATGAAATTTTATTTTAAGTGATATTTGTCTAATTTTAATCCACTAAGGCTATTTTTTTCAATTTTTTTGTTTTGAGAAGTATTTATGAAATCTACTGTAGACGCACGGTAGGGAGTTTGATAAATGACCCTATTGCCATTGTTATTGAATTGGAACTCCTTTCTAGATACCTTCTATATGATGTGTGCATTTTGGCAAGAATGTTCAAAGCCTGAACAATAAACCTCGTCCTTGTCTTAACAACAACGCAAGCCCTCCCCCTCCTCTTTCTCCCCCTCCCCCTGATTCTATTTTTAAGGGACATGTGGCCCTTTTTTAGTAAATTTATATTTTAATGGAATTTAGGACCCAAAATTAGTCTAGGGGACCCATTACATTATTTATTTTTTTTTATTTATTTTTTTTTCATTAATAAGCAAAGTACACTAGTAGAAAAGGTGTCATGTTACACCAAAAATGAACACAAGGTCGTGACCAACTACACCAAAAAATTAAATTTTTCGGTGTAATTGGTCACAACCTTGTGTTCATTTTCGGTGTAACCTTTTCCACTAGTGGTATAAGGGTTTTTGCCCTCTTCAATGGGAACCCTCCTTGGGGGGGGGGGGGGGGGGGGGGAAGGGTGAGGTTTATCGCCGGGGTGTTCAAAGGGTCACTAAAGAATTTATTAATCTTGAGCCCACCTTTCCAAGGTCTGTTTACCGGTCCCTGATATCTCTATGGTTTTGCAAAAATCTTCGCGAATAAAAAGTAGGAACCTGTCTACGCATCTAAGTTATCCTTTGTTCACAGACATTTGGTTTCCTGTGAAAAAGGATAAACCACTTTGTCAGCTAGTTCTCAACTCTTCTAAGTTATCTATTTCTCCTTCCCTATCCACACTACCCCTTTACATCATAGATAATCCTTTACTGCATGGATCTTCATAAAATCCCCATCAACTTCAGCTATCATGGCATAACTTTTATTTCTGCCAGCAACCGAGGCTGTCCTGCTCTTCCACTGCCAGCACTGCACTTGCCGGGATAACGAGCCTAGGTGGTGACATACAATTGGCGCTAAGCCAATACCACACTGTTGATTGATATCCACATTCTTCCACTAACATCTCACCAACCCGTGACACCGGACAATGCCGAAGCTCTTCATGTGCAGCTGGTAGTAACTTATTACAATGAGATGATGGTAGATACAGCAAGTTAGATGAAACAAAATCATGAAACAGAAACATTTACAGGCTGTTGCGTAACTTGAGTTGCGGTTTTGATATTATTGCGAGAAGTATTACACTTCTACATGGTATCTACTGCAGTTACTACTATGGCCAGCCCGCTTGAGTGCGCAAATGATCAAGCTGACTTCGGATCATCATGAATGAACCCATTCAGGAAGCAGATCAACAGCTTGCCTGGGATTTGTAAGTGAGTACTGGTAACAGCCTTCCAAGTTTTGTTGATTGGCTTTGTACAATCAAACCCGCCTTTGGTGGATCACATCATTGTTGTATCGTTAATTTCAGACCGGCATCAGATGGCTTTAAAAGAGATGGTATAGAATAAATTGCAGGGGTTGGAAGCTTGCGGTTTGTCAACGGATGTGGGAGCGAGAGGCTTGGTTTTGTTGTATGAATTTTTTATACATTTGATCCTTTAAAAAGATATGATGCATTTGGGAAAATTCAGATGTGTTGTAATTGGTGACTTCGGCACCCCCAATGAAGTTTGTTTGAGAAAGAATGTAAAGCATGCCTACTAGATATTATCTCTACAATTAAAAAAATTGAAGTTTAGATTTTTATCTAATTGATTTGAAATTTTTCACCTTTGAAAATTCACCATAGATAGAATATCTATCTTTAGTGTGGTTTTTTAATTTTTATTAGATAAAATCTTGAGTTGCACCTAAGAATTATTTTAAAACATACATTTTAATTAGTTTCCTCAAATATTAGTAACAAGCTTTCATATACTAAATCATGTTGATTATTTTAAATCTCTTCCAAATTTCAAAGCCTTGTTTGTAAACATCAAGTTTTGGAATAAAGCAGTCTGAAGATATATACAATCAAAAGTTGCAAGGCAATGTCAAAAACAAAATAAATCAAAAGAAATTCTTCAAATTGAAATATTACTAAAATAAAATAAAACAAATTAATATGAAACAATTTCAGACAGCACTGCTAACCCTTTAAAGTTTACAGCAAGTGAGGAGAGAATATGGTCATTCCTGGGTTATTTTGTCCAGTCAATTAAAAGCACATTCATAAGGAATTTGGCCTAGGGATAGATCCCTCTCGAAATTCCATGATGCATGAGATGCAAAAAAGAAAAAGGAATTTGATTCTGACAAGTTCAAGGTTGTCAAATACAACAAAATACAGTTCAATGCATAAATGAAATGTTGTTTGGGAAGGTAAAGATGACGTCAATGCAGCAAGGGTTTGGTGAAGCAATAAATAAGAAAAGGCATATGATAGGTTGTGTAAGGAAGGAAGGTAGAAGAAAATATATGGCAGTGTGTAAAGTACTATACCGTACATCGATAGCATGTTCATTCATAAGTAATTCTTAAAAATAAAAAAACGAACAAAATTGGAAATTTAAGGATGGAAAAATGAAAATATGAGAAATTATTCTATGTGATATTTTTTAATTTCAAATCCGTCTAAGGTTAATTTTAGTTGTTTATTTTTGGGAAAAAAGAATAAAAAATTTAAATTTTGAGGAGTCAAAATTTAATTTTCCCCAAAAAATAAAAATGTTCAAGGATGAACAAACCTACTATGAACGTACAATAGTCAGTTAGTATTTTAGAGGTTTACTCTAATTTTAACAATCTTGGCCCCAAATTTTTAATGTATTGATGTATCATTTTGGTGTATTTTAATGTATTTGATGTATTAATTTAAATTGAAGGAGTCATAATGCGTTTCAAGCCATCTATAAACTTCACATACAAACATATAAAAAACATCTATAAACTTTCGAAGAGTATTGTATTAAAAACTTTTTAAACTTTCATCTATGTTTGATTTTTCAAACAAATGTAGTGAAATGTTGGATGGTGCATGATGTGCTGTGAATTTTGTCCACATTCTCTCTTTGAACTAATTTAAATTGTGTGAAATGAAATTTTGTTGATTTATCAATTTTGATCCTTTGGAGCTTCTGAGCTTGGTGTGGGGCTTTTGCTAGCTGAACTCTTGCGGTTTGCATGTGTGCCGCACACACAGAGAAGCGGCCAAAAAATTGTGCAAGGGCGGTGGAACGCCTAGTTTTCAAGACTTTCATTCTTCTAAGGTAGTAACGCCTAAAACCGCCACATAAAATACTATGCCTACTTGCAAATGTTAAAATTTTCAAATTTGTGAATTTTATTGTGAGCAAGTTCAAGAGGATTCCAACGCACCAAAGAATGCATGATTTGAATATAGTATACAAAAGTTAGAAAGGGTCAAAGTTTTATTGGTAAATGATCTAATATCGCCATCTAGTTCATCAATAGATCTGAAAAACTACAATCTAGATATGGGCAAGAAACAATTTTGGGTCTAATGCGAAATTGGGTGTCACTACCTTACCCAAGAAATGAGCTACCCGCTTACAGCATGCTAACCTTTTAGTTTGATTCTTCCTTGTTCCTTGTGGGCTGCCCGCCCAGGCCATGAATTGTTGTTTAACCCTTTAGTGCCCAGGGAACCATAATGTGGTTGCGAAACTCAGTTGGAGATGTATATCTTGAAATCCAAAATGAATTTGCTCTCAATTATACCTGTTCAGATTTACGTTCTTCTGAGGGGCTCACAATGCAACAATCAGATCTCAATTTGGAGTAGTGTAGAGGGTCTAAATCGATAAGAATACATCACTGTAGTAATATACAGCAACAAAAAGAAAGGCGGACTTGAAGAAAATACGGAGATGAGAGTACAAAAGATAAGGGTCTTGGTGGGATGAACTTTGCTCATGAAGAAAGTTTTAGTCCATGAGTGGTTGTTTCCGTTGACATTGTAAATGTAGATGGATGATTCTCTAGAAAAAGAAATGATGTGTCATTGGAGTAAGGCTAAAGATGATTCCCATAACGATACACATCCTTGTCAATACGGTATTACAATAATATTGTACATGTAGTGTATTTAGAGGAAAATACAGTAGATTTGAGGTTTTTTATTTACTTTTTTTCTTTTATGCCTACATTCTAATTCTTTAACCATTGTCGATTGCATTACATTTGAGTCATGTCAATGAGGCCTAGTATACAGAAAACATTCTAAACCGTATACTATTCTCATGCCTAAACCTTAAAAATCCTCTAAATATTTTACTAATTTCGCACATATATATTTTTTATTTATTCTAAAGATGTTAACATGGGACATAGCTGAACCGCTCTTTTACTAATTTTAGACATTTATTCCAAGATTTATGGGGTTCCAAACTTACACCCCCTGAAAAATTACACAAAATTGCAATCTAACTGTCCTCCATATACGGATTATATACTTCAAGTTCACACGGTTGGACTAGGTCGATGTTTTGGCCATAGTATTCTACTTACCTTAGCTACAATACTATAAGGTTAGATACAGAGTAGTACAAACCTATTTTTGTTTTTGCCAAGAATAGCGCAGAAAGCCAGAAAAAACAGAGTTGCTGGAAAAAAACCCTGGGCACTACAGACTTCACAGAAGCTAGTATGGATATTGAACTGGACTCCACTATCAACTATCAGTAACATAGTGGACAAGATTTGTAGTGTCTATTCCCGAAAGGGGTGAGTAGTTTGGTATTAAGGTTGATGTACCCATTACCACCACATAACACTTGGCCAAACTGTAGACTTTCGTTGCACCACCATTTATTAGAACCCATCACCACCATTCCACTGTAGCACCCATGAAACAAGCAAAGCAATGGCAAGCCAGGGTTTGGAATAAATTTGTAGAATTTGGAATAAGTTGTGTGGTGGTTTAACATATTGACTGAAGTGGTTTCTAGTGAAACCTACAGGTGGGTTATAGGAAAACACTACTTTTCACTTTGAAAATTTGTATCTATTAATCTATGAGGACTTAAATTATGGAAAAATACGCGTTATGTAAAAAAACTATCTTCCTATCCAAGAAAATTACTCCCTAAAAATAGAACTGCCACAAATAAGCAAAAACCCTTATTTTGGTGGTTATGGGTGCTTCAACCTTAGTGGCCCTTTGTCTGGTGGGCATTGGTTCATTAACCATACGAACAAACACTGTATTCACGCCGGCCCTATTTTGGGTCCGGAGTTTTTATCTATCTATCTGGACGAGATTCCATGGTAAATTTAAATTTGAATCTGGATATACATTACTCTTTGCACTCTAGCAGCTTGTTTCAGAACAGGCACCTGGCCATTTAAATACAATTTCATACAATTGAGGAATGTTGTGCCCTTGCAGCTGCAAATGCATCATGAGTAGGATGTAAACTTAGGATATGACAATAGCGCACTTGAGAAAATGGTGATACAAGGCAACACCGCACAATAAGCTAGTTCAGTCAGATGCCAGTTACTTGACAGTCATTATAAGATTTGGTTGGTGTGGGGAAGGCTTTCTGGAAATTTTCTAAAACTCATTACAACTCTGTCACACTCAATCTGTGGAATTTCCATGCTTCCCACATTTATTTTTTCTTCCCTATTCCTATGTTTAATCCCTAAATACGTAGGAAACATTAAACTAGTTGATCTCATTTTTTCCTCCTCAGTAATTCTTCTCTACATGGTTTTTTTCATTCAAGTAAATTTTGGGTCTTATAATAGTGGGGAATCAATAAAGTGCATTAATGAACTCTTAAAATAGTCACTTCATTAAATATTGGTATCTCATTAAAGCCAAAGATATCAAATGATGAGTGTATTTAGAATATTCTTACTACGTACAATTGAAATATGATTTTGGCTATTATGATGATCTCTTTTGCATTTGAGCCAAATTAGTAAAATGTACGTAAATACTATAGGATTTGGTCCATTCAAATGTTATGGAAATTTTTAGAAATTATTTATTTATAGCTGGTATAAGTTGAAGGAGTGCAACCATGGTTCATGCTTGTTTTTAGATTTTCACATAATATATTCAAATTTAGATACATTTTTTGACCACAATGATGATTGTTAGATTTCAGATTACAATATACATCTATGGTACATTTCATAATTTTTATAGTATAATTGATGTTTAATTTGGATTTTCTTGCTTGTTTTGATTTGAAAATTCATGTTACTTCCAAATTCAAACCATTAATTTTCATATGATTATGACTTGTAAATAGTATATAATTTCATCATATCATGCATTAATTATAGTAGCTCAATAGATTATTCATACTTGGAGCTTCTTTTTGTGGTCATCCTAAATTCTAAATTCAAACTACACATTTAAGGATTTAGTTGGATGGAACTATATTTCCTTTAAATTTTTAGATTTTTTTTTGAATATTTACTTTCTCTACTTCCTTCCAACAACAAATTCAATCATTCTACATATATTCATACCAATAAGCAATCATGTTTGCACGTAAATAATCAAATTGTATTCATCATGTCATGTTAAAAAAAAATCAAGTTTTCTATATAAAGTTGTTGAAGGTTAGTGTATGGTATGGCAACTGCTATATGTCTCATTTATAAAGAAATTCACTGTTTTTTTTACATTTTATATTTTCTAAAAATATTAAAGAGAAAAATACTATAAAATTCAATAAATTTTCTCATATGACTCCTAGTTATGTAACACAAATTTGGTGCATGTCTTCTATTCAATAGCGAATCAAAAAATACCAAAGAATGACTCAAAACTAACTTTCAATAACTTTCAATTTATCATTTGAAAGATTGGTAGTTGACTTACACACAAATCAATTTAACCACTTAACAAAATTCCACCAATCTCAATGTTGGATAAACCAAAGGAACTTGTCTTCCCTATAATAATTAGTACATATAACCCCAATATTGATTTATTTCTTTCAAAGCCATCACATGTTTCAAAGATTTTTTTCAACACCTTTCTAAAAGCCACAATTCTTTTGCAACAGGTATCACAAACTTCATTATAATATGATAATAATCATTATCATCATCATATACATTAGACTTTAGTTGCCAACTACTGGCCAGGTCAGACTCTGCAACTCACGAATCTAACAGTCTCAGTAGAATTTGCAGGCTCCAATACAGGACAGCTTTCAGCAGAAATCCAATTGGATGAGATGAATGCAAAATGGTAAATAATTTAGCGAACACGGTCAAGAGAAACAAAAGAAATGCAGACTTGGCATAGAATCACATCCTATGTGTAGAGTTCATATGATAAGCAACTTAGTCCCACACTGATGCAACCCACGGAGAGTCTGGAATGAGGCCAATCAATTGAAGCTCGAAGTGGTTGCTCCATCACTAACTAATTATTACAAGCGTCTAGGATTGTGACAAAATTACCGGAGGAGCGATCACCTAACTTACTGGAGTATCCTATGGCAACTTCACATGGGCAAAGACAACGTAGGAGGCGGCTTGGAAGTTAGGATGTTGTGAGTCGCTTCTCAGGCTAAGGTAGCAACGTAGCAACACCCATAGGCATGATTTTAAGAGTTTGAGCATGTTTTCTATTTATATTATATTCAAAATTTATTGGACTAGATTAGCAAAAGAAAAATAATCTGAATGTACTTTGAAATGTATTATTTGGGCAATGTATGAATAAGTTATGAATTTTTAAAGAACTTACCATGGATATACCTAATGCTGATTTTTAGGTCTGATGTTCAATTGTGATACATCCTTAGAATCATATTTATTTACTTCTTTAGATTTTACAGCATTTAGAAAAGACACTTATGGATACATGGGCATTTATGGATGTTGTTACCATAGGCATATTTATGTTTCATCATAAATATTAATGAGAACTATCCTTGATGAACTTTTAAGAAAATATCACTAAATTTATGGGGATTATAGAAAATCGTCTCGACATCACCAATCAAGTGATAAGGACAAATTATTCAGGAATGAATAGTGATTAAGATAAAATATTGTAAAATAGCCATTGTTCTATAATCGTTCAAATGTACTACTTTAACCCCTAAAGGTTCTGGAAATCCAAAATGGCTCTCAGCTGTTTCGGGCAGCCTAGATGAAGTGGTTAAAAGTAATATTTTTGCCTAAGAATTATACTGGATGCTCCTTATACCGCAAAGTGTATGTGGTAAAATTTTCAAAGCCAAATTTCACTTTTAGAACCTTCGTCTAGAAATTTTAGGTTTCAAGTCCAAAACGGGCAGTTTAAAATTAGGTTTTTTTAGAATTTTTTTTTTGGAAATGTGTTCATAACCAATTCATTACTCAAAATTCAAAGTGGCCTAAGTCAAAAAGCTTACCAATTTTACAAGGGCAGCCTCCAAAAATCACAGAAACAACCTTCACAGTTTTTGGTAATTTTACAATTTTTTCTCTCAAAATTTGTCAAAATTTGAGATTTAGGAATTTTTCAAATTTTTTTTTTCCGAAAATTCAAAAACTCATGGAAGTAACTTTTGACCGTTTACTTTTTAGAAAAACCAAAAGCATTTCACGTCATTTAAGTTTTACCAGATTGTGGTTTTTGTACCTTCTTCTCGAAAATAATTTGCATGAAGGCCAAAAAAGTGTAATGAGACTCTAAAATTTTGCATGGAGGTGCCCAACTTAGTTACCTACGCGGAAAAAAATATGAGCAAAATGTTTGAAGTAACAATAATCAAGTCTCCCTTGGCACCATTTAGAGTATGTCTTTTCACTAGTGGAAACAGAGTGCAACTACACCAGAACAATACACCGAAAATGAGCAATGGTGTTCTTCTCGAAATGGTAACCCACTGTGATTGGTGGACTTCGATTTTCGGTGTAGTTCTCGAGAGTCACTGCTGACAATTCTCCGGTATTTCAGAGCACATGATGGGGGGTTCTGCTCGACCAATCAGAGATCGCAATAAATAAAGGACGTTCTGTTTACCCCCCTCCTGAATTGTGGACCCTTCCTCCCCTCGCGCTGTGGTAAGTTGGGACTGCTGTATGCGCTGGCGTTGGCCGTCGTCACTTCTTCATCCACGGCACTGGGACTATTAAAAGCCGAGTTACAGCAGATGGGGTGAGTGGGGTAATGGATGTTACGAAAGAGTAGATTGTTTCACCTCGATCGGGGCTGACTCGATATCCGGCTGCTGATGGCGGGTATCAAGTCCTGTGAAACCAATCGTCCACGTACTTAACGGTTGGGGCGAGAATCTGACTGCCTTCCGTGTGACTGTCGGGCTTCATTCTAATATGCACAACTCTAGTACTTTAGACATTAGAACTGATCATAGTGGCGATAAAATGCCGATGACAATTAAACAGGCGGTAGTTAAGGTTGCAATGAACCTGAAAATTCAGTTTGGGGGGCAGGATTTAGGGTAGCAACAAGTCCAATACAATCTCTACTTCAACTGTACATCTGAAAATCGCAAGAAGTTCAAGGCTTCGAGCATTCAGTCACATTGGAAAAAAAGAAAGAGGCCTATCCTGAACTATGCGTAGACCACGTCTTCGACCTAATCCATTACAGTCGTCGAAGGAGCTGAGAAACCGCAAGGAGGCTTTCCAAGTCACCGTTGAGCTGGTCATTGATGGAGGAGTACTCACTCTCTGCATTTGCAAGATCCCTTTCGAATTTCTCTACGAC
Source organism: Ceratodon purpureus (assembly GCA_014871385.1). NCBI lineage: Eukaryota > Viridiplantae > Streptophyta > Bryopsida > Pseudoditrichales > Ditrichaceae > Ceratodon > Ceratodon purpureus. The sequence continues at coordinate 6,920,200 of CM026433.1, read as the reverse complement.
CTTCTCCTGCCTTTTGTAATTTAGTTCCCACGCACTCTGACGCTGTCGAGAGAGATCGACATTCACAAACCAAGAGTTCACGAGCGCTTCGGAATTCTTAACGGACTCTGATTCTTGGGATTCCGCCAGCTCAGTAGATGCCTTTGTTTCACGGGTCTTCGCTGCTGCTAGAATTGCTTCGGCCTTAGAGTATTCCTCGACGATCCGCAAATGGGTGTCCACCTTATTTGCCAACTTCTTCTCGATGAACGTCAACCTCTCCTTCTCGTCCTTCACTCGCTGTGTAAGCTCGTCTGCCTTAGCGTAATGGTCGTGACGTGCCTCCTGAAGACGCATACGCTCAGACTCGACGATCCCTGCTAGTTGCTCTCTCACTAGTAGTATTCCCGACAGGGCGTCCGCTCCAACATGATGCATGTCCACCGTGTCTACTTTTCCCTTCCCTTTCGGATCGTTTCGAGACGGTCGAAGAGTAGACGCGCTAGGTCCGGGCGTGCTGAGCTTGTTCTCCGGGCGCGGACCAGGTGGAGATGAATGCAAAAACGAAGGAGAACTCCGGTCCTGGCGTGGTCTACCCCTCGCATGCGGTGCCGACATGCTACCCCCGTGGACGGAAGCAGGTACCTAACATACAGCCATACTCTGTCTGCTTCAGTCGGCCTCACTGAGTTGTGTCCATAGATATCAATGAAATGTGAATAATGCTGAATGGAATCATGTTTTACAACAAGCAAAGCATATGTCATCTGTGAGTAAAATCACAACATTCGGGATGGTATTAGGAAAAATACCTTGAACACTGCGCGTGGGAGGACTTTAGTTAGCGGAGGCAGCGGGAATTGCAAGTTCTCGAAATCAGGGTGGACTCGGGGTATCACACTATTTGATTGATGAGGGTGAGTTACTTTGTACGCAAACTCAGCCCAATTCACATCAATTCCAACAGCCTCGGCAAGCAATCCTCTCGCAAAATGGAAAGGCAAAATGGCACTCAGAGGCCATCGAGATTGGATAACGCGTGAGTGCAGCTGTCGGACATACAACTCGTAGGCGGGGTTGTCATGGTTGTCGAATGTATAGCCGGAACCACGCTTGGGGCCCCAGAATTGGGCGAGCGCCATGCGAGATGGCATCTGCTCCGTAGGTGTGACGGTGGGGACAACGCCTTCGTTCGGGAGAGACATAAAACGGACAAACCAGGGGATGCTGCAGTGCTCAGGGACGGCCATGGCCATGATTTCACAAAGTGCCGCAGAGTGTTTGGATACTGCTTCGGAAATGGGTACCTTGTGGTCACTGCACAATCTCTGCGCCAGCGGGGTTCAGCGATTCACACTCGAGCGAACTGCATGCACAGAACGCAAAATCAACGAATCAGCTGGACAACTACGAACGGCGTCTGAAAATTGCAAAGTCCGCTAATTGTACCTAATCTAATTGCGAGAAATGTAATCAATACATAACGTCGATCGGGGCAGACCTCGGAGCACATCGTAAGAAAATCAACACTACGTCTCTATAGGAGCCTGGGAGGACACGATAGAACAATGTGGAAGACAGACGACACTGAGTCAAGCAAAAGGAAAAATAAAAGGTCGAGCGCAAACCTGCACTCACAATGTCGTCTCACCGAGAAGGAGATGATCCGGTGCTCCCTCAGTGAGCTTCAAGTCCACCACTATAATTGAGATACCTGGCCAAGTCCAACTCCGGGACATACGAGAGTTAGGCCAGAGACGGAGTTCCGAATGAAAAGGAGAAGAGCAGAGGGAAGCCTATGTCATATGTACACTGATAAGAAGGATATGGCTACTGGGACATGGAAGTACTCAACTTACTAACACAGATTAATGTACAATTTTTGATGAATTAACTTCCTTGGAAATGAAATAGACGTGGGAGATATAAAATCTTGGGAAATCTGATATGCTGTGATTTCCTAATTATTACTTCGACTGACTTCACTGAGATGTCACTTCTGGTTCTCAAATTGCATGGGGTCATGCAGAGTATTGTGTTGTGTCGACGTGAAGTGTTGGGACATAAAGACGTACCTGGCATGAAAGTGCGCGGTCGATTTTCGTAAACAGGAGTCTTGTCTCACTCAATGACTTGATATGCAATAAATCATGGGCAGCAGGGTACGACTGATGGCGGGTAAGTACATCACAGCAGTATAACCACGTTCGGATATCGAGTACCCGGATATCGAGGTCGGCCAGACATAGGGGTTGCGGGAATTCATTGCAGAAGGCATCGTTACTGCCCAACTACCTGCACTGCATCTGACTTCTGCTCCCATCCTCTCACCAAGAACTTCCGAGAAAAAAAATTGGGAAATCCGGTGCTCTGTCAATTCATAGCTTCGATCAATAAGCAGGTATCCAAGTGTAATCCAAAACGAGATACTGCATTCCGAAAATAAGGTGAAGGATTCGTGAACATACCCGGGTATTTATAAAGGAAACAATTAACTCTCGAAAAAAAAGGTGAGATTCTCTAAATCACCAGTCCTAGCCCTATGAACTACGAAAGCATAAATGCAGTGAATAGAGAGTGTGTACGGTTCACAAAACCTTATGGACTTCCAGGTCATTCCTGATACGAATAGTAGCCCGCCATATACACTGCAATTCGAGAATCCTGCATTCTATAACAAACACGCTGGATCATTAGAGTACGAATTTTTCCAATATCCATACAGGTTCACCACAACTCTGACTGAGTAAATATACATTGCAAAACAAAGTTTACTACAGCAAAGCAGAGAAGAGATTGTGTTTCGTAATTCATATTATTTGAGAGCAATTCTTCATATTTATGCTACAAATGGCGCACTAAAACTGATTTAATATGAATGACATTCTGTACGTGCAACGTCAATGGACTCACGACATTCAAGATCGAATACACCTAATACAGAACGGGTGCAGGTAGTTGGAACGAGACAGACGAATGCGTACCGAGGGGACGAGCATACCAAGCGAACTCTATTCGAAGTATAACAATTCCACTTCATCCTCATAGTGCGTGTCATCCAAGTGCCTGTCATCATCGGGCAGCTCCTCTTCGAGAATGTACGCATTAAACTGCTCGACTGGTACTTCCTCGAAAACATCTGCTGGCGTCAAAGTCGGAGAATTTCGAGGATTCTGTGTTGCTGTAGAACGTGAGCTGAGCGTAGGACGAGAAGAACCAGTGGCCCCGAAAATGTGGACATCTCTGTCACCCTCGATGCGCTTGCTTCGAGGGTCATGCCGTAAAACTACCTTCCAGGTGGGATCAACAGAGTCTTCAATAAAAAAAAACCTGCGAAACACTAGCAGGGTAAACGTATGGGTTGTCCTTCACGCGAATTTCTCTACAAGAGTACTGGACCATCCAAAACCCGAGTGGATCTTTTTTGATAACGCGCCTTCCCTGATCCCTGCTTTTGATCCAGCTACCTTCCATAACTACACAGTTCAAGCCCAGGTAAGTGACTAGTATTATGTTTTTTAATATCCCTACGTCGATCTCGGTGCACGTCTCTGAGGGGGGGATTGCGGCGATTCCACAATCGAAAGCAACTGTAGACGGACCAGTCTCTGTGCTACAAGAAAAGTGCGCACCATATGCCCACATTCCATTAAATGACCAGGCATAACTAGACGGAGGACAGTGAAGAGACAGAAGTTCTTTCGAAATGGGAAAGCCTTCATCACGCAGACTGCGAACATGAGCATTGAGCCACATGGGAAATTTGGGAAAAGGTTGAGCAAGCGCCTCGGGGTATTCAATGGGACCCCCACTCCGCCGTGGCATTGATCTGGCAAATGCTGCCCGAGACTCTTTGAATATGCGGCGCTGTTCGGACCACTCTCTGATTCACATATCAAATCCAACAGAATGGTTAGAGATCAAATCACTGGAAACGGTGATTCAGGCACACAGTTAGATTTCGTTTGAGAAGGCATGGGATCAAGCACAGGGTACAGCATAATTCACTGGAATAAGGAAGTTACCCTAGCAGTTCTTCTGTGTGTATTGAGTGCTGTAGTATGTAGTCGTGTATCTGATCGACTTCATGGTCGGTCAATTGCTTGGGTCGTGGCTTACCAAGGAGACATTCACCCGAATCCTTCAGCTCCTCCTCGGCATCCCATACTCGACTCTTACTGTGTTCATACAACTCGAAGTACTCCGTACAAAATCCTAACGATTCATCAATCATGTAACCTGTGGCCATACCTGCCTCAGGTTTTGATTTATCTCGTACATATTTTGTAAGAATGCCAAGGTAACGCTCTATTGAGTAACACCAACGGGCATGCAATGGACCACAGATTTCGAGCTCATCTACGAGATGGACAACTAGATGAGTCATGATATCAAAGAATCCAGGAGGAAAGTTAATTTCCAGAAGACACAGTACCTCTACAGCTGAAGTGCGAAGGTGTTCAATTTCTGAAATCCGAATTACCTTGGAGCAAATTCGCTGAAACAAGTTCCCGAGTCGGATAATGGTTTCTCTAGCTCCTCGAGATAGGCTGTGTCTGATGGAAGCTGGCAGAATTTGTTGCAGCAAGATGTGATGATCGTGAGACTTGAGGCCCTGTAGTCGCTTTTCGCCTATATGCTTCGTAAGAGTGCTCGAGTATCCACTGGGGACCCTGGTATTTGTTACGAGAGAAAGGAATCCCGTCTTCTCTGTCTCACTTAAAACGTACGGAGCTTTTGGCTTTATATAATTCCCATTTCGACTGCGCACCATATGAAGGTTGGGCATAACTCCAGCCTGCTCCATGTCTCTGCGGGTGGCAGGAGTATCCTTGTCACCGAATATATGTTTCATAATGTTGTCGCTTATATTCCTCTCTATGTGCATGACGTCCAGAGTGTTGCGAATTGGGAGATCCTGCGTTCATAACAGATAAGGGTTTGGTCAATAAATTAGGAGATATTGTATTAATCGACAAACTAAGAGATACCGCAATCTCTAACGTCGATCAATCAATCTCCGTCATATTATTCTGAAAGAATGTGACCCTGGTACACTCAAACATAGTCTAAACGCCGGGAATCAGCATACAGATGATTGAGTACCCTCTAACATTACGAAGTTATAAAACCAGTAAGGGTCGCACAGTAAACAGCTTCCTACTTCTACTGTGTTCTTCGACACACAGATGACTTCATTGCTCTCTGCAATTCCAAAGAGAGGCGTAGAAGCCCCTGTCTGTATGAGCAATTCCTGATTATTCAGACCTTGGATGCATCCACTTCTATGAGAATGTATTGAAAGTAACTTTCCACATTCATAAAATTCTGATCGTAAAGAATGCATCGACTTCAAACATCCAGTTACTTGGACGGAACACAGTATGGACGGATTAATGGCGAACTAGTCAACCGACTACAAAAATGGACATAAAATCTCTCGGGGTTACAGGAGCCTAGAAGTCGACGCCTTAAACCATATGCACATCGGTAATTGTAATGAATAATTAGACTACTTTAACGACGGGGCCCCAGCTTCCAATTCATCGAATCAAGTGTAAAATAAAAAATAAAAAATCTGATTTGATATCCCGAGAAGTTTGCAGAATAAATTGGCAGCTATCTACTTACAGGCAATCAGTGTAATGGAAAAAGAAATTTGTAAGTCAAGACCTGCCAATACGGAAGCTCGAATAGAGCGGAAACACGCTTGATCCCGTGGAGCCTGGCAGGGTCCGAAGAGGACGGGCCACAGTCGAGCATCACCCAGCTCTCCCGACTCTGTCCAAATCTCTGTACTTGAGCAGGGGTAATCTTCGATGGGGGGGGTCTGTCTTCGCTAATTCCACCGAACTCTGGACATGCCCGACGCCATGGATGATGTAGAGGTAAAAATCGTCTATACTGTTGGTCATAAACATTTTTGTGCAAAGCCAGCGATCGTCGAGAAATTGTGTTAGGCCCACAAATGGGGCAGCCCCTATATCCCTTTGTAACGCAGCCCGCAACAATGCCATATGCGGGAAAATCATGCATAGTCCATAGGAGAATCGCCCTCATGTTGAACCGCGGAGAACCTTGGTACATAGCGGCATCCTGTGTTTCAACGCCAACATGCCATAACGATTTCAACTCATCTAAAAGAGGCTGTAGGTACGTGTCAAAGTTCTCACCAGTGACTGACCGTTTTCCGGGAATAATCAGACTCAACATAATGAAATGCTTCTTGGTCGTCATCCAAGGTGGAAGATTGTAATTCATTACAAGGACGGGCCAAGTACTCCATGTCGACCGCTTCACCGAAAACGGGTTTACACCGTCCGTCGCTAGTCCAAGACGGAGATTCCGCGGATCAGAAGCAATTACTTCATTCCACTTCCAATCAACATACTTCCACTGATACGAATCCACAGCTCCTCGCATAATCCCATCTTCACTTCTATGTCGAGAATGCCACGTCATGTACGACGCTTGCAGGGGAGTACTGAACATTCGTTGTAGCCGTGGTATCAAGGGAAAGTGACGGAGAACCTTGGCCGGTACCTTCGATTTCCCTACTTGTCTGTACCGGTCTGCACCGCAAACTGGACAAGAGGCTAAATCCGAGTACTCCTCTCCCCTAAACAGGATGCAAGTCCTTGGACCAGGGCAGCAATGAATTGTTTCATAACCAAGTCCCAACTGTTTAAGAACCTTCGATGCATGATACTCATTTGTAGGTAGGGAATTAATACTAGGCAGCATGCTTTTACTTAGAATGGCGAATATTTCATTCACAAGCATGTTTGAAGCACCATGTGTTCTAAGACAGTTAAGTAAGAGCAATGTACCACCAAGTTGAGTAAGACCTGATCCGGGGAAGAGAGGCGTTCTGGCTCCGTCCTCAAGCAATTCATGCGGCGTTGGTGGCAGCTGGGCCATCGCTTCAAGGTCATCGTCAGCCATACAATCCTCTCCCTGGTCATGTTGTTGAAATGTATCGGGAACCGTGGCTGATACATTTTCATCATGGCGCCCTGCCTCACGTTCAGGGCGAGTAATTTCTGGTTCCATAATGTCATTGAACTGCGATTCTTCCTCGTCGTCCTGGACATTGCCGATGTTTCCAACCAAGCCATCGTAGACATGGAAGGTATGGCGTACCATGCCCGCCATGTCAAGGCCTTCGTCCAGGACTCGTGAATGTTCGCCCATTAGACCCCGCCCACGTCCTCCGAACTGTTCTGCAATATCAGCATCCCACTCCAAGTCGGAGTCATCCTGTTCGAATCCCTACCGTCAAGTAAACAAACACTGTCCATTAACAAACTGCTTATCTTGATTAATCCGCCAACAAAGTCAATTGCAGAGCACCCAAATCATCGAAATATACCGAACTGAATACTTACCTCTGTTGAACCTCTTCGACTTGGATGTCGCCCATACTTTTGCAAATGCCGTCGCACTACGGCCCTGAAGCGCAATGATCTGTTTTCCCCTAAACAGATATTGCAGGGACAACTTCTTTTTTGCGAACGTTGTCGGTCTGCCAATACCTCCTCCCTAAAAGAAAGTTTCGAGTCTCGCATCTCCTGCCGTTTAGGGTCTGTTAGAGGAAAACTATGTTCGGACTCCATCGTGTTTAACAGAGCGCAAAACAGAGCAGAACATGCTCACGCAGCACTCAGATTGCAAAGACTAAACTCAGTTCCGCTCCTTCGTACTTGACCGTTACATAAGACGCGTTCATCCAAAATAGAAGTGGATGAATAACCGTATCACAGAGAAGATCCGACATGCTTGGTGTTTGGATAAGTAATGCACTTTATTGATCTGTGAGCGTTGGAAACATGTACAGATTAGCCAGAGTGGCTCATGTTGCCCCAAAATCCTACTAAAGCAATCTAGAACCTCTGTTATATATGTAGCAGTCCGCTCGCAGATTAGCCATGCACCTTCAGGGGCAGGTCGATGCAGATGACCGCTTTAGAATCCCGTCCAATCCTCCTCGTCAAGAATGCATCCTCATGTAGGATGCATGCATCGGGTTGGTGAACATTTGTTGAAGCCGCGGTATGAAGGGATAATGAAGCGTACAAGTCTTCCAAGGGGAAACGGTGGAGGCGACGTTCGAATTGGAGGAATTGGAGAAATAATTCAGCAAGAGTCGAATCAGCTCGTAGCTTGAAGAATCCGGCACTTGGAATCGCCTGCATATCAGGTAGAGCATGAGGACGGCGCTACTGAACTTTCGCATCGCCGGTGTATACTCGCGTTGCCGATCTTGTACATCACCGTCCAACGGGACCTTCATGATCCCGCAACTCTCTAGATCCGGCATACCATCCAACTCCGATCCCGGTCGCTCTAGAGGCGGCATGTCATCCCAGAAATCGAATCCAAGAAGCAAGTTCCTACGCTCATTGCACTCCCAGCATTCCCTGTCCCCTAACGCTTTTTCTTCAGACTGTTTTTTCGGAACATCAAGGAGAAGTTCCTCATCTACAGGATCCATCGACATCGTCCTCATAAACCCTTTTGCTCTATAAGCACTGGCCCAACGGTAAAGATCGCGAACATTGTCTTGGCACGGCGTACTGTTCTCAGGTGTCGAATCATCCTGCATGCCGGGAATGCGAGCCGAGGCCACAGACTGTCCTAAGAATGCCCATGAGTCCCCGTCGATCGGCTCCGTGTCAAGGATCGTCCCTTTCTCCGAATCATCACCTTCCTCTTCAAAATCCTTAAGCACCTCCGATAAATATCCAAAGTTCCACACGCTAACGATGTTCCCCTTCTCATCGAGGCAGGAAAGACCATACCGCAGTTTCGTCTTCGGACTCCAGTCCTCCATAGCCGGGACAGCCCTAGGAACCGCAAGTGAATCAACGATGGAAGTACGACAATGGACGTAGACTATATGATGCTGCAATGTAACACCCGTGGACCCTCTTATTGTAGTTCCTCTTGAACCTCTCTAACACTTCTGACTTGCCACGGCCACGTCTCTCAATCTCCGATATTCCCGGAATAGACTTAGGCTAATGCGCCACCTTCTCACCTGTATATATCCCTTGTTCACTTTGTGTCAGTATCTATTTGTACTGTGGATCCAGCCGCCCCAATCCGGTTGCACTTCGGCTCAGCGTCCCTGTTTGCAATAGACATGTTGATAATCGACCTACACAAGGAGGACACAGCATATGTCGATTTTAGCTCCATCTCTCCTTTTCTCGATTTGACACTCGTAGACTACTTTACATATCTCTATTTTCTCACGCTTCTGGGTCGCCGCCATGCCAACCCTAATGGGAGCATCATCGACACCGGTGAGGTCAGTTTATCACAGCTCTGAACCGTGGAATTCAGATTCTTGTTCGTCACAGGATAGCTCTTCTTCGGGACCGGAGACATACCGTCCTCCTTCCCGCAACGTTCGTCGCAAGATCAACGCCGGAATGGCTTTCCCTGCGAGGATGATTCAACGTCCAGTCGTGGAGAGCAGTATCGAAACACCATCTTCATTTGATCAGGTCAGTTTGATATTTCATTCCTAATTTCTTGTAAGCTCTGTTCCTAAACTCATCTTCAGTATTATGTGAAAATCCCGAAATTCCACTATCCATGGTAGACGCGTTTGAACTCTGGACCATTTTGTTTGTAGATGCGTTTCTTAAAAATTTTTAGGTACATTCTCTATTCCCATGAACTCGCTTCACGACACCTTGTAAGTTCTTGAGACATGTACACCCGTACTGACCGTTTCCTAAAGTATATTCACACGTTCAACCGCAATGTCGTGAAACATTCAGGCGTCTTCTGAAGTAGACTGGAATATTACTTCACCGCAGGACTCTGAATTATAGGAGTCATTTACCTAAGCAGCATTTGTATGTTATCAATCTACAACAAGAAGTTCCTGTATGTTTTCCAATGATCGCTATTGTTCTCCTAACCTTCACTCACTTGTGTGAATCTGTGTGAACATACGTAGAATGGTCGACCGCCGTCTTCCCGGCCATTACCGTACCAGGCTTCGGTAATTTCTTCTGAACCCATTCCTTCCATCAGTCATCTCGTGCCTTCCAAATAACTAGCTATTGAATTCCCTAACACATTTGAGGAATCCCGGCGTTATGCATGTTCTATCTCTGCTCCTGCTCAGCACCTTGTCGGTCCACATATGCCGTCATCTTCGTCACCACGCCCACTTCGGCCACTTGTCGACCATGCTGCCCATATGGTTCATAACCTGCCTCATAGTAGCCATGCTCCATATCCCTTTGGAGCGGTGACAGGCATGCAATGGGCAGGGGAGCATCCGAATACACCAGCGGAGTTCCAGCGTGATTCAGTGGCCTCACGTATACCGATCGGATCCCCAAGCTCTCCTTTAACATGCCATGGAGAGCAACCAACAGGACAGCAGCCTCAGGAACCAGTGGGTGCGCACAGTACCGACGTCGCTCCTGAAGACGTAAGATCAGTTGGAACGAAAAAAAGGACAGCTTCACGAGATTTTCAGAGGCCCTACCTCAAAGAGATGGCAAATGCACATGCGCAGAACCGCGACCCCCAAATACAGATACCTGTATGCAATTCAGGTACGGTACTCGGTTTGAAGAGTCCCTGGCATCGTGCTGCAAGACTAGCAGCCCGCCAAACATTGAATTTCAGAGTGAGAAGCTATAAGTGTAAACGCGAATTATGGAAGTCCCAGGTCAATGTTATTGCAGAGAAGTTGTCTCAACAGTTTACTTATTCTAGACCATTGGATATTAGTTATTTGGGAAAGTTTTTGAAAAACACTTTAAAGAATGATAGGAAAACTTGGAAGAAATTCTTCATAGAAAATGGGGGTGAGAGACACCCCAAGTGCCCTGTGGAGGCCTTCACGGAGTGGCGTAAGTACTGGGTGAGTGCAGTTGCGAAGGACGAATCGATACACATGACGGAGATGAGGAAAGGAAAGAAAAAGTATCAACTCCCGGATGATCAAAGCCCAACACAAACAGGTTACAATCCAGGCAGCCATTCGAATCAGGTATGCCAAGATTTAGGCGCCTGAACTTGTCTGTGATGTTTTCTGTGTCTTTCATTCATAGACGTGCAGTACTTAGAAACTGTTTTTGTAATTGCTCATGCAATATTTTGCGGTCATGCAGAACGCTTGCAATAGCGGTGATTTACCAGGCCACTTCCATGGGACCTCATTATATCAAACTGATTCGACAACCAGTCAGAGCACTGGATACCAACATAGCACCCCAACCGTAGGCCAATACGTGCATGTACAAACGTGTGGCTCAGGACAAGGCCCCGCACAAGAGGATTTAACTCCACATTTTCCCCGGGTAAATTATCTTGATCGATCCCTATACGTTTGCCCCTTCGAGTTCAGTTTCATTTCCATTCAAGCCCATGTCCTAATAAATTTGTTTTCCATATCCCTGACTCGCAGGGCCACGGGACACCGTCGTATGTCATCAGGGAATCTTCTCGCATCAATGCACTTGAGTCTACAGTACTCCGAATGGCCTCAGATCTGACTACAAGCAATGCCGAAATCAAGGAGGTGAAAGAATTATTGCTTCGCCTAGTGAACCCCCCTAAACAAGCTTCGTCAGGACCGATAGGAGTTGCACGGACGCAAGAGACCAATCTCTGTTACAACACCAACGGAAATACAGGAGACCAAGAGAATATTCAACGCGTAACTCCAACCTCAATGGCCGAAGGCTTAGGGCAGGGGAGTATGTACATACCGAATCAGTCCACTGCACCATCAACTCAACCCGAAGGCATTTCGCGAGCTCCTCCGTACATCTCGTCTCCCCCTTCATTAGGGGAAAAATCAGGTCTCCAACGGGCCTTGTAAGACAGCCCGGATTAGGTGAGCTTCCTGCCCGCTGACACTTCTCTTCGAAATCTCATTGGTCGATATCCTGCCCGCTGACAACAAAATTCGCCTCGCTGACAGCAGGATTCGCTCACAGGAGGATCCGCTTACAACAGGATCCGGTACTGTCCAATGGGGTGATAGCAGTGGGCACACGGTCGGTGACAGTGTCATTACTGCTTATATTGTCCAATGGGGGGGTGGGGTGGGGTGGGGTGGGGAAGGGAAGCGATTGGCTGGACCCCCCAAATGCCAACTGCTGTCACTGCTGGCAGCATTTGGCGACCTGCTGGCACAGTTGGTGCCAGCAGGTAAAGTGCACGGGCATGCCCAAAACTTTGGCACGGAAAGCATGGAAAAGGCCCGTTGGAGACCCCAAACTGCTCCTAATGCATGGGCATCCGGTGAGACTGTACCAGTCACCCCTTCCTCTCTACTTCAGAAGTTCACTAACAAAATGCCAATTGGAGCGGCTGTCTCAACAGACGTTTCAGCGTCTACAGCAACTGAGTCTCTCGGTTTGTCGCCACAATCGGGCCAAAGTGACAGAGGTCGGGGTCCCGAGCGTGGAATGGACGGGCTCACATCGCATGAAGATGCATCAAACATCGACAGTGCACCTGACGGAGTTACGACGAGAGGACAAGCGAGTTGCATAGAGAAAGAGACTGCACCCCGTGGACCAAGACCACGTTTCGAGTATGGTCTGTACCCTCGGATTACATCGGGTGCAGTTGCTGCAAATGCACCGTGCTACATTCTTCACCCTGACCACGGAGATCTCATTGTGGCGGAGGGCAGAACCGGCGGTAGCTGGAAATCACCTTCCATGAAACTTGGACATCTTTGCACGGAAGGTCAACAGATGGTACAGATTCACAAGGTGATTAAACCGAATCTGCCCCTGCCGTTCATTGAAGATCGCAATCCATTTACGACACTTGATCAGGCTGTGGTTAAGCCTTCAGGTTCGACAGTTTACGTGAAATGGCATAGCAAGTTATTGTGGAAAAAACCCAAGGGCACAGGCAAGAAGTAGTAGGTTGACATAGTTTACGATACGTGATACAAACGAGTGTTCCAGATCAGGCTAAAAATTTATAGAATACCAATAGCCGCTCCATGGAATCATGTGATCCACCCATGTTCCAAGCCAACATATGATTTGAATCTAGTCGTCCAACTCTTTGTATTCGAAATGATATTATGAGCATGGTTCCATTCCCGATTATTTCCCGCCTCCACTGTCAACGTACCCTAATCAGCTTGTCTGCTGTATGTATATGACGATGATGTCCCGTAATAGAGTTTGCACGGATTAAAGAAGCATCGATTCCTTTATATATTAATACATCTGCTAGAATATTCCTAAGCCAATGGTTTAAATTAAGATGCATTCACCTAATATCCCGGACTATTCAGAGAATATCTGCATCCGAATCACTACATGAGACAGCGACACGTCCACAGTTATTATTAGGAAATAATCGGCATTAATATATGTACCCTAAAAACATCCTAAACCTTCGATGAGGTCCTCAATAGGATGATCCGGGTATGTACCCTAAAACCGGTCTTCAACATAAGTGTTCAGGTTATACACCCGCTACCGGTCCTAAAACGGCTCCGCAGAGTATCTCATCGGTACATGTCAAAGTCCGTGGATATCAATACAAAAACGAGCGGGTAACATCATGGCGGTCTTGAATCCAAAAATGGAGTAACAGGGCCGGGTACCGTCATCCGTTCGTGAATGTGGCATCAACCCCGGGTACGAGGAACAGCTTGGTAAAACCACGGCAAATAAGTTACTGGACAAAGGCGGGTACGCATGAACGATACTTCTGGCGTGCCATCCAAACATCCATCCATGTGATTTCACATGGACCCACTCGGTGAATCACATTTCTACAGATCAAGAGGTAATTCTGCGGCATGTGACTCGTGATTCTTGATCGCGTGGGACCGCATTGAAGTCTGCTACAGCGATTTCGTACCCATTGAGAATAGTAGTGTCAGGGTGTCCAATTACACCGGAGTCGCCCCTCTGTACACCATTCCTCACCACCCTTATATATCCCTGTTTTCGGTGTTTACTTCGGTATAGTTGAGCAGCATTCCCACTAGTGTTTGCGCAAAGCCAAAAAAAAAAAAACAGTAAACTTTGAACGTTATAATCTCACAAATGGTAAAGATCCAACCGTTGAAATTTGACATGGTATTAGTGCAGGTAGCAAGGTTTAAGATCTTACGGTTGGATGTATCAAAAAGGTAAAAAATTAAGAATCATACTTCAACTTCTACAAGGTTGTCAAAAATCACAGTTTCTGGTTTTGGAGGCCCAAAAACGGCTTGAACCTTTAGGGGTTAACTCATTTTAGGGTTGGAATGTAAGTTACTATTACATTGCTTAATTTGTAAATAACACCACTAGTGAAACAATGGTATGAGGCCATCAACAAGTACACCAATGAGGTGGTGGACTTACATTTTATACCAGCTCGTTGGTATACTTGTTAGTTGCTCGAGCCCATCTTTCGGGTCTCTCTATTTCCCCCCATCAAGCGGTGCAGCCGCCTCTCGCGCGGGCAGGGGCAGCGCTTGATGGGGGCTCGTCGCGTCGACCACTCCCCGGGCCCGAAGCCGGCTCTCCAACCCCCCGCGCCCGTTCTCCCCAACCCCCCCGCGCCCGTGGAACCCCGCGCCCGGGCTGGGGGCCACCCGCCCGCCGAGACCCAACATCCACCGCGCGGGACATCTCATCCCCGTCCCCCCTCATCCACCTTCTCGTCCCGTCGTCTCTCTCGTCTCCGCCCTGGTTTTCGCCTCTGCCCTGTCTGTGTTGTTTTTGCTGTCTGAAGGTACAGTTTTGGACAGCTTGCCGTCGTTGTGTTCTTAGGGTTTCGGGACGGAGCTATGGAGTTAGAAGGCGGATGTCCAGCGTAGGAGAGTGGTAGGGGGTTTAGGTTTTGAGGAATATCTAGTTCGGACCTAGTTGAGTATAGTGATTTAGGGTTGGAGACTTTATGTTCAGTCGCGGCCCGTGAAGATTGAACATTGAGGGCGAGCCCGAAGGAGGGTTTATGGGTACGGAGCAGCTGTGGAGCTGTTGGTGCGACCTGTGTGTCGGTGTGCTCCGGTGGTGAGCTTTGGCGGGAGAAGGGGCTGGTCGACACCAATCACTTAGACGCCGACTAGAGTGTTAGGACGGGGCTGTGAACATTGGACGCCGTGAGGGGGGACTGAAGATGTCAAAGAGCAAGTTCAACGACCTTGTGAGTACCTCATACTCTTCCCGGTATCACCCTCTTATTGGTTGTATGTTTTCTTACAGTTTTCTTCTTGTTTATTAGAAATGTATGCAGTGCATAGGTTCTACTTGTGACTCATGCTTGTTTGATGCTAGTAGCCTTTGTACTTCCGTCTCCCCGAACCTGTCCTAATTTTTAGGGTTTCCCTGTCTTGAGTACTGTTCCTATCCGGGACTCTCTTCCGCCGGATTTTTCTTCCTCTCTGTTTCATTTTGTCCCCCCGTCTTCACTCTTATCGTCTTTGTCCTCAAAAATTTCCTGTCCGGACGAGTCCCGGAGTAAGTTCTATGCTGTCCTGTCCAGTTCATCTGTCCTGCTGTTTTTTTTTCCCATTTCAGTTACCCCGGCCTGCTTTACTGTCCTCGCCGTTCACGTATTTCTTGTTTTATTTGCTTTGGTTTCTTGTTTAATGTGTCATTGTTCTGCTTCGGTTCATTAGGTTTCTCTTTAAGCGGTTCTTCGTTTTTTTTAACTGCTTCTGTACTACGTCCAGGGTAACATCATGGGCACGACCTAATCGATGTGGCTTCCTCTTCCGTTCAGATCCTCACCTTCTCGTAGGTTTTCGTTTCTTACAATTTGTTTTTTTTTTTTTATTTTTTTTGATTTTTTTTTTTAAATTTATTATTCACTCTTTCAATTACCTAATTCTTTGTTTTTTTCCAACTGTTTCTACTTTGTCCCTTATGGCATTCTCTTTTATTTCAACTTATCATTTTATTCTGATGAGGTACGGCCTCATTTCCAATTTCAATCCCTCTACATCACTGAAATTTTCAGCCATTTCACTTTTTTCATTTTTTTTTTTTTTCCTTCCATAACTCTATCCCGGTGTGTTATTACTACTCCTCCTCCTCGTTTGTTCCTTTTAATTTTTTCCTATTGGTTCCTCGGTTGTCTTAACTGCCTAACTTTTCTCTTTCTTTCAGGTTAACTCTCCAGGGCCCCCTGACCTGTCCGGGCTGTCCAAGGACGACGCCTGTGATGTTCTCTGGCACAGGGCAACGGTGCTCGACGTCTCCAAGCTGCCCATGGAGTGGCGGAGGAGAATAGCCACCCAGGAGCCTGGCATGGTGGAGGGGGTATGTGTGTGCTGACCGACTCCATTTCATTTTCAGAAGATTTAGGGTGGACGTAGTATTTCTGGTCGAGGTGATTGGTCGGAAAATTGGGGGGAAGACTGACCGTAGCTTCCTATCTGATTGCAGCTTATTGTCCAAGGCAAATTCGGGCCAGAAGAGGTGGTTCTCTGTACGAGTGTTGCTGCTGGTTATGAACCCAACCGGGACGCATTCACGATGTCAGAGCATGATTGGCTCATGGTGGAGGTCAATCTCCTGTACCGAGGGGAGGGGGAGCCCACGCAAGTGTCTGGGAAAACGAGAACTAAGGTACCCTTCATCTGTAAGTATTGTGACGCTGAATTTGTTGATAAGGCGACGTTGGGTTGGCATCGGGTATCTAGAGGATGTCCTTGCTACGACTACCGAAATGGAGGGCCCCTCAAAATCTATCCTGCGAGGGGGGTAGAGGGTAACAGGATCGCCAGGGCCGTCTTCGCCAAGTACAATTTGGCACTTCCGTGGCAAATGCTGGGTAAGCGACCACCAACAACGAAATCTACCGGGAAGCAGAAGAAGAAAAGGGCAGTGGATAAGGATGACTCAGGGGAGGAAGGTGATGCCGAAGACTGCGATGTAGGGGAAACGAGTCAGAGGAAGAAGGCACGGGTGGCTCCGGAGGTGGTGCCGTTCAGCAGTCCGGACAGGCCGGGGAAGGGGCGGGGGGGTATGAGCGAAGGGGAAGGGGAGGGGGCACACATGGAGGACGACCAGGCCGGGAACGAGACAACTGGAGAAGCGGTGGTTGGAGGGATTGACAGCGGGGGAGAGGATGTCGACTCCGATGGGAGGGAGACGATGCAGGGGGCAAAGAGGCGGCTTCTAGATCCAGAGAGTCCCTCGGTGGCGGAAGTTATTCTAGGGCTGAAACTGGAGAGGGAGCGCAGAATGAAGGAAGCGCAAGAGTCCTCGAAGAGAACGACACCTAACGGTGGAGTGAGTAAGAGCTCTGGGCCAACGACTCGGGGGGCTGGGGGATCTGGTAAGAAGAAGGTGACCGTGATCGACAGCACATCAACGGACAGTGGAGGAAGCGAGAAGGTGGGTAAGAAGAAACAGAAGATTGGGGCGAGTGGGGGACGGGCCAGGCCCAAGAAAGTGGCAGTGAGGGGAACCCCAACAAAGAAGGGAAACCGTTCACAGGTAGAAGCAACGCCTGTGGGAGGACTGGGAGGGCGAGTGGGAGGGCGAGGGAAATGTGCCGAAGGAGTTCGGATGTCGACGAGAAGAGATGAAGGTCGGGGGGAGGGGCGGGCGGGTTCGTCGAATTGGAAGGGGAAATGGGTTGTCTGCTCGTCAACCAGCGGGGAGAACGATGGGGATTCCGAGGGGGGGGGTCGGGGGCGAGCCGGAGCAAGAGGGCCCAGACAGGCGGACTGAAGACGTGCCGAAGTCGCCGACCGTTCCAGCCCGGCCAGAGGCAGCGGGGCCGTCACGAGGAAGACGAAGGTTGACAGCGGCGGAGGTGAGGAATCTGGTGAAGGCAGGGGCTGAGAAGAAAGCGGAGAACATGTACCCGGCGATTGATCCACGGAGCGCCCCGAAACCGCCATTCAATCCTCCGGGCTTGTATTGCCTGCAGGAGAGCTGCCCGGGCAGCCTCGTTGCGGAGGAGTTAATGGGCGACCTTCACGCCACCGTCGAGGAGTTGCGAAGTCTCCAGGAGCAAGGAAAACTTGGAGGAAGGGTGTCCTCGGCTTGGGGAGCGGTGCAGTTTAACCCCGACCTTGCGGTGAGTGTCCGGGCCGGGGGATTGGGAGGGTGGTAGGGGGGCCTGGAGTTAGTTGATATTCACGGCTTGGATTCGCAAATGATCGTGTTTTATTTTTTTTGCAGTCTTCTTTTTCTCTTGCTGTGGTGGCTGGGCTCGATAAGTGCAAGGCTGCTTTCAGCATGAGGTCTGAAGATGCGATTGCAGAAGAAATACAGGAGTTTTATCTACATCATGATGAAGTCCTGACCTTCCAGGAGAAGCAGCGGGAGTTTGAGGGGGAAATCATGGAGGTGGATCGTAACCGAAGCGCTTTTGTGGCGGAGGAAATGGCACGGTATGACCAGGGAATTAGAATTCGAGAAGAGCACATAGAGTGGTGCTGGTCCCCCCTTTTCAAGGCGATGATCTGGGAACCGACGCCAGCATGCATCACTCTGCCCTTCGAGCATTCGGAGGAAGAGTTCCAAGGGCTGGTGAAATGGATGGAGTTGGAGGGGAAGAGGATAGGAGATCGAAACGAGCCCCCTCACATGGCCCGTGCCCTGAAACTATTTGCCAGGAGTTTTATAGGGGCTCGGACTCCCATGCTGTGCCCGGTCTTGGGTCTTACTCAAGGGACTCTGGACACGCATGCTGATGAAGTTCTTCTGGCCATGGAGGAGCTCATTCGGGTGGGAAAGCTATTCTTCCCGACTATGGACACTGGAGGACAGGCGTTCGAGACGTTCCGAGATGTGCTAGATACAGCTGAGGACCGAGGGGGGCAAGTGGCGGGATTCACTGCATGGCGCCGAAGTACATTCGTTCGCGCCTGTCTTGACACACTCGCCTTGGGGCAGGAGCAGATCTTGCGTGACATGTGGGTCACTAGGCCCGGTGTAGACCAGCAAGGTGTTGCTCAGGCTTTCAGGAACGTTCTGCTTCTTCGTGAGAATCTCGACCTCGGTTATATCTTCGGGGCGGTGGAGGCGACCGGGATCTGGCCGGCAGTAGCAGACAGACTGTTCACGGCAGCGACTGCGCTCTTGGTCGAGAGCCAACACCTACTGCACGGTAAGCTTCAGGCTTGGAATGTCACTGAAGACTTGGTGGACTTGGATACATTCAGAGCCTCCCAAGTGTTATGCACTATCGACCAGCTACGTGTTTTCCCTGCCCGGTCGGAGAATCCTTACAGCCTCGGAACTGACAGCCCTGATCGCTCCAGTGATAGCCCATGGGATCAAGTCGATTCTACTATAGCGGGGGAGCGCACCACTTCGGAGAGAGCAAAAGAGGGGGATGTGGAGTTCATGGGGACGGAGATTACGACATGCACCCCGGTGGTGGTACTTCCGGCTGTAGAGTGACTAGCGTATTGGCATGCGGTTAATAAATTGTAAATATATAATAGTATTAGCTGTTTTTTTGAGAAAGGGCGTTTCAGTGTGTGGAGCTTAGTATATCCTACGGACAGCTGAATTTATACTTACATAGTCTTTTTTAGTTCCCTGTCCTGATGACCTCCACACAGCAACGTCGAGTAGTCGTCTGTTCTTCTCCTGTCCGGAATCACACCCCGAATTCCACCTGTCTTGAAAACCTTATACATTTCACCTTTTTGAAACCTTCTGCATGCAGTTCCTCGGGCTGTTCAGCAGCTTATATTTGATTTTGGAATTATTGTTTGATGTTATTTTCATTCCCGTTGTCGCACCCCACAGCTCTGGCTTCGTCGATGAACCCCTCGGGAAGGGTGATACAGAGGTCATTGGAAGCAGCGAAACTGAGGAAAAAATGAAAAAATTAAAGAATTTAAAAAATAAAGTTTAGATGAAAGTTAAAGGCTTTAGTAAGGCTTACTCTAAAGCAAAACCACCAAGGAAAGAAAAAAAAAATTAAAAAAAAAAAAAAAAAATAACAAAGAAAAGGAAAGAAAAAAAAAAAAAACAATAAGAAAGATAAAAAATCAAACAATTAAAAAAAAAAACATGAATATGAAAGTGGATGATGACTTGAAGAGCTGATAAAGGGTGAGAGAAAGCTGAAATAAACAAGGGAGACTTCAAGAGAAAAAAAATTGAATGGACAAAAAAATTGAAGGGTTTACTCTAAAGCTCGACCAAGGGAAAAGAAATTAAAAAAAAAAAAATACAATAACAAATGAAAGGAAAAAAAAAACAAAAAAAATACCAAAGAAAAGGGGAAAAAAAAAATGACAAAGATTAAAAAAAAAAAAAAAAAAAAAAAATAAGAAAAAATAAATGATGAAAACGGAAGAGAATGATGACATGAAGAGCTGAAAAACAGTGAGAGAAAGGTGAAATAAAGAAGGGAGACTTCATGAGGAAAGAAAAAAGAGTGGAGAGAAAAATTGAAGGGTTGAATAAGGCTTACCTTAAAGCTCAAGCACCAAGGAAAGAAATAAAAAAATAAGGAAAAAGAATTTTAAAACATAAAAGTGTAATGAGATAAATAAGAGAAGGATAATTTGAAAAAAAATACAAAATGGAAAAGGAAATTGAACTGTTTCAGACTACAAGAAGATGGAGAAGGGTGCCAGACCAAATTACTCCCTTCCTACTAAGAATCATAAAAAGTAAATTAGAAAAAGTAAAACCTAAATAAAAGAAAATGTGCACTTTTTTAAAACCCCAACAAGATTGAATGAGAACCCCAGATACAAAGACTGGGGACCCCAGGCCCAAGGATTGGTGACCCCAGGCACATGGACTGGGGACCCCAGGCATAGTGACTAGGGTCCCCAGGCAGTACAGTTGGGTACCCCGGGCATAGGGACTGAGCACCCCGGGCATAGGGACTGGGACTGTTACTCTAAAAAAATTTGACTCACAGGGATAGATTGAGAAGAAGATCTATGGAATTTAGTTTCATTGCCTATATATGTATGAAGCTTCTGTGAAGGTTCATCAAAATTGTATGCACTATAGTGTATATGTGAAATGTACACACTCTCTAGTTCCATCGTAAACAAAAATTAAATAGTAAATAAATTGCAAAGAGGGAGATTGTTTTATTTAACTGAAAAAAACATGGAATATTTTTCTAAGTCTACATAATTTAATGTATTCCTACGTGCTTAAGATATATAAGTATACGCATATAAGGTGAGCCATACAGGGAACATCTTCAACCGTACAGGCAAACCCCGGACAGGGAATACAAGGCAGGCAGCGGATGTTGGAATAAAATATTCCGGACAGGGTCGCGGTTCACACCTGGACAGGGCCTCCAATATATACCCGGACAGGCTAACAACTAACATGAACCCTGGGATGCATCCAGCGCCTCTCCAAAAACTCCAAGAGATGTAAGTGGATATGTGATAGAGAAAAGAGGACTCGGTAGTATATGAGAACAAAAAATTGATATTGCGATCTTCATTTATAGAAAACCTGGTTTACAAGGGAGCTGTTCTATCTAGTTCTAAGAAGTCCACTTCCGGGACTGACCACCGCGCTTCTTTGTCCCTATCTCTGAGCAAGCTTTAAACCTTCTAAGGTTTTTCGGACCAGCAGCTACCTTAAACGAGGGCTGTGACATTGGATGCAATAAACCAGCATCAGCCTTCACCTTGAAGGCGGACATCTTTCCCTTGCATTCATTCAGCATTGCCACAAAATTCTTCCTAGCAGCAGGGTTCTCTTGAAGTAGACCTTGAAGTTCAGCTAGAACTGCCAAGCCGATTTCAAGTTCTTTTTCCGGATCATCCTCATGTACTTCACGTTTCCCCCTGTCCTGAGTCGCCTCCACCACCCCAGCTGCAGCAATTTCTTTAATCCCTGCCGGTGCGCACCCCACCTGGATAGTACCCCGCAAGCTCCCAGCATACCTGATTATGTCTCCAGGTAGAACATCGGTGTTAAGCATCCTGAAAACTTTGACAATATGTTTACAAATGTTACCTCGCATTCCTAGTGGACAACTGCACTGAGCCCAATCAGATTTTGGACTGTTAATGACCCATATGGCCGGAAAATTTGTTTGTGAGGCAACGTAAGCCAGATCCTGCTCAGGACAGATGAAAACATGTTCATCAGGAATCTCCTCAGCTCGAATGACTGCGCTGGCCACGATGCCCTCTGCCTTACCGTTCTTGATAAATCCATAGAGCTTACATTGCACAGCATACCAATAGTGTATAAGTACATCCTTCACCAAGTGATATACAAGCCAGTCCACTCTACGTCCGTCGAATTTCGCCCTTGAACTCCTCAAGATAGCCTTCAGATTTGCATGATAACTCTCGACAGCAGCGTTGGTGTCCTGGTTAGCGTGAGGCATATTTCTGAAACCCGTCACCCACATCTCAATCTTGGGTATCCAATGGGTTTCGAAGTATGCAAAGAAAGCCTTCGCTTGCGGGTACTTGGACTTCATGAATTGAAAGCGCTCCCTTGCAGCCTTCACAGCGAGGTCACCTTGCAGAATTCCGTTACCATACATGAGATCGGCGCAGGCAGCAAGAATCTCAGCCCTCAAATAGTTCGCCTTAATTTTCTGGGTAGCGTTTTCAAGCCAGGCTTTCCGTGTGTGCCAAAGACAGAGAAGAATAGCGACATCGTCCTTTTTCTCTCCCCGGACAGGGTCTGCCTTAGGCCAGACCTTCCTGCATCCCCACAAATGTTTACAGTGAGAGTCATGATCTGAGTTGGAAACCTGTCCTGGTATAAATTAACAAAGCTGAAACAACCATGACTGCCGAGCCATAATAAAAACAGGAAGAGGGATACAGGGAAGTCACTAACCTTATGGCATTCAATTCGGCATTGTCATTGTCCACAAGGAAAGCATTCGGCCTCCAATCAGGTTTCACGGACAGACAACGGTCCCGTAGTTTAGTTAGCCAAGGAACAATGTCAACTTCCCTCGCTTTCCCCTGAATAGTGAAAGCTACAGGAATTCCCTGTTCCCATTCATCAAAAACCATCACTGTGTAGAGGGGATACTGCATATATTCCCGGACAGACAGAGAACTTTATCAGGACAGGGGAACTTCAGGCACTTAAGTAGCAGAATGCAGTTTCAATGAATTAAAAGCATGAGCAAAAAGGATAGACGCAAATATTGGACAGAAATACCTTCGGAGCATTGGTG
The DNA here is from genome assembly GCA_014871385.1 of Ceratodon purpureus. Classification (NCBI taxonomy): domain Eukaryota; kingdom Viridiplantae; phylum Streptophyta; class Bryopsida; order Pseudoditrichales; family Ditrichaceae; genus Ceratodon; species Ceratodon purpureus. Next base: position 6,897,100 of record CM026433.1, on the reverse strand, counting down.
GAAAACGTCGCATCCATGGACAGAGCTCTCCTATGTCCATGCCTCACCATCATCTCAAGCTGCCATTCTGTCTGAATTGCAAGACAGAATGGGTCATCTTCAGGTGGTGGTGGGTCGTTGAGCTCCAAGTTCCCATACTCCCGGTAATGGTACCAACAGTCGGGATTCTCATCTGTCCAGAGCCTGATACTCATGGCGTCGGAGGGATGTTTTTCCCACAATTCCTTAGCCAACTTATTTGCAATATTGTACACATCCGATGGCATGATAAATGTATCTCGAGTGGCCGGGAGATTTTCCTGGGCACATCTCATTACCTCGGCCTTGTGGTCAGCCATAACTTGAGCTGGAGATTTACCTGACCTGAGTGTATCCTCTATCCACTTCTTCGAGGTTGCAGATAATTGCCCGGACAGGCCTGCCCTTTGACCACCGAATTCAGCTCCATGGCAGGGCCTCCCCTCCCGGTTAGTATGGGTCATACAGTGGAACTGAATAGAACATAAGGATTCATCAACTTGCAGTTGCTTGGCCTCGAAATTACACTGGCAGCCACGTTTAATGGACATGCCGGATTGCACTTTGGAGACCCTTGTCTTCCTTCTTGGCCTTGTAGTTTGTTCTATCAGTTCTTGGGCACGCAGCAACTGCTCCTGGGCCTCTTGAATCCGTGCGACCTCCTCTATGTCCTCTTCCTCAGCTTGCTCATTCAGGTCAGGCACAGGATCCTTCTTTCCCTTCTTCTTTGGACGGGCAAGTTTTTCTGCCTCCTTCGCAGCTTTGTCCACCAGCTTCTGTGCCTTCTTCAGAGCCTTCTTCTGATTTGTAGAATTTTTCCTTTGCACGAGGACATGAGAGAAGGCTTTCTGAATCTCTACTTTGTACTGTCGACTGTAATCCTCCGGACCGTACTGGCACCAGTACCTGCAGAAAACAATCACAAGGAACTAAATGAACAGTCTGGACAGACGATAAACACTTCACCAGTACAGGAAAAGTCCGATAGAAAAGATATGAACTTAAAGGATATGTAATGGAGGGGGAAATGTCATACCTAATTTTCTGCACTGCAGATTCCTTGCGCACTTGTTTCCGGTCGTCCTTCTTCATGCACTTCCTCGACTCCTCCACGAATGTGCATGGGTGTTGTCTACCCCCCATTTCCCCTTCCAGAAAATCATCTAAGCGATTCCAAGGGATGGTGGCTTGCTGGGTTTCTCTTCGCTTGCCATTCCCGACATTTGATTTCGCCTCCCATTGTAGATCGGCTCTACTGAATGGACCTGGAGGTGGTGTCTGGACAGAAGCCCTTACTAGGTCCGGCATTCTTCTCCACGGCGCCCTCTTCGTCTTCTCAACCGGCACAACCGCCTCTCCATTACTGTTTCCTTCACCTGCGACATCTTCAACTTCTAGATCGACGGTCGTCTCCTTCTCCTCTACATCGCCTGCCCGGACAGGTTCCCCAGAGGAATCCCCCTCTAAACCCCGACCTCCCCGGTGAGCAGGTCCAGTGAAAGATGGCAGTGGCCCATGTGATACCCGAGCACCGAACCCTAACTCGCCGTCCTCATGGGGGACTGAATCTGCCGTGAAAACAGAGCGATGTCCATCATCCGCGCGGACAACATGTGAGATTACTTGTTGCTCTCCTTCCTTTCCGGGTCCCAGATAAACGGCATGGCTAGGAGCTCCGAGGTGAGGACGCATCGCCTCCGACGCTTGACTGCGATACAGCCCACCTTCGGCACCTCCGGGATAACTCTCCAGCTGAGGTGCATGTCTCCCCTGTCCTGTGGAACTGGTGACGATGGTGTCGTCATTCCAGATCCAATCCTCTCCAACAAGAGAGATATCAATAACAGGGCCTGAAGGTCTTGGTTGAGGACTACATTGCTGAGCAACGTCTTCATCACCCACGATCCCATCCTCTCCGCTTTCGAACGGCCGATCTCCATGAATCATAAGGGCACCGACTGAAGATTAAGACCACCTGAACCCACACATACGACTGAACAGTCCTCCACAAAACATCAATTTCGATGACCACTTCCCTCGAGTTCTCTCCAACCCCCATTGCATGGTCAATGCGCCCTCATCCCGCAAAGCATGATAAGCTCACCGGAATCCACAGATCGAATGACCTTCCACCTTCCGACTTAACGGTTTCCTCTCCTTCGTCATACGTCCCAGTCTCACGTCCGATCAAAGCTGAGCAATTCAAAACTAGGCCGACGACGCATACCATGTCCAGTTCCTCTCCAACTCGCAGCCAGTTTGAAACAGTGTCGTCACGCCCTTCTCTGATGGCGGCGGGAGTATCAGGGCAGAGGCGAAAACCAGGGCGGAGACGAGAGAGACGACGGGACGAGAAGGTGGATGAGGGGGGACGGGGATGAGATGTCCCGCGCGGTGGATGTTGGGTCTCGGCGGGCGGGTGGCCCCCAGCCCGGGCGCGGGGTTCCACGGGCGCGGGGGGGTTGGGGAGAACGGGCGCGGGGGGTTGGAGAGCCGGCTTCGGGCCCGGGGAGTGGTCGACGCGACGAGCCCCCATCAAGCGCTGCCCCTGCCCGCGCGAGAGGCGGCTGCACCGCTTGATGGGGGGAAATAGAGAGACCCCCATCTTTCCACTGGTGCACTGAATAAGGGATGTACTACTCACTTACATTCCCACCTTGAAATGAGCTAATTTAATACTTTTGAGCAATTTTAGAACACTAGTGATTTTGGGTACTCCTACCTTGCTATGCAATCAAAGTCTAACATAATTCAGAACTTCAGCTTTATTCAATGCCTAGAAGTAGAAATGTGGAAAGTGTGAATCATGGTTATGGTTATTGGCCTCAATTAGGAGCCAGGAGTACAACATCACAACAATCCATGACTCGGACTACGGTTGTTTTCTAGTTTTTGTACAAGGTTGCCTATTTTAACTTAGTCATGCTGATTGGATTGCAGTACAGGAACATAATACTCGATGCAGGTACTACTTACTGCACAGCGACATTTAAATTATGATATTGGGCATTGAATGATGTCTTAAGCGCTTGTCCGCAGAGCCACAGACACTATGGTAGCACTGATAATGAAGAGAGGAATGTCATAACAGAACTGAATCTCTGTATTTAATAACGCATAAAATGTTCACCTTGGAAGTTTTTATTATTGAATATGCTGAGCACCAGTACAGATACTTACACATAATTATCAAAATGGTACACATTTTGAAATATGTTCATGAATTTATGTGAATAAAATATCAGATTCTTTTTCCTTGTACAGCTAACTCCTACAATATCAATCAAACTCCTACAATATCAATCAAACTCCTACAATATCAAACAAACAAAGTTCATTGATACTTTGTGAGATTAGTGGCATGATTCAAAGAATCACTAGTGGACAGAATAAGGGTGAACCACAGGTAACCTGTGATGTGGCTTAACATTTAAAATACCGCACTTGATATGACTCAACAAATAAATCTCAGTGTGGGATTTTATGTGGATTTTCATTGAACCATGTTTGTGTTGTGGTTGCTACCACTTTTGTTGATTCATTGAAAATGGCTGTTTAAATACTCATAGAATGTTGGATGTATTTGTAATGTTACAACCATTTCAATGTGAGTAGTTTGTTTCCTGAGTACAGAAGAAAATTCAGTAATCAAAGATGGTACATGGAGAAGCTGGAATCATCCGATGAAGGACCATTCCAAGCAACGGAAGCAGTGGTGATTTTTCACAAGGTCCCCAACATGTCCAGGGACATGTTATGAAAAAAAAAACATTTCCAGTGGACGGGTTCTTTGAAAATGAACCGGTTTTTGGACGTGTAAAATTCACTTTGGACGGGTTCTAAAAATATATATTTTTTTGACAATTTTTCCTCAAAAAATGAAAGATGTAAATATCAATTACATCATGTCATATATAGTTATTTGATGTGATTGTGCATTTTTATTTTACTTTATTGCAAATTATGGAGTGAAAATTAAAAATTACAAAATTTTGGGATCATTTTTCAATCAATAAAATTTTAATGAATAAAAACTCCAAAATTCATGAAACTTTAACATGTGACTCAAGTCAAGATGTACATTCTTCCTATAAAAAGAAATGTCACATTTTGGCTTTTCACAACAAGTTTTTTTTTTCCATATAAATTTCATTCAAATAATAATGGGTCTTAAAATAGTCTATTTAAAGTGAAATTTCACGTGAAGGTAGATTCCCTTATGTACTACAACACGACCAAATTTCACTTCATAATTTTAATTTCTCAATTTATGAGACCAATTTTTAGGGCGTCCCATAACTTTTGTGAGCAACTGTATGTTCATTTCTTCTACACATTACTTGTTTAACACTTGAAAGAAGATAAAATAATAAAATGTCACCAAACATACCTCAAAGGCTACAACATGCTCAAAGAAACCAACTGAAGAAGTCCCCTTGGAGAAATCACCTTGCTTCCAAATCAGCTGCGCCAGTGCACCCTGCTCAGAGCGTGCTCACGCTTGCTGTTTGCGAGCCTGGGCAGAGCAAAGCCGGCAGAGCAGCCTGGGCCCTGCAGAGCAGCCTGAGCGGGGCTCAAAGGCCGGGCCGGGCCGGGTCGGTCTTTTGGGCCGGTCCAGGCCAAGCCTCGCAGCTAGGCCAAGGCCCAGGTTCAATGAATGTGTTTGGTCGAGCCTTTGGCTCTATTTTTTATTTTTTGTTATTATTTTTATTTTTTTGTTTTTATTTTTTTTATAAAAAATTTACAACTACTACGGGACGGGTACTATTTTTTTGAACCAGTTTTGGGACGGGTTGTTTTTTTTTTAACCTTTCCATGGACGGGTTGGTTTTGTGATTACCGGTTTTGGGACGGGTTTCATTTTATTTTGCCTTTCAATTCGAGGTTTTTGGACATGGACGGGTTGGGACTTTGTGAAAAATCAGCCCTGAACAGAAGAGATGACCTTCATCTCACTATGGACAAGAACCAATAGCTAGTGGAGGCAAAGTTGAGGGAAGTATCTCACATTCTAAACACCCTTAGAGCATCCCAAGTCGTCCCCTAATTGTAAGCCCCTAAAGGTCCTTTGGCGGATAGTTACGACACAATCACAAGTTGAGTGGAATCTTGGTATTCACTTAAGGGTGACGTGTAAACTATTTCTTTACTTGTTTGTTGTGAAACCCTTCAACAAGTTGCGAAAGAAAACCAAACCCAAGTGTAGTGAAAAGAAGATAGAAAGATGAGAGCTTGATATTTTCTATTTCCGCCGGTTTAGGGGTGGCCTACAACGGTCTGAAATTTTTTGGTCGGTGGCCATTTAGAGGTTGCAGCTTGGATGAGAAAGATGTTTAAAGGTCACCATTAGGAGTTTACAGGAGCCTTAAGCCTCTAACCCGGATGAAACCAGATCGAGGTTTAAGGGCTTAGGGGGCAATTAGGGATGCTCTTAGCAATCTAACTTCAAAAATTTATTCTCTGCCTTCTATTTGTATTTGTGGCACTATTACAAGATTGTAGATATCAGCATGGAGATTGAGTGTATAAGTAGGATCGCGCACATGGAAGGTTGACTGCCACAGGCGTACGTCAGCAGTACTTAGCATGCGGTAGAAAATGGTTTGTCTTCATTTCAACGTGTTCACACTCATGAACCGGTTCGACTCCATGGGGCAGCATAGCGTACGATAGGGGCTTCGGGGCCGCCCTGCCATGTTGTTTCATCATCAGCCGCCATTTACTTCTTTTCTACCTTATTCATGTTGTAAAGGGATTGATATATTCCCATGTCACACTATACAAAATGTATTTTGAGGTTTTTGGGTCTTCTTTACAGACCAACACATACTAGGGAGTATTTCAAATACTCTAGGGAGCATTTCAAACTCCTCTTTCTTGTTTGCACAAAACACTACGGCTCTGGAAGAGAACATTTTCTTTTATATTTTGCACTTATGATGTTGCTTATCACGTTTCTAGTGCAGAGAATGCATACTAGGCCTTCGATGGACTTGTTGGAGACTTATGTTGGAGCACGCTACATGCCATTAGTTATTGTCTCATCATAGGTTCCGCGCTTTCCATCAAGGATGTGGTAGGTTGAAGGTGTGGTTGAAGGTGATGTTTGGGACACTACTCTTGCAATGTTAAATAAAAAGTATATGGATGCGTACAAAATGTTTGTCATTGTCTTCAATCATTTGGTATCAGAATTTGAACCATTCTTGTGCTCTCTCGCTTTGAGATTTGTGAGACAGCTTATAGATGTTAGAGAACAAGTGAAGTTGGTTGTGTACCGGTTAGCCTGCCATATATCTTGCAAATTGATGAATAATTGGTACAATTGTGGAGAATCAACAATACGAAAGTACACAATGATAGTTTGTAGAATTCTTGCTAGTCGAGAGGGGTTGTTTGATAGATATATCCACACTCTATAGAGTGATATGTTGTAGAGGTTATAGAGCAATTTAAAGACCTCACTGGATTACTAAATATTGTAGGTGCCATTGATGGTACACACATTCCTTTATGGTAACGCTTGTGTAGAAACATCACATCAATGCCATCTGATTTTTTTTGTAGAAAAAAAATTGATAGCATATTGTTGCAAGCAGTGTGTGATTCGGATAAACTTTTCTAGAACGTATGTGCTGGTCAGCCAAGTGGAGTACATGATTGTGGACAATTTCAATGGTCCAGTCTTTGTAGACAACTTTCATCTCGTCGAGAAATTTTAGCAAACCCCATAGTTCACATTCGTGATATTTGTGTTAGGCCATACTTGTTGGGAGATTCAACATATCCCATCTGCCCGTACTTGCTCAAAAACTTTACGCTTGGACTAGAGTTTCTTGACAAACAAAGGTTTTATTCATTCATGAATTTTGGAAGAGGGTTGATTGAAAATGCATTTGGTGACTTGAAGAATTGATGGAGAATTCTTAAAGGCTTCAACATGTCGGTAGAGAAGGTTGCAGTTGTAACATTGGCACGTTGTATGTTGCACAATTTTAGTGTGCTCCACCAAATGCCTATCTCCATGTCTAGAGACCTCCATATGTGAAGGAATCCATTTGTTGGAGTTTGTCTTAGAAGAATTCACACCCCTAGAGATGGAAATGTTGTCAAAGTTGCTAGTGTACAAATGAGGGAGATATTATTCCTAGATTGGCTAGTCAAAAATCCAAACTTGTAATGTAAATAGTTTAATATGATATACATTTCAATGTGAACAAACATGTTTAGTTTTACTTCACTGATATTTTAAGTTTTTTGAAAGTTGTATGTGTGTAGAGTGCATAGTGATTTTAATTATGTATATTGATGTATATATTTTTAATATATACATGGTGCTTGAAGTGAATGATTGATATAAGTCTGCATTCAACATTGAAATAAGTATATTCATCTTTAAAGATTTCAATGTTCAAATGCATTTTTATGAATTTGTAATTGCAATTATAGAACATAATAAAATAGTTGCAAAAAAAAGAGTTTTTATTGCAAAAAGTGCATGACAATTACAATGGTTTCAATAATCACTCAGTATTGACATTACTACTATTTTTTGATGCCTCTCCATGACCCTTCTAATAGTTTTGTAGCGCCTTTGCAAACAAAACCACCATTCTCTCATGTGTTGCTTGAGTTAATTGAAACATTTGGAATTCTAATTTTTTGGCATCCTCATGTATTTTCAAGGTAGCCTCCAATTTCATCTCCTCAATTCAACTAGTTGCCTTCCAAAAACGATCAAGACATGCTGCCATATCTCCAGAAACTCTCATCCTCTTTGTAGCAGCCCCTTTAATGCCATTTAGTGAAGCTGCTCTACTATGAGGGCTTTGAGTCTCGTCTACATCTTTCTGAGGCTCTTGGGTATGTTCTTTAGTCCCTTGTTGTTGAGTCTCTTGAATTGGATCATCAGAGTCACCATCCAAATTGATTGGAGTATTGCATGATCCATGTACTGACTCTCCTTGGTCCATAGCGCTAGGCACCCCATTTTTCTTTCCTAATCTGCTCAAAACATCATCAAACAATTTGTACCACACCCATTCAGAGCCAAGGTTGTCTACTGTAACTTCATGTTCCTTCTTCTCCTTGTAGGAGTGACGCCTCAGCTTGTCCCATTTGTCCATGACATGTATCCAAGTTTTTGAAGCTTCTCCAGGAAATTGTAATACAATCTAATCCCTAATCTTCAACCAATGTTTTTTTTTGGAAAGAGATGAACCAAAAGACTCTATTCTCTCACTACAGAGCCGAAGTAAGAGCTTGGTAGCACTTGCACTCCAATTTTTTCTAGAAGAAGAAGAGCTAGAGGAGGAGTGGATGAAACTATTGTCACACATGTAGAAGAAGGAATAAAAGCTGAAGTCCCTAATGGAGGAGGCCCATTTGCAAGAAGCATAGAGCCAAGACAACCGAGACCAGGTTCCATTGCTTGAGCTTGGGAGCTACCAAGGAGTGTGGAGAGAGATCTTACAAAGCTTGTAGTTGGAGTTTTATGCTAGCAAGCCACAACGTTGTGAAAGTTATAAACGTTGTTTTTAGAGAGTGCAGGGTGTTTTCGTGGTAAACGCGGGAGCTATTTTGGGGAGGCGGAGTGCGCCATGCGTAAAGGGGGCCAGAAACTGGACGGACGTTCGCCACGCTGAGGTGAGCAGCAGAGAGCGGCGGAGGTGGAGGACGCCTGTACAGAGGTCAACGAGGCTTCATCCATATTCGCCGGTGATGGTGGCGTAGCGCATGGTTTTTGGTTCATGTGCGCGACCCTAGTGCTTCTTATCCCTATGTCATGGTCATTCCACAACCTAAAATTTGTTCATTTGCAGGCAACTGATTATGGGAGCTTGAGTGCCAAATCTTGGCTTGTTGACTTTCTCTTCATTATAACCATGTCTAGGTGTTTTGAATTACAGATGCAATCTTGCTATGAATTCAGACCTCCCTCCTCCCTCCTCCCTCCTTCCTACACGATCATTTTAGGTCCTAAGTGGGCAGTCCGGAAGGAATCTAATTTCCCCCCCCCCCCAAAAAAAAACGACTCTGCAGTGCACTATAGCTCCGAACTGTAGCACTGTAGCATTGCAAGCACTGCTGAACTTGAGCTGTCCCAACCTCAAAACTTGTTCAATTTGATAATTTTGATTGCTTACCTACGATTCCACAATCTCTCAAATGAGGCGAAAATTTGGAATACAGATTGCTTTTTCAGTAGCTTTCCAACGCAACAAGTCTCGCTTGATTTGGTTGAGAAATGAAACTTCTGTCTCCAATTATTCCTTTAAACCAAGCCCGTGGAGCTGACTCTGACGTTTAAGGGTTAAAGATGTGATTCCTTAGTGTGGTTTCCATTTGAGCTCTCTAGTAGGAAATTGTGTTAGTTATCTTTTTAATGCTGACAATAGTATAATCACAGGGGAATTTTAGATGATATCTTCTGGTGAGCATCTAAATTTCGCTTATCATCATGAGCTGAATTACAAAGCTCATGAATCTATGGTTGGCAACCTCACATGAACCAGTACTACTAGCTGTGCACCGACTGTAATGAGATAATGCAACGTAAATGATGAATGAGAGGTGGAGTTACCACTATGGATGAGTTCCCTGCCTGCCACCCTGCTTTACAGTTGTGGTATAATATGCGTACAACCAACAAGCATGTCGACTTTTGAGTGTTCCTCCTTTGCAGGCAGCGCATATGATAAGTAAGTACATACCCACTAGTCCTAGCACCTAAGCTGCATGCTACTGTAGCTGTGATCAATCTACATGGCTGAACCTTCGGTTGGGTCCATTTTTCTGACCCTCCCTGTCTTGGGGTCCTAGAGTCTTTTTTGGTTTTTTGGGCCAAAATTTGGGACATGTGGACCAAAATAATTCCGCGGAGGTCCTCTTGAGATCAAGAAAGACTCCACTCAAACATAGTAATAGGAGTAAAGATTTACCCCACCCCCTCCAAACTTGGGCTCCGAAATATGCTCGGTAGGGGAATTTAGACAGTTTCCCTTGATTCTAGGGGCTGGAAAATCAGTAATTCTTTGTTTTCCACACTCTTCAATCTCTCTCTGTGTGTTTCATTGTTGTGTTAGGGTCAGAACCAACATAAATGCCAGAAATACAAATGAATAGGGTCATTGAGTTCTGAGCTTCTGACATGCCTTGCATTCCAGGGTGCCCAGTTGTGGATTCTTAAAAAATGCTACACTTCCTGAGCATGAGGGCATGTGGATATATCAAGTGGAGGACAGCGTTTCGGAGTGCGTCACTCCGAGTGCACATAGCCCTGTCCACTGACAGAATCAAAATCTGAGAAGTCACTGGTCATGTGGGAGAAGGGGATGAAAACGAAAATTCATGCTGGCTTCAATGAAATATACAGTTCGAAATTGTGACTGTAACCGTTCCTTTGAGGGAAAATTCAGGAAAATAAATTAATTAATTAATTAAATTAAATTTTATAAATAAAAAATATATTTCACATAAGAAATATCTAAGCAATACTAGGCTTTTCAAACCCATGGAGCGGAGCGAGAAGGCTTTGAATAAGAGCAACGGGTCCGGTAGGACCCGTTGCCCGTTAAGTAATTTTAGGGTTCACATAAAACAACAATAGGGGGATAGCAAGGGTTGATTTCATTGAATTTTGGGTTTTATAGCCCTTATTTTATCATGCAAATAATGTTAAAAATAAATAAATCTCAAACTTATCAAAATCAAAAAATTATGATGCAAAAATATAAAGCCTTTCAAACCCATCGAGCGGAGCGAGAAGGGTTTGAATAAGGGCAACGGGTCCGGTAGGACCCGTTGCCCGTTAAGTAATTTTAGGGTTCACTCAAAACAACGATAGCGGGATAGCTAGGGTTGATCTCATTGAATTTTGGGTTTTATAGCCCCTATTTTATCATCCAAATAATATTAAAAATATGTAATACTCAAAATGATCAAAATCAAAGAATAAGTATGCGAAAAGCCATTTACAGAAAATCATTTGTCATTAAGTAATCACTTGACCAATCAATCAAATTAATTTTTCATTTTTAGAAAATCACGAAGGTAATAGTTAAATTTCTAAACGTAAATTTGTAAATATTTTCATTATAAAATTGATCATTAAATGATTTTATTAAATTATTCAATATATAAAAATAAAAAATAAAAAAGCAGTGAGTTCTATGGTTCTAGCTTTACTGTGGCAGTTGGGATCAAATTTTCATCTCTGACGTAGTTTCCGTCACTGCAAATCTGTTAAATGCAGTAACCAGGTGGCCTAAATTCTGGCTGATAAGGCCTACACATGGACCCACGCACCCTAAGCGACGCACTCCGAAAAGACAGCCTCTATCAAGTGCAACCATCCTTCACGTAAGGTCTCTATCACATTAATGATATAAGTTGAGCCTGGACTTTGGATGGTGGACATTTGGGCTTGGGGCCTGTGTGGAGATACTGAAGCACTATACCCGGGTCGTGACTCGCCTTCCATTCAGCAAATATTTAAAAAAAAAAACCATGTTCCATATTCCAAAAACAAGTATTTTGTTTTTCTATATTTTTGAAAAAATCACTAGGAATAACCTCAAATGGCTCAGAAATAGTGAAATTTTACCATGAGCAATTTATCCTTTTTTTTTTGTTTTTTCGGTCCTCAGAAATTTTCATTTTTTTGGTTCTTTTTTTCTTTTGTTTTTATTATTTCATTGGGCAAACACACTATGAAGCTTCAATAGAATTTTTATCATTGAACTATCTTTCATGTTAAATTCAAAATGAATGCAAAGTATAACACACAGTTATATCAGTAATAATTGTGATATGGTGCTGTAAACTTGTAAGGAGATTTAGTCCAAGAAACCAAGACCAAGGATTCCAATATGTTCCATCAAAGCAGATTCAACAAAAGCCCAATGTTGCCCAATGTCTCCCAATATTGTATTCAAATCTGACATTAATTTATGTATGGGACAATGTAATGTTGAGCACTGAGTACTGGGTCACATGAATAATTTGTGAAACACTGCTGCACGTATTTTGTGGGGTTGGCTGGTTGAGTTGAAAAGTACAAGGACCCCGGCCTATGCATATTCACACCCCAACACTATCACCCACCACATACACACACACCAACTGAGACTCACATAATCAAATTAGACTAGTTCATTAAATCTAAATCAGTTGCTTTCCCTGAAATCTACAAAGTATGCCCCGGAACTTTCCGATGAGGGCTTTTATTTTATTTTTCTTGCAATGAATCTGCTTCAATTGCTTCAAAAAAATAAAAATAAAATAAAAATCTACAAAGTACAGTTCTTAAGATCTTGCCTGGAAGACCTGAATCTGGTTTGTATCCTAAGATCACAGCTGCACATACCACATAATCTTACCTTACAATTTTCAATAAAATCGCCCAAGTTTTACCTTACCATCATGCTCTTTGAGTCCAAGAAACCTTGTGTCCAACAAGCTGATGCAATCTTCAAAGACCTCTTTGCTTTTAGGAGTTACTGGGCAACGATACTATTTGCATTGTGAATTCTCTCTCTTCACAATATCTTGGATTTGGGCTTTCCAAAACTCTTCAGACTAAGCAAATGGTTGTTCACATTCACCAGAAAGTGCACAGAGTAAGAGTACCAATACAAGAGGTGCTCAGAAAGAGAAGAAAACTGTCTGCATCCCAAGAGCTCAAGTGTCTGTACCACTTCAATGTTTTGTCAACTTGCAGAGTGAGCCACATGTGTATACAATGTACACAGGATTTACCACACCATCTTATGCTTCCAGATGTCCCCTTTAAGAGCCACATTCAAGTATAATATGCTCCTTGCATATAATTAGATCTACAGACTCGCAAACCAGGTGAATGATTAGTAAACCTGAAAACAAATCTTGAGAAAAAATAATCAAATTCATTTCTGGCTGAGCCTGGGAGCAGAGTACATGTACAGTATTTGTCATGATACTTAAACCGTAGAACTTAGTAGGAGATTCACAAAACAAGCATGACTCAACATAACAGTGAAAACATGTAAAGAAAAAAAATTTAAAAAAATGATGTAAAAGACAGCCAGGCTACTTAGAGTAGCTATTTAGTGTAGCCTTACTGCCTCACCCATGCGTTATTAATCCCATGGCGCCTTCATCATACATTTATTACATTACTGTTACCCACTAACTAAGCAAATTAATTAGCATCACTCAAAACCATAATCTGAACTCGTTCCACATAATTGCCTCCCCAATGATCTCCAGTCCTGCAACTGCCGTTGTACATACAGCTCACTCCATGAACTCTCTCACTCATCACCTCCAACTGATCAAATTGCATCTAGATTTCCACACAACAAAAAAAAAACTCTCTCTTAAACCCTCTGTCGAGATCACCCTTAAAACCATCTCATTTCGGGCACAGAAACCGAAAACAAAAGAGTTGCTGCCATTGTGGAAGATGATGAACATTCGGCAATCTGATCTTATGTCCACAACGGTCACTCTTGGGCTAAGATAATCCTGCAATGAAGACTAATAGTGATGAGATGAGATGATGGAGGTGAGGAGATGATGTTTGTGATGAGATGATGGTGGAGCTAGTTGCAGAGGGAAGGTCTTTTGGGGAGCCATGGATTTGGAGGTGCAGGGCTAGGTAGGTGCCATGAAGCGCTGGCTGGTTGCAGAGCTGTGTCGGCTTTAGCTTTTCTCTCTTATGGCAACGCTCTGCGAGCTCCTCTCCTGATGTATAAGAGCGCTCGCTCAGCTGACGGCCATGCGTGCATGTAAGCAGCTGCTACAGTGTTCGCATTGCTCGCCTTGCATTCAAGGAATGGTCACGTTCTGATCCTGTACCGCTGTCTTTTTGTGACGTCTTTTGTCTCCAGTTTGTGTCCTGTTCGTTGCCTAGATCGTCCTCCGTTTGTATGGGTCGGCAGATCATCTTTTTCGTGTGCCAGGGATATGAAATCATAAAATGGCGCTCTAGTTGATAGCGTCGAAGGGATTAACTGTAGCAGAGTGTGGGCGAAGTGGGGCTGTGAAGGTGGTACTGAGCGACGTTCTCCATCTTCTACTTCAACCGGCGGTGACTGGTTTTCTCGTTTTGTGAGAGTATCTTAGTGATGTCAACATGTGATTTGTGCTAAAGGGTGTAGTGCTGTAATTTTGGAGGATAGAATAGGATATCCGATTTTGGGCCCAGCGGCAGGTGTTGGGATCTAGGTGATTCGGTTCCAGATGCGAGGTTGGGTCAATTTTCTTGTGATTTGACTTGGGATTGGCGGTGCGCATCTCGATTCAGGGACTGCGACTTATTGAATTTGGTTGGAGTTGGAACGAGCGTTAGGGACCAGAAAGCGATTCATGAATTTGATCAACTGCAATGTTGGTGTACGTAGCTAGCTCCTCCCTGTGAATCTCATGTTATCCTCTAGTGAGTGTCACATTTTTGATCCGCATCAACCTTGACAAGATATACGGTATCGCCATGTGCTCAACATGTGCTCCATCATGAGACACAGCTGTTGATCACAAGCTCATCGCGGCTTTGTTTGAGCATCGCCCAACTCTTCAGAGCGAAGTAGTACTACTCCTGGTCCCTGTTTTAGATTATTCATGAAGCTGATGGCGTCCATCTGCACCTGATCGACCAATCTTTTCTCGAAGCCTCACCCGAAACTTTGAGTCGCCCAATTAGGTTCCTGGTCCCTCAATTAGACACCGATGGCAGGCACCAAGGGAGGCACTCTGAAGCTTGAACGTCTGAATCCCATCCACAGGACCTGTGCCGTGATGTGCATCATCGGCATGAGCTGCAGCATTTGGAGCGTCACCGTCGTCACCTCGCAGCTGATGGCGCCAGCGTCTCCGACAACCAACCCAGTGGACCTGCAAGTGCTGCACGAGATGATGTACGCCATGTACTACGAATACGACTGGGCCACCCAAGTCCCCGACCCCTGCGTGAGCAGCCCGCAGGGCATCATCTGCGAAGCCGACCCCGTGACGGGCGTCCTGTTCGTGACCCAGATGCAGTTCGGCTTCATCTCCCCCATCGCCAACATCATCCCCTGCTCCGCGAACGCCTCCATCCCGGCCTCCATCGCCAACCTCACCCGCCTCACCTCCCTCGCCTTCTACAGCTGCTTCACCAACCAAACCACTACCCTCCCCCCCGAGCTCTTCCTCCTCGGCCCCTCTCTCCGCCTCCTCTCCTTCACCCAGAACCCCGCCCTCTCAGGCCCCCTCCCCGCCGGGATCGCCCACCTCACCGGCCTCCAACGCATGGTCCTCTCCCAAAACTCCCTCCACGGCACCATCCCATCCGAACTCACCACCCTCCCATCCCTCGCCCAGCTCGACCTCTCCCACAACCAATTCTCAGGCGCCATCCCTCCCACCTTCGGCGCCATGGACAGTCTCATCAACTTAGACCTTCGCTACAACGCACTAGATGGCGAGTTTCCAGTCTCCCTCGCCCAGGAAGCTCACAACCTGCAACGACTAGCCCTCAGCCACAACAACCTCTCCGGTGCCTTACCAGACACCTTCACAGGATTGCAATCTCTCACCTTCCTGGACTTGAGCTCCAACGAGCTCACCGGCGCTCTCCCTCCATCACTAGGCACCTTAACTCATCTAGAAGATCTCTTCCTGAACAACAACCGCTTCAACAGCGCCATCCCAGAGAGCATAACCGAGCTCAAGAGCTTGGTCAGACTAGATCTCTCGTCGTGTGCATTTGACGGCCTCATCCCGAGCTCACTGAATCATCTGGAGAGTCTACGATTCTTCTCGGTGAGCAACAACCGTCTCTCGGGCCCGATTCCCAGTTCTCTCGCCTCATTGCCGGTGCTCTTCACGTTGAATCTAGACGGGAATGAGCTCACCGGCCCGGTACCGTTTCCAGCCAGCTTCGTGCAGAAGATGGGTCGCAACTTGCAGTTGAAGGAGAATGCGGGGCTGTGTTACAGCCCCCAGCTGGTGATCATCAAGCTGCTGCTGCCGGGGTTGAAGCAGTGCCCCGAATCGGTGCTGGTGCCTGTTACAACCACAGCTCCTCCTCCCACGAGCAAGGACTCACCTTCACCAGGATCGTCACAGCTTCCGAACGGCGCTCCTCCTGCACATCCTTCAGATTCCTCCCCTGCCCGAATTTTCGTTGCTGCATCGATCTTATGCTTTCTCTCCATGAGCACTTGAATTCGCAATCCGTGGTCGTTTTTTGGAATTGATCTCCTCATGGAAGGTGCAAGCAATCGACATGATCTTCTCAATTGCAGAATTTGAATACGAGATGCAGCTTCCTTCCTTCAATCTGAAGTGTAATTGTTTGTGGCATATGCTTCAAGGATTGATGTACCATGATCCCAGGTGATTAAAACCATTCACCAGCATGTTTTGTGATTCATCACTTCGAGATCTGTTTCAAATGCGGCTCATACTTTGATACATTGACAGGAGATTTAGAATTATATAATTTTTTATGGCACATGCTCAAAGGTTTGGTGTGAGGATGATCCTGCTTGAGATCAATCATCCTCAACATCACCTGCATGTTTGTGATTCTTCAGCTTTGAGGGATCATGATGCCAGAGAACTCTTTCAGATGCGGCATACTTCATTGACAGGAGATAAATTATGTTATTTTTTATGGCATATGCTCAGAGGTTTAGGGTATATATCAATCATCCTCAACATCACCTGCATGTTTGTGATTCTTCAGCGTGAGGAGGATTCATGATTCCGTGGTGTTAGGCTTCAAGTTAGGCTTAGTCAACCAGTATTCACCTGCCTTATCGGTATGTTAAGTTGTTTATCTTTTTCCAGCCTTGTTGTAGGGCGTGTACTTAAATCAAATTTTTTAAGCTGGAGTAGGTTGCCTTCAAATACTGAAATAGCATCACTTGTTGGATATATATAAATTACTTTTGCAGGCAGGGAGGTTTGAGGATTGCTCCGAGTCTTGTATTGTATGTAAAGAACTAGTTTTGAAGGACTATTTATTGAATTACTGCAATGAAACTGGTGCAGATGGTATTGTCTGTTGTGATGCATTTGAAACAAGATGTGAGGCATTTCAGAGTCACACACTTCTGTCAAGGTTGTGTACGGTAGTAGTATTATGATTATCCAAAATTATTCTCGAATTTTACTCCAACATTAAAAGTGAAATGTTGATTTTTCAATGTAGAATGTAACTTAAGACAAGGTATGTTATAAAAACTAGCCCTGGAGAAAAGAATTAATAAAAAAAATTATATATATATTGTTCAAAAAATTGTCTTCCTAGTGTAATTTTATTTTCTCCAAAACAAATTTTATTACTTTTTGACTTATCAAATTGTAAATTAGTTTATCTTTCAATAGTTTTTTCAAAGGTTTGAATTGCAATACTATTGGTCCAATATGAAGATAAAATTGATAAGCTCAAGTGGTGAAGGATAAGAAGAGTAATTTTGGTATCTAAAAGAGGTTGGAATGAATACCGGTAAATTGTTTGTTCATTCCACCATCAGCAGACTTATTGTCTACGAGATAATGGAAGAGAAGTAAAAAACCATTCATTTCTTTTGAAAGTGGATAGTTTAATAATCAATTAACAGTAATTAGTGACCACAAGCAATTAGCATCTAAGTGAAGATTAATTTCCAAATACTACACTATAATTGTATATAATTTGAGTTTAGTAAATGCCAAGTCATGAGCTCATTGTTGGATAAAGAAAATATTTATCTTCCATAGTTGGTGTAGATTTGAATTGTGATAGATTTACTTGAGTAGGTGTAGGATATGTAGCAATGGCAGGTGGGAAAATAATTGTGCTAACCAACAATCCACCACATGCGCAACCTAAGATATTGCTATCATTTGCAAATGTATATAAAGTGATTTTTGCCACTAAATTATTTTATCTTAAGTGAGGTAGGTCATGTAGTTGAAGAAGTGATTGGTGATTTTTGACTTTTTTTTGTAGAAAAGGATAAACATGGCATATTGGATAGCAGTAGTATTGATGTTATAAAGGAATATATTTCTTATATTTGGTTTAGATATTTTGAATTTGTCATCTATTAATCTCATTAATAGAGTGTTTGCAGCTCTTCTAGCACTAACTGTAATAACAATAAGAGAGCCTATATTCCAACCTCTGGTGGCGGTGCTTTCACTCAAAAGTCTATATTTGTTGATTTTTGCTTCAAGAGTTTTTATTTCTGAAAATATATTGGTGAAGTTTTGTTGGAGATTGTGGATGGTTTTTTTGGTATGGATGAATTTTTTGGATTGGGTAGCTTGTTTAGATATGGATGAATTATTTTGGCACGGTAATCCTTTGACGCAGAGTACATTAAGTCTAAATGTTGAAAGCTTATTTTCAAAGAAGAGACCATGAGCCTTTAATTCAAATGTTTTCTTACACATACTCTATTATGATTTCAAGTACCATGCACAGAAACTTTACAAAGAGGTGTTTTGAATGTTGAACAAACTATTCATATATGTAGAAGAATCATTTGTAGAACAGATTGCTTGATCTTCCTCACATACAGAAACCAAAAGAGGCTGGCTCTGTGTATCACAACTCCAAATGACTCTCGCAGCAACCTAATCAGACTAAGGGGGATAGAATATCTACGATGTCGTTGAAACTAGGCCTCTGTGAAGGATCTTGCGCCCAACAACTAACGATCAGAGTCTTGATTTCGGGATGAAGATCAAGTGGCAATACTGGTCTTCCTCCTTCTAGAACAATATCATACCTCCTCCCATGAATCTCCTCAAATGGTATGCGTCCCGTCACAAGCTCGTAGCATATCATGCTGTAGCTGTACACATCGCATTTTTCCGTAAATAGTTCCTTTCCATAATAATCTCTCCGAATAATCTCTCCGGACAGAATCTCCGGCGCTCTCCAAAACCCAGTACCTCTTACCCCTGCATTTCCATAGTCACATACTGTTACTTCAAACCCACCATCTAGGGAGGGAAGTTCACGGCCTTGCACGAGGACATTGTGAGCTTTCAAGTCTCTGTGCAGAATCGGTGGTGATTGATTGTGCAGGGACTTCATATCTTTTGCAATACCCAACATCATCAGTAAAACTTGGTTGTCACTGAAGACACGGTCCTCAGTGAAATATATTCGATATTTGTCCATATATTCGATTTCGTTTTCCTCTCTCTCAGCTTGTTTCTTCTTCATGTGCCAATCCAATAACATCCGCAGATCTCCCCACTTTCTTCCCATCACAATCCCAAATCGGTTCCCGATTGTGCTATCTGTTAATAATGTCCCGCCTTTAATTAAGCTCAAGGGCGGTAGACGGTGGGAATCACTCTCAAATGCATTGAGAAATGCAGTGTCAAAAAACCTGATTAAATATTTTAATGAATATTGCTTCATAACCTTCACAACGAGCCCCCCACGAGCTGCGTAGATTTCCGCCTCTCCTCCCTCCGCAATTTTCTCTTCCAAAACCAAATCATCCATATTCTGGAAGAAGCCTGGACCAGCTCCGTCTGCAATACGAGCCATTCGTTCATCTTGCTTAAGCTTCAAGTCCGCAAAGACCTTATGATTCTCAAAGAATTGAGATTCCCTCTCCTCTTGTGTCCCCGGGGCCAGTTCGTCCCAAGGCATATCACTACTCTCTCGTCCACTCTCTCGTCCAGAGAAACTCTGATCCCCTTCCCTTCTGTTACGCACGTCGTCGGGCCGGCGTAAATCCAGCGTTTGTTTCTCCAGACCTGGATATCCAAGAAACCGACATTGACGATGTACACCTTTCAGCGAAACAAGAACATAGCACAAAAGACTAATTGGAATGAGGATGCACATAAAGACATACATCGAGTGGTAACACCTGTGCCCTTCCAAAAGGACTATCAACTCCGAGGAAAGATGTGCAGCCTTTGAAACAAAAAATGAATGTAA
Source organism: Ceratodon purpureus (assembly GCA_014871385.1). NCBI lineage: Eukaryota > Viridiplantae > Streptophyta > Bryopsida > Pseudoditrichales > Ditrichaceae > Ceratodon > Ceratodon purpureus. The sequence continues at coordinate 6,877,161 of CM026433.1, read as the reverse complement.
AGGTTGTGACGGAATTAGAAACGTACCAGCCATGAGAATCAAGTACTTGATGTACCTCAACTCCATACAGATGTCACCAAAACATGGTCGTTCATTCACATCTTGGCTCCAACATTTCTCAATCAAATCCTTCAAATTCTTTGGACACCATTTAGGTAACCATTTTGGCCGCTCTCCGCTCAAGGTCTGTACACCAACCAACGTTGGACGTGGCTCCTGAGAGAATGGTCGTTTCCCAGTCAAGATCACAAAACATAGCATAGCAAAGCTATATATGTCACATTTATAAGGATATTCTTTCATCTTTCCATGATACGGCTTCTCCAGAAATCCATACTCTTCCTTCAATTTACCTTTAAGTTCTATCATTTCAGGAGCCATGAACCCCCGGCTACCCATCAATGTGGTCATTGTCTGGTTCTCTTCCACAACTTTTGCAGACCCAAAATCGCCAACTTTTGTTAGCACAAATTCTGTTCTCTTCACATCTCTCGTAAATATGTTCTCAGGCTTCAAATCTCGGTGCAGGATTCCCAACTCATGCACATATTGCATGCCCACTCCAACTTGAAGCATGATGTCAACCGCTACCAGTATGGGAAATGGACTGGCACGACCTCGTTTCATTCTTTTTTTGATCAGATCAAAGAGATTGCCTTGCATCAAATCCATGAGAAGAGTGGTCTTGTTTTGATCTTCGTCTCCGTAACAGAACAAGAACGTAACATTAAAATGAGACAACTTCGCTTGGATTAACTTTTCCCTTTGAGAAAGTTTATCGTCTCCGATGAGCACCTTCTTGGCGACGTCAACTGATTCATACCATATCCCCCGGTGCACAACACCACTTGCACCATCTCCCAACGCTCCAATTTGTGGCACGCTTCTGATCTCGTCGTCATAATATCCCTCTCCAGCTGCACTCGGCGAAAGTGCTGCAAGTAGACGTTTGCCGAGTAAACGCTCTTCACGGCTTGATTCACTTGACTGACAATGAGCTTTTATCCTTTCCAACAAAGCCCTGTTATCGTCTAATGCCTCACGCCGGACCATTTCCACTCCACATTTGGCCAATTTGTCAATTTCCCAATGTGATAAGCTGCTCTCACTTGCTCCCCGATCATTCCCCACATTCGAAAAGACAATTTTGCATAACTCCAGATCAAAAACTATTGACGAAACATGCTCCGATGCGTTGCATAAATCCAAGGCCGATTTAACCCAACGGTCTCGGCAACAGTCTTGGATGAAGCTCTGAACTAATTCAGCCGATGCATAAAGCTGCTTGCAAGTATCAAGGAACCTTGCCATGTCTTTTGGTGTAGATGACATTTCGGTGCTTCTTCCATCAATGAGTGGCACTAGAAATGACTGTGCACGCTCAACGGCCTGTTTCAATTTATCTGCTAGATATTTGCACTGGCCGTGATTGAATTTCGGAGGCTTGGAACAGCCTTCTGAAGTCGTCAATTGAGCTTGAAGCATTATCTCTTCTATCAACTTCAGATAGCTCTTCATCACGGCTCCATCACGTTGCATCTCGGCTTCCATCCCGTCTCTATACCACTCGGCTTCATGCATCACGGCAGTTTCATACTCGGTGGTATGCACATCCTCCTCTCCTTCGCTTGTATCAAAGAATTGATCCCGAATCTCGGCTCTATTCATCTTGCCACTATCCCACTCGGGTGTATGCACTCAGCATGTGAATTATAATTCCCATATACTGTGCATCGCGTTGGTTTCCTGAAGCCGTTTCCCTGTGCAGTCACGGTAAGACACTGCCCATAATTTTCTATCCCTCAATGATACATCACATACTACAATCCTGTCACGAGCAGCAGATGTCTACATTTCAACCCTAACAGTATGCAATAAAACCAAAAACAGAAATCCTGATATCAACCTTCCGCTCTTTGGAGAAGTGCAACGTTCAGAATGCGACATTAGATCATGAAAGCACCCGCGCACAGTATGATACGCACACAGCATTAAGTCCCTGGTTTCGATCAAAAAGATACCGAATCAGGGTTTCGGATGAACATCAAGTTGATCGGATAGCTCTCTATCATCAATTCTACCCCGCTATAATCCTTAAGCATGGGACCCTAGTCTGCAGATAGCAGTCGCATTCACAACGTTCTCTTACAAACTGGGTAAATCAAAGTAGAGCTAATCTACGCATAAAAATAGGACCAGCCACATATTTTAAGAGAACAGGATTCTGGACCTATGCTTGGCCATCGCCAGCCGGGAAGTGACCCAACTCAGTAGTACAATCATCGTTCACATAATCAGGTTACAATTACAAACACTGACGACCCAACAAATTCACATCTACCTGACGCGCGATCGAGAACGAAAATCAACTTCTTCACATGATATTCACTGCGTTCTCTTACAAACTGGGTTACTCAAACTAAAGAAATCGAAGCTGATCTACGCATAAAATTAGGGCCAGCCACATATTTTAAGAAAACAGGATTCTCAAGCTATGCTCGGCCATCGCCGGCCGGGAAGTGACCCAACCCAGTAGCACAATCATCGTCCACATAATCAAAATACAACAAACACTGACGACCCAACAAATCCACATCTACCTTTGCTGACGCGCGATCGAGAACGGAAATCACCAACTTCTTCACATGATGAACAGTACCTACTGAAGCAGGTGCGAAAGGAATCACGTGCTATGATGAGTTGCACCAGCAGATGAGTTGACCGCTCCAACTTCGCCCACCGGAACGCTCATTCACAGATCTTGCAACTGCAACTTGCAACCCACCAGCTCACTGGTAGAACAAGCGTCGGTACTAACCCCCTGATGTAACAAAACAGGAACTAAACCGCGCCAGTGTCACTCTCTAACGTTACGATCATCCAGGGAATATAAGTGATCATCGTTACAAGCTGCAAGGACTGATGTGCGCGAGCGACGCAGTCTTCCTGCGCTGCGATTACAACTACGAATTAGTAAGATGCCTATCAAGATGCTTCTACCAGGCTCCTATCCCTCCAAGGATATCTGAGAACTATTACATCATACATAGGATCACCATGATTTGCTTCAAATATGAACAGTTAAATGTCCATGCTGCTGATCCCGCTTCCTCTAGTGAACGGCTATTTAAATATTGATAAACTTAAGCAGGCAGGCAGGAGCAATGGCATCGCAATCAACAGTTTCCCGGCCGCTCGCTGGTGTGGAGTTTAGCTCTATCAGTCAACTCCGGGCGAGTGGAGGGAGATTGTCACGACCTCCAATCTCGAGAACAACCACGTTTCCGTATATGTGAGCGGATCGCGCCTTTGATCTCTTCTCCCGGGAAGGGCATCTTGGCCTGTGACTGACGAGAGCAATGCCACCACCGGCAGATAGGAATTAGTAGTTCAGTTCGGTTCAGTGCGGCCTGAGTGTGTACAATGAGAGTATAATTTGTAGTTCACCATACTGCGGATTGATCTTTTGATGTTGACTTGATCAGCGTGATTGCAAGGGTTCGAGTGGTTGTGAATTTGGAGTGTTGAGATGTGGGAGCTGGGATTGGTGAATGATTTTTTGAACTCGGCCGAGAGCTTTGCCTATCATTGCACTCTGCATTTGAGTTGAGTAGCTTGGCCAAGTGCTTCAACACAATATCGTTTACGAAGATTCCCAATCAAATGCAAGGTAGCTTGTACAGGACATGACCCGGGAATGTTTCGACTCCGGTTACAGCGCTTCGTCGCTGAGAACTCAGATATGATACAGGATATTGTCCTGCTCCCATCTTGCATGTTTCTTCCTGAAACATATTAATTGTTATCTCGTCGAAGGGATGTATGTCTCAAATAGCATGCATTTGCTGGAGTATGGCTGTCTGCTCTCCCCTTCAGCTCTTCTCCGAGCACACAAGGTCTCACCATTTCTTTGACCCTCTGTCTTCTCTTCGTGCAAGCGAAAGCTGAATTCACTTGAATTTGTAATCATCAGTCCCATTTGTGTTCAGGATCAAACAATTAAGGCTGGAATCCTCAAGGTCATGTCGTCATATCCAATCCCATCCCCATCTCATGCTCGCTCTTGTAAGCTGTATTCCTGTATCAACATGCAATTCAAGTTCTCTGTCGAACCGCAGAGGTTGTTGCGGTTGAAGAACGTCTACATCTCTTTCGAAGTACACCGGAGTTGTATTCTACGAGTACTGATCCTCTCTTCAAAATTCTCTTCCTCTCATGGTTCCTTCTGGGTCATCTACAACTACAGCCCTTCCGTGATTTTGTTTTTTGGGTGTTTTTTTTCGAATTTTTTTTTGCATTTTCTCCTCCCAGATACTTCGTTCAGGGAGTTCTGTTTTTTCTCTCAAAAGAGTAGTAGCTTGAATGGTACAAAGAGGGAAAATTCTCTACAAGTCTCTTTATTACTCAATTCTAGTGGTTCTACATTCCGAAGACTGATTTCAATTCTCTTCTTCCACGGTCTCGGTGCCGTCTACAGGCAGATCTTCCTTGAACCAAGCCCGGAAGCCGCCTTCCATGTGCACCAAGTTCTTAAACCCTTGCAGCGACAACACATACGCAGCGATGAGCGACCTCGACTGCTGGCCATCGGCCAAGCTAGGGCTGGGCTTCATGGTGCCCCCGGACTGGCAACCCAGAATAATCTTCGACTCTTGATCCAACCCCAACGCCTTCACCTCATTCAGAAACTCAGGATTCTCCTCCGTCCCCGCGAAGATCCCGAAGAACGCAAACCCCGCGCGCCGGGCGATGTCCCACGGCGTCCACTCCTTGATGAGCCGGTACAGCTGCGCATTCACAGCGCCCGCCGCATGCGCCTCCGCATACTCCCCCTCGGGTCGCACATCCAGAATCACATACCCCTGCTCCTGCTGCAGCCGAAGCGCATCCTTAGGTTTCACAGACCTCAAGTTATTCTTCTTCAACGCTTCCCGCTTCGACTTCCACTCCACATCAGTGGCAGACTTCGGCGGCCCGGTGGCAATGCTGCGCACCATCAACCGCTCTCCTCGTCGCCCACCTGCACGATGGCGGAGATGAAACGCAGACACAGAAGCAGTTGAGTGACGTGAAGCGCATGATGAAGAGGAAGAAGAAGAAGTTGCTGCTGCTGCTGCTGCTGCCGGTGTGACCGCCATCGCCACCGCCGAAGCCATCCTGACTGCGTTGTCTACAGCACCTGAAGGACTACTCTCCCTGCACGTTAACGAGAGTTCTGATGCATTAGAGATGGTTTGATGATTTGGGTCTCAAGACGAGTGCTAATGTGATCTCCCGGCGTTGAGGAGGTGGAGATTGATGGCTTGCAGAGCAGATGAGAGAGCTCTGGGGCCGCAGTGCGGGGGGCGAGAGTGGCTGGTTGAATGGGCCTTATCCGTTTGGCCTATCCGATGGCCGCTCTTTGTAGTGGCCCGGCTGACGAGGTTCCTTTCACCTGAAGTTTCTTTTTCTTTTTTACTCAGACTGTCACTTTTGTGTACAAAGTTGTGTCACATGTTGGTCATCTTTCAGTTGGAAATGCCTCACAGTGTTGTCATCACACATTCGAGTTGAAATATGGCGCATATGTCAGAGGGTTAAGAATATTATGTGTGAATTTTTTTAGATTAAGAGTTTGTTTGATTTGGGGAGTGGGTGGAGGGGTACAGAGTTCAAGCTGGTTCGTGGGTTTGATGAGGTTTGTGAATCGGTGAAGTTTAGGCACGAGGCTCGCCCATGGAGCACGAGCTGGGATTCGGAGGCGTCGGCGAGATGACAATTGTGACGATTGTTTGCTCGAGTTGTCGAGCAGGTCGTTGATACAGCGTCTTCTGACAAGGTGCGGATCTCTGTCATGTGTCTTTCTTTCGAGAGAGCGGTTTCTGGAATGACGTAAGAAGTTGCAATTGTGAATTGGGCTGTATGTCTGCAACTTTCATGGTTCATCTCAAGAAGGCGTCGAGCAGATGAGCACTCATTCAAAATGCCTGACAATTTCTGTGCAGGACTAATTTTGTGCGATTTCCTGCACCCTTTGAGCAATTATGAGTGAGTTTTATTGCATTAAGTAAGCATTATTATCTTTAATTATCACTCATCTACACATGGCTTATTTTTTTGGTACTCTCTCTAAATAGTCGAACCAGAATATTCAGCCGATCGGTCATGTCTCGCTGATTTTGGAAGAGTGGCCCTCGAAACCGGAAGCCAAAGATGAGTAAACACTCTCTAATTCTAGAATCTAGTAGAAGGTTTCGTGTGGTGGATCCAGCACCTGACAGCTTCAAACGCACTGTGCTGGAGCTTCTAGGATGTTATGGCAAGCAGAGCCAGCACTTCGACAATTCTTCAATTGTGGCGTATTCGGATAGGATCCTCGCAACTTCAGTATTTCTTCGTTTATATCGTGTTCAGATTGGTTTTGACTACTTGTGCTTTAAAACTAGTACTACTGAACCTCATCTTTGAAAGTGCAAACATACAGTGCAAAACAATGTTAATGCCAGTATCTTGAATCAATCAGTGGTTTTTTCTGGAAAAAATTCCGCTAAAATCACATAAAAATCACCAGGTGGACAACTGATCCCAAAACAAAATGAGACTTACAAAAGAAAATGTTGTCATAACCATGGCTGCAAGCGTCCTTTGAAAATAGCGAATACATTGGTAAATTTTACTGCAAATTGACACACAGGACATCTCGGCACATTGAGTGCAGTTGTTGGGTGGCCAGATGCAGAGTTCAAAGCCTTCGCATACATACTTTGAACAACGAGTACTAATTAAACAACTGGCAACTAAAAGTAGTTCCCTCACACTGCAGGCAGTCGACAGTTCATTCCTCCACATTAGAATTCAGAGAGGAACGCCGACATGGTCTGCATCACCTAAACTATCAGGTACGTCACTATACACTGTCTCTCTCCTCAAATCTGGCTTAGCTTATTCAAACACTGGTAATCTCTCCCATTGGAATGTATGATGAACAACCCCAACTGCATGCCAACACACGCGTTTACTACTACATCTAGAAGCAGCTTGCCACTCTCGATCAATGTTTCTGTCAGATCGAAACACACTGTTTGCTGCAACAAGCCCGCTGGGTGACTGCATCGCCGTGACAGGCGATGAAGGTGTCCTTTCGTCTCTTGAATTAGTCCAGTATACGTTGATCCTTCGAGAACAAGCTAATGCCTGCACAGGAAATATATGCAGTAGCTGCAGTAGAAATAAACCCCCCGTATGACGGTTCCCAAAAATAATGATGATAATTCAACTATTTACACAGGAGAAGCCCCGACAGATGCCCAGCCAGATCGCGAACAAAATACAACACACAACGAGGTCCAGAAACAGCACGATCTTCACATTCTTCCACCACAGGTTGGACGCATGTTGACGTCCCCGCTTCCGCTCCTCCGTTTCGGACTTTCCACCGCCAGCTTGATTGAAGTTATTGTGGCCTTTGTCAAGTGCCTTGCTGCTGTTATTGCTATTCGTCATCATAATTTCCTTCACCTGAATGACCTGGGTAGCACACCCTCCCCTCATTAGCATCATTACATAACTTTCATTCCGTTTATGAAACTGACGGCTCTCAGCAAAAATAAATGAGCTTTTGTTTCAATGTGTCAACAGCCAAAACATCATCAGAAATTACTGCAGTTGCCCCCTTTCAACACAATTAAACCTAATATTATTCACACGAAACTTGATGCTCTTGAAATCCAGTTCACCGACAAACAACTAAACGTCCACAACATTATACTTGAGCTTTTTTGTACCTGAACAAGCTCGAGTTACTTCACCACACTGATACGGTACAGATGCTAATGCAGAAACCCATACTAAATGATTGCAGGGATAACTTGCATCAGGGTCGTGCATCATCAAATTGGTAAAACAAAAGATCAAGGTAATGTGTGCAGGGATTGATATAAAAAAAACAGCATCCGCACCTCGTGATCTCGTTTGTCCTGCTTGTGCCCATTCCCGGTGAGCGGGGACGAGGCACCGGGGTAAGGACCGTGGGAATGCTCCGCGTGCGATGCAGAGGGGCTCAGAGCAGTGTTATCCTTCGAATCAGAATTCTGATCGTCGTCCAAGTCGACCTCTTTCTGCGGCACGCCGACGAGCGGCTTCACCAAGTGCTTGTAAACGCCTGCAAAATCACTGACCAGAGCATAGCTCTCGAACCGCGAGCCATCCAACCCCCGAGACCGAATCAGCAGCTGGAACTCATCCCTCACTCGCTCCAAAAACCCAAAGCTTTTCAGCTTCCCCAACGCCTCGTCCACGATCGCAGAATACGTAAACCCCTCGTCCATCAGAAACATAAACATCCGCTGCCTTATAGTGTAACTGAACCGGCTATGGAAAGGCGGCACCTTCTCCAAACTCTCGAAACCCACCTCCGCCAAATCCTCCTTCAAATTCTTATGCTCCGCCAACACCACGTTGTCCCTCCTCGCCACCGATGCATAATACACAAGATTCGTCATAGGAACCATCTTCGCCCCACCCTCTTCCTTACCCACACCCCCTTCCAACCACCATAACCAAACCCAAACCCAACCCAAACACAAACTCAAACACCCCTGTGCTCCTCCAAAACCTAACCCCCACTAATCATCCGCTCAAACCACCATACCGACAACAAACGCCCAACCCCAAATCTCAAATCCCCAAGTCGGTATATCACCACCACATCCCACACATCCAAACCCTCATCGCCTCCCCCAAAACTCCACCTCCTTCATCAACATCCAACCCCCTCCAACCCATACCGCCAAACCCACCCCTCTACCCTAAAACGAAAACCTCACCAAACCCTGCACCTCGCAACCAAACCTCATCACCTCATCACCTCATCACATATCCAACATCCCACAACCCTCAAAACCCACATCAAAGCTCACATCCAAACTCCCCAAAACTCCCCAAAACTCCTCAACTACCCAAGTGAGATACCGACCAACAGGGGCAAAGCCGGCAATAAGTCTGCAAAGTGAGAATCCTGGACTCTCACTAGAATACTCAAATATAATACTACCGATACAATGAGTAACGTAGTCCCCACTTCTGGCGGATCAAATGTCGCCCTCTTACACGGTGCCTTCGCAAGCAAACGAACCCTTCAACCCTCAACCTTCAAACCCCAACGCGGGTTCCCGGTCAAGGAATAGGTTCGGGGGTGGGGGCGACAGTGAGGTCAGTGGGGCAGCTGACCACCCTCCTGCTGCGCCCAACTTGGCCACCAACTGGGCCCAGGCTGATCCGCGAGCTGATCTGTGCAGGATTGTGCTCTTGCAAAAACCATTTCCTTCGAAACCCCAGTGGCGATGGAAACCCTAATCGCAATGCGAGGCCGATGGATTCACGTGGGGCGAATTCTGGGAGATGGGTTGTGAGCAGGGCACTGACATGATCCCATCCGCATCGACGCCGCGCACATGGTTGCGAATCCTCGCAACGCTCTGCGTTTCCTGCCGCGACGGAGCACGCGTCGTCCCTGTCGCATGAGGGGATCCAAATCCGTTATTTGAGGCTATTATCTTATCCATGGGTACACTCTGGGATGAAAGTCTAGGAATTTTGGTGATGCTATTGAGAGGGTCCTTATTGCGTCGTCGCGGGAGGGAAGGAACGGGATCCAAACGCGACACTGTACGCAAAGGCGTCGTTATGTACTTCTGGTGATGATTTTGTTCAGTTAAAATCTAGTTTTGGGTCGGATGGTGTCGAAGGGGATTTCTTTGGGATGTTGTGATGGACGCTTTTATCTGTTGTGAGTGTACATTTTGTTACTCTGATATCTACGGTTTTTAGTGTTGCTGGTGATGTCATTCCTTACACATAAATACAAAAAACCAAAAATATATGTATCTGAATTCAAATTTGCAGAAGCGGGATGACTATGGATGAAACAAGAAGTGAAGAGAGTGAGTAACTAAAGTGAAATGTAAAGGAGTAACGGAGTGTGATTTTTAAAATAATTATTATTTTCGAAGTAGTCAATAAGGAAAACTAATGTGTGATTCTATCATTAACTTCTAAATGCCCATGATGATTTCAAACCAAAAATTGCCTTTCAACACTTCTTTGAAAGCAAGCTTACCGTTTTATTTTGATAACGTTTTTTAGCAAATTTAATTACATGATCTTGTAGTCATCTTATTGAAACATTTTCTTCTAGATCTTTAGATTAAAAAACAAAACCAATTGCATATCCACAATCTTCAAGGTCAAAACAAGTTTTTTTTTCAATTTCTCCAAAAAATCAGATCTTAGCTTCAATGAATTGTATATTAAAAAACGCTTAACAATTTTACCATATGCAACTTCATATTCTATTGGAAAATTCACTTGAAAGTCTACGAAAAAAAATTCAAAAGATAAAACCTTGATTCTCATCTTCAAAAGATATGTAAATTAGAATATAACATGGAATAAGAAGAAAAACTAAATTGCTAATATGTCCCCACCTTTCTTCACTCCTCCACATCTAATGGATCCTTTGTAATGTCACCCACATCACTTGGCTCAATAAACAAAGTTTTAAGCTAATGATGTATGGAGCGTAATGAATACCTTAACACCATTGCAAGTTTGTTCCAAGCTGCACGTATATTTATTATTTTTGGAAAAATAAGGTTTGTCCCTCAAAAATTGATTTTCTTGATTTTTGTATTTTAGCCAAAACATTGCTAAAAATAATTTCAAACGGCTTAGATATAACAAAATATCACAAAAACAAATTATTCTATTTTCACTTTTTTGTCTTTATAATTTTTCTGTCTATTTTTTTAAATTATTTATAAACGAACCTGCTATGGTATTACGGTACATAGACAAAGAGTTTGTGTTTGTATGAAGTGTTCAAGGAGCTCGTGTGAAAATCTTTCAATTTATTGAATCAGCATACTCTTCATGTACGCCATTCTCTAAGGAGCTTGCAATTCCTCTCACTGACCTGCATGTCAGTCAAAAACGTGGTTCATTTGCAACGTTCTTCCTCTTAGTGAGAAGAATTTGAGGAGTTTGTGTGAGGTAAGTGTTTGGATGGGTGAAGCAAATGCAGGGATGGTGATGCACGAGAGGGAGGTAGTGGAGCATGTCGACAAGCAGGAGGGAGACAGGTTAGTGCCGGGGCTCATTGTTCATGCGGATACCAAGGAGTTCTGCAATCTTGTGTACTTCAATTGCATGTTATATGTACTATGTGGCTGACTCTCCACTCGTGCTTGCTCTTGCAGGGACAGGAGTCATAAGGAGTCATAAGGAACATAAATGGGAACAGTATCCACGATAGGTGTAGAAATTCATCGTACAAGAATGAGACCCGTAAGTTTCAAATGAAAACAGCTTATCAACCATGTTGACACGACGATGGGACAATAAGTTGTCATGGACAAGCTTTCAACAGTATGAACTGAATGGTATACTTAACGAAATGACAGTGTTATAGGTAGTCTGTCTTTTTTCAAAAATACACAATCTGTAGATTGGAGAATCATCAAAACGTTGGAAGCCCACTTCAACTATTAAGAGTCAGCAATGCTCTAAAATGGCAGTTGTGAATGCTAGCCGCAAAATAGCAAGACTTCCAATCGTAGAACTACTAAGCCTATGTGAGATGCTACTTGCATCACCTCAATCTACAGCGCTGCATCCGCTTGACGACCAAGCATTCCCCAGTAGCTCTGCCAGCTCTGCAATTTTGGCAGCCATCCAACTCTGAGCGTATTCCACACTAGTGGCCTCTTGCAGAACAAAAACAAGGTCCTTCCTAGTATCTTCCATTAGTCCAAGTGCATCAGGACCATTGCTTGCGACCAGATCTGACACCTGAACAAGTCAAAAATCATATTGTTAGTGAACATATGGAATGATAGAGTACACTCTGATATCATTAGCAGTCAGAACATGTTTGGTCCTCCAAAAGACTAGTTCAGTTGGGTACCTGCTGAATCCAAGGAATTATACAATCCAAGAAGCTCTGCTGCTGCAGAAATTGCTTGATCCTTCCCATGAGTTGTGCCACGGTAGCGACACTGAGTTGTTCCAAGACCGGGCCAGTCCGGCCCATCAAGCGTACCAACAAGAGTTCATCACTGCTCCCCAAAATCTCTGCATAAGCCACCTCTACGTCACCTGACCGGACATTCTCCATTGCTTGGCTCCACAGCATCCAAAATGGTCCGCCCACCACCCTCCCTGGCTTTTGGTCTGTATCGAAATCACGACTAGAGTGGTTCCGATGGGCATGCGGCTTGCTCGGTATAGCAGCACCACGAATGGCCGCTATAGCTTCATCTTTCGATGCATGCCAAACACTTCGGGCAGACGGACCTTCCCCTTGTGCAAGAAGAGGTCCTGCATTTCGATCCATAACTCTCCGAGTTTCCAGTTGCTCAATCTCACCGATTGCTTGAACACCTTTCAAACCTGCCCCAAGCTGCACATTAGGCCGCCTCAACGCTTCAGGCGCTGGGATCTGATGACCAGCCCCGAAAGCAAATTCGTCTGATTCTTCAGATGTTGATCCTGTCATCTTCTCCATGGAATCCTGACTTCTAGCACCATTACCAGAAAGGTATTTGCCAAGTGAATGACCACCTTCAAAAGAGGGTGACCCACCGACCGGTGATCTTCCTTCAGCATTACCGGAACTATGGGCCATATCGTCCACAATCTGCTCCAGTCTCGAAACCCGCCCTTCTAAATCTTGCATGCTCTCATGGACACGCATCATAGAATCCTGATCACCCCAGATGCCAATATCAGAACACTAGGTTAAGAGTTCAGAAATTTTTATGTCTATTTTAATCCCACTTTACCCCAAAAACATTTCTTCGAACCTATGCAAATCAAACGCTGCACCCCGAATACGCGTTCAATTAACATCATATTTAGAGTGCTCCTGACCTAACCAACTAAACAGCTGTAGTATACAGGAGCTTTGAAATTGACCTGCAACATCTCCATCATAGATAACTGCTGGCGTTCCAAGCTATGAAAATGACGGTGGATAGATGCCATGTCTCCAGTTGTCTTGTCATTGCCATTCATTAAAGAAGCATTAGCATCCCACGAAGAAGTACGCTGATGATCATTTCTCCGTGGGTCTCCCCACCTTTCAGGTTCCTTCAAATTGTCTTGTAGCATTGCGGTCTTTGGATCTTGATAACCACCGTCTGCAACAAATAAATGAAACCCCTGAAACACCTGAAGCAGGGGAGGACATGGTCGCCAGTGCCCAAATAATCTCTGCGGCCCTAATAGGTAAGAACGCAACTGGAGAAAAAATGCCGTATTTGGACCATACCTAAGGAATCGTCCCGAATAGATTGCTAACAAAAGAGAACATACCACTTCTGAAGTAGCAAAAAACTGATGCAGTAGTATCATCTCAGGACTTAAAAGTATGTCATCAGTATCCCTATCGAGTGAACTAAAATAATAAACTAGGACATCCGAAGTAGAACTTAAGTATCAACTAGTTTGCTAACACTACGGCACTTAGAAAAGCGGATGGAGTGAAACAAAAGCTGAAATACAGGATTCATTTTTCAATTTCCTACTTCTCTACTGATTGATGAAGTTGCCTACCTTCTTCCTGTTCGTAATGAAGATCCGTGCCATTGCTCTCCTCAGATCCCGGAATTGTATCTGTGCGATTTCCGTGGTAGGCATGACGCTCACTACTTGCACCCCCAACTCTTGGACTCTCCACTAGTGGCGGGTCACGTGGAACAGCCACTTCTATTTGCCAATCGGCTGAATCTCTCACACCTTCCAGCTTCCGGAAAAAATCAGGATTAGTCTTCTTGTCGCTAAGGGATGGTGTTCTCTTTTTCAACATATTGACACGTCTATCAGGCAGAGACTTGGGCCTTCCGCTTGAATCAGAGAATGAGGAAGTAACTGAACCCCCAGACTTCATCAGCAAACTGTTCTTACGATCTGTCATGGAAGGAGTACCGTCTCCTTCGGGACAGCGGGGGGAAGCACGCGGGGAGGCTCGAGGCGAAGCTGAATCATGGCTTCCAGAAGGTGTTCCACCTGCGAATGGCACCATCCCAAAAGTGCAGTTAGTCGATCAGTTCATGACGATGTCAGGTGCCTTTTTTCCTAATTGGCGTCTACACAGACAGCTCCTTAAAGAGCTCCATATGTGCATAGGTGAATACTAGAATGCCAGACTAGCTATACAGAAACTGAACACATATAACATCCAAAATTGCGAGTACCTAAGAACAAAGTCACGAAATAACAAAATGAAAATTGGCACTAACTCTGAGGTGCATTTGGATCATAGATAGCCTTCCATAGCAGCAATGCTTCGCAAACAGTATCTCGCACAGGCTTCACCTGAAATACAAGATAAATGACACACATCAGAAATCATCCACCTCAGCAGCACTGAGGTTGTTCAACTACCAGTATTAAAATTCGCATTACTTCATCTACGGTACTTTGTGAGAAAATATAAATAAAAATTAGGTAGATCAAATACGATGTGAAATATACCATCACCTACATCATTTAGAATAAAAGATTCGACTTCAATTCAAGCCATGAATAGCTGTTGCGTATTAAAAATATGCCAGTCAGACCAGTAATCCTAAAACGTCAAATTATCTTTTTGTGTTTTCAATGAGACATAAACAAGATGATCAAAGTGACTCTTTAAGTTTTACACGATGGAAAATAACAAGAAGGTTCGCACACATTCTGAATATTTAGACTATCAGGGAGAGAGAAAACTCACCTTGTCGAATCGACTGTTCTCTAACGCAGCGACAACACCGCCCTTATGAGGTGCCAGAGCGCCACCAGCTGCCGTGGCCATGCAAGCTAAGGTATCAGCCGCTGCTTTCCGCACTGCCCACTCGCTGTTATCCAGCTCCTCTTGGACAGAGGCAAGCAAAATGGGTAGTTGAGCCGTGGAAACAACTCCGGGAACCTGCACCAGTCAATATCAGAACCTGGAACGGTGGGAACACTAGATGATGAACTGCCGTAATGAATCAGTAACACAGATCAGGATAGAACAGCACGAGAAATATCAGGATCAAACAGCCATGACGCAACCTACTTCCAACAGCCATACCCACAAGCAAACAACCTGCTACTAAGCTAAAAGGCCAGAGTTCTGAAACAGTTGTGACACGAAAGACAAGACTAGAAAGCTAACTTTGCTAAAACCGATCAGGAACTGCATGTGAGCTTATTCATGTTCACCACTAGATTGTCTCCCGGCAACTAGACCTACCTCTACAATCTATGACTTCATACACTGATTCCCAAGAATTGAATAACAACGCCCTCTCAAATCTAGGCCATTCGTGATAACCAGTGAACCTTCTTCAAAAATCCGATGTCGGAAAAAAAATGCGAGAACCACAAGAACTTCACTCATGCAGATCACATCGAAATATTATGTCCAGGCGCATTAGCTTCATGGGATAGTGGAGACGACACTGGGGTAGAGGAGAAGAACAACAGAGCGGGAGCTACCTGGACCATAACTCCAACGGCATTGAGAAGAGACGCCTTAGCCAGGAAGTTAGGGCTGGCCAGCATTTTCACGACTCGTGGGCACAGGCGTTGCAAAGTGGGAGGGTGGGGGTCCTTGACGCATTCTATAACTCGCGCCAGGCACAACGCAGCGCCGGTCTGCAAGGTCTTGTGCTGCTCCGACAGAGCCTCCAGCAGCGGCTTCAGAAACACCGCGAGAGCCGAACCGGCATCGCCTCCCCCGATTTGCGACGCCAGTATGCCAACAGTCTCGACACACGCATCACGAATGCTGGAGTCCGGATCCTTGAGCCTCTTGACGATGTTGGCCACCATCTTGGGCAGGTGGCACGCCAGCGAATCGCCATGGAGAGTGGCGAGCGTCCCGACCAACCTGATGCACTCGCGACGCACCACGCTCTTCTGCTGCGCGTCCGTGTCGTACAAGCACGCCAGGAAGAGCGCGATCCCCTCGGGCGTCAAGCTCTGCGCGATGCGCTCCAGCTCCTCCACCGCCAGCTGCTGCGTGTCCCGGTCCGAGAGCTTGTGCAGCGTCCCCAGGATGCGATGCTTCAGCTCTATCAGCAACGCTGCCTTCCCTGGCGTCGGCCCCGCCACTCTCCTCCCCCCTCTCGGCGGCCCCCCCGCCATCGCCATTGCCCCTCAACCCCCACAACCACCCCCTCTCCTCCTACCCCTCTCCTCCTACCCCTCCTCCCCAATCCCCAATCTAACACCCTAATCCCACCACCCTCCCCACAACCCACATTGCACCCTCCTCCACAAAACCCAATCCAACACTCCCCACACCTAAACCTCACAAAACAACATCACCATCACATCCCTAGCTCTGCACACAAACAACACCCACATCGTCAACATAAAATCCACATCAAAACAAAACTTCTCCCGCTCTTCAACAAAACCTGAAATCACATCACAAAACTAATCTCCCAGCCTAACCCACCTTCAGAAACAGAAACTAAACACCCACTTCATCATCTCACAAAGAAAAAGTCCATCTCTACCATATCCCAGGTTGCACATCACCATGCCCACATCACAGAACCACATCAAATCCACATCCTGGGAGCTCTCTTCCTCATCAAACTAAACTCTCAACGCAACACACCTGACTAAGTTAACCCAAGTTCGAAAAACATAAGCAAGGTGATGAGCTCTCTTCTCCCCGCCTTTATGAGCTTGAAATGAAGAAACGCCGGCCAACAACATCGGTATCACATCCCTGGCTGCGACATCGTCAACATGAAATGGACTTAAGTTAATCCTTGTGTGTGCTCTTCCAGAGCCTGTCCCATGTCCCACTGCCCTCTCTCCCACACTCCAACAGCTCAACCGCAATCACCCTGGCAGTAGAAGAAGCCTTCAATCACACTACAACTACAAGACTAAAACATCAGAAAAAAATTTAAAAATTTAAAATAAATTTATCATGAATACTGAATTTTTCAGAGGTTTGAAACTTGAGCGGAACTAAGTTACAAGACTAAAACATCAGAAAAAAATTAAAAAATAAATTTATCATGAATACTGAGTTTTTCAGGAGGGAGGCTATGACATGAGCGGTGAGCGATGAGCCATGAGCCATGAGCGCTCATGGCTCACGTAATTTTTCTTATTTTAGTAATTTCCATGTTTTTTTACCGGATGTAAACTGTCGATGACAACGAACGAAATATTTATCATTCATGACTTTCATCTGCAAATGGATGATAAATGTATAAAACAGAAAGTGAAACTAAGTAAAATGAGTAAGGGACAAAATGTAAACGGATCAATTAATATGAAATTAGGAAACAAGTAGAGGGTGCTTATTTAATTGGCACAAATCCAATCAAAACCAAGCAATGCAAATTGCCGATATATACTGGAATGCTAAAAGAGAGTAATCAAAGTACTCTACTTGAACATCCAGAGCTATAGTATTCTATAGCTTAATAGTGCAACCTTCATAAAATATCTAACGGAAACCGCCAAAGCTGAAAATCCTAAGTGTAAGCATACCAATCAGCTTTATCTGTCAACATACGGACTTCATTGAACGTCCAAGCAGGGCGATGGATGAACTTATCCTCCACGGTACAATCCATGAACTTCTGAAGGCAGAAATAAAGGTGCTTGCACAGAATCCATTTCTTCTGGCCACGGCCGAGGGCACTAGTCTTCATTGTGATGAAGTCAAGACAAGTGCATGATGGGAAATCACCGATAGTGACTTCGTATAGCTGGTTCTTGGCGATAGATCCAGGAGTGTGGACAGTGAAAACGTATCCATAACCTGGATGAGGGACCTTTTTCGCCTTCAGTAAAGAACACTCGATTGTCTTGGACCTGTTAAATTTCGCAGTATGCTCAGCTGATGGCTCCGCAACATTCTTGAATTTCTTACCCTCTCGCATAGTGGGCCTATAATCCCCAGATGACTTAGGGGGCCTTGGAACATGGTTGACATCGGTCTCAGAATAAACTGGATCACTCCATTTGAAGCGATCAACTGAGGGTCCTCCACGCATTGTCGATGGATGACCTTCAACTGTAAAAGCGTTTGTCTCATCGACGTGGCTTACAAATCCCTCATCTAGCTTAAAACCAGCAGATTCAAAACTGTCTATCTCAATCTGAGTCAAATTAGTACCTGACATGACTGGCCAGATCTCTGGAACATCGGCATAATGCATGATGTATTTAGAACGCCCACCCATCACACATGCCTGAAGGTTAGTGGGACAAAACCAGAACTGCTTCTGTTCCGTGTCAGTGGATTTGAACTTCCTCTGAATTCCGGTGAAAGTTGGAGCAGCAGTGGGTCGCCTGTACTTGGCAATGCGAGCGTTGCACCTCTTGCCATCACCATTGTAACCCCTACACTGATCCTTGCATTCAGGCGAAATACGCTCAATGCGCCATTCCAGAGGATTAGTACAAGGGGACTCCCGGATTGGCAAGTTGTTTCGAGTTACCACTGGTACAACGGGTGGCACAATATCCGATTCCAGTTCGGATGACTTCGGAGATCGCTTCAAGCTACGCGTCGCCCCTGGTGTTGACTTCTTTCCCAATTTGGGAATTGAGAAATTGACCCGATCGTGGCGATGGGAGTCATCGTCATCGCCAGGAGGAAGGTCTAACTTACGCTTGGCTGACCCAAAAATACTCTCGCCTTCCAGGTGCGGAACTCGTGAATTCAAACCAGCATCAACAGAGATCTGTCCAACGATCTGAGCGATTTTCACTGGGTTACCATTCCGCGTCGCTGCACGCAACTTCAGCACATTCCTGCAAGGCCCTGATCCTCCAAGGTGCCCCTTCAAGAAGTTGTGGAATTGAGTGGATTGCAAAGCCGCTCTGCAATAATCGTCGAGCGTGGCGTCGTAGAGGTCAACCATATTGTTGCCTGATGCTTGCAGCCACTTGTTGTGCACAGTCTCCGACAAATTACACGTAGGCATGGATGCTTCTTCTTCAAGAGAGAGAAACTGCGTGAAAAACAATATCGGAAGACAAAAAAGTTGTTAGACTTAAGCAAGTAAACAAACCTCTAGTACATGATACCAAATGCATATTTTAGAATCCCAGAAATGGACAAATCCACATTCTAAGAAACAAACGACAATCAGCTTCGACAATGTAGTTCTGTAAAGAACAGCCTAAAGCCAGTCAATTGATTTCAAACGAAACTACTTAGATGATACTTTTTAGATGAAGCAAAACTCAAATCAGCAGCGATTAAGTCGTTCTGTACAGATCAGCGTA
Source organism: Ceratodon purpureus (assembly GCA_014871385.1). Lineage (NCBI taxonomy): Eukaryota > Viridiplantae > Streptophyta > Bryopsida > Pseudoditrichales > Ditrichaceae > Ceratodon > Ceratodon purpureus. Next base: position 6,857,886 of record CM026433.1, on the reverse strand, counting down.
GACCCTGCTAAATGTCAGAATATATAAAAATGGTCAATAATATTCGGAAATGACTATTCCTTCTTTAAATCATGGGCAAATGAGGCATTCTGTAAAGAACTGCTAACATCAAGCTAATTTACCAAGAAGTTAAATTTCAACTAATACTCATTTCAAGTCTTAAACGACGACAGTTCTATGCCGAACGACGAAAATTAGGGCAAGGCAACAAGTCGTTCGGTAACGAACCATGAAAATTAGGGTAAGGACAAGGGTCGTTCGGTACCGAACGGGTCAAATTAGGGCAAGAATAAAGGGCGTTCTGTAACGAACGTCACATTTTAGGTCATACAAAAAAGAAACAATAAGTTAAATAATAAAGGGATTATGGTTATTTACCTCAGAGACGTGAGATCCCCATTGGTGGAATCTGAAATGCCAAAAGTGAATCCAGTCACATAGCTCCTTCAACGAACCTTCGGCAACTGCTCCTGACGAAAACCACCACGCCTTGATGGAGGCCAAAGCTGCATCTGCGTCTGTCTTCGATCTTGATTTCCGGTACTCATGACAAAGCTTCAGATGAACTTGTTGGAGTTCTGGTTTAATAAGCTGTTTCGTGTGACGGTCGAGAGCCATCGACCAATGAAACTGGCACGTTCGTTCCTTCCCCTCCATCTTATCTTTCGGGTTCCCGGTTCCGAATATGGTTCGAACAGCATTGAAGTTTGCTTGGGCAGAATCTGCCATAAACCCTTTGAAATTGACGTTAGTAACGCCATGCTGCTCGAGCGTATTCAACATGGATAACCACATCCTTTCCTGGGCTTCAGCAGATTCCGACTGCATATCGCAAACAGCGATGGTCATAACCTTGCGGTAGTCTGGATCGTAAACGTGGATGCCAAGTGTCGACCACTCTTTCACTCGTTTGACGTGGTCGAACATCACCCATTCGTTCTCCAAGTCCCCTCCTGGTTGCATCCTCTTTACGAGGTCAACTCCGCTTCCAACTCCGCAAGTTGACATCTTAAATAGGTAGACCAGGTCTTTGCCTTGTCCAGGGAAAACGCTGTCATGGATGTAGTCATAAGTCGATGACTTCTTCAACTTCAAGATGTTGTCAATGTATCCCCCTTGACCACAGAAACTCCTAGCCTCGGCAATCATATTCCGAATACTAGGAGTGCTAAGTTTTGCCCACTTATCGAAAACCTGCTTGAGCTCATCCTCCGTTAACTTTTTTCCTTCACGACTCTCATCGACAAGGCCCTTCAAAAGTAGCTCTCGACCAACTGCCATTCCTATGGCACTAACTTTGGCATTCGGTGTACGGGACACCTGATTCAAGATTTCATCTCGAATCAAATCTAATGCCTCTCTACACTCCCCAGTCGCAACCGGATGATTATGGTTGCCAAAATGAACGGCGGCTCTCGACATGGCAGGGTTCTTTGAAACAATATAATACATCTTACATGAGCACAATTTCAAGCAAGAGGGAGCAGTCTTGCAGAAACGACAAACAAGAGACCACTTTTTAGGCATTTTTGGTTTAGGGCCTGGTGTAAGAACCTCTGGAGTAGACCCTTCCCAGTATAAGTCGTTGTAGTCTCCGGTCCGTTCAATGTGAGAGCAAGTGGTATTCAAACATCGCAAGTGTCCAAGACACTTCACATACTTGAATGATAACTGGGACTTGGGATCTGAAATATTCGTCGTCGCTGTCTCAGTCCAAGCATGACCGTCACTTCTACGATCCATGCCATCCAATAATCCAGCTCCTCCTTCTTTAACCGCAGGTAAATTGGGTAATTCAAAAATTACGTTACCATCATACTTGACAGGGAGATACTTCACCTTGTGATGCGAAAACGATGAAAGATCAGCTGACTTCAATTCACTCTTTGACATCCGTTGATTCCCAAGCGCCACGATGGAGTCGTAGATGCTGACGAATGCCGAGAGTGAGGTCTCTGACAGCACTGCAGTAGTGGAGCCCTTTTCATGAGACTCGATGACAGGTGTCGCAGCCACCGAGTTGGATCTTGCGGAATCAGGAGAAAGACTGTTAGTGTAATCCGTAGAGGCAGAATCCGGGGTAGCAGGAAATCTTGTGCCATCCACACCACCATCGCCCGAAACCGAAGGACTTCGACCAATAGAGGGGGTATTCGGGATAGCGCCCTCACTGGAAATCGAATGAGTCCTATGGGTTGATAAAGTCTCTCTTGATTCGCACTCCTTAGAATCAGATCGCCCTGTGTCCGATGATGGAGTTTCGGAAACAAGGGACTTAGACACTGTATCTACACTCACAAAGGAGTCATCCTTGAAACTATCCGAACACGGAGAGTTCCAAATCTTCTGACTTTCACCAATCTCTTTCTTTACTCTCTCATCCTTTACAGAGGATGGGGCTCCAAATGCATCCTCTTCATCGTCAGAACTTACTATATGAATGGAATTCTCAGGAGTTTCAATCACTGAAGGCAATTTCAAATGAAGTGGAGTGCGCCTAGTACGACCTAGACAGGGGCGAGGAGTAACAGTAGAAGACTGTGACATGTCATAGGCCTGATAACCACCAATGATGGTGTAAGAACCTGCACAGACTCTATAGATGGTCCTGCCATTGACAAGTTGAGGCTTCTGATACACAGTTCGAACCACAGATCCGGCACTATCAAAATCTTCCTTCTCAACAATCAATGATCGCTCCTGCAATTGAAATCTAAGACACAGCATTCTCTCATCAACAACAACAAATCCATCATCATCAACATGGAGTACGAAGGGAACAGAGGAAGGTACAAGACAGAAAGAAACAACAGAAGAAGCCATTGTGATAATAAGAATGATGGAATATGCACATGGTTCACTTCATTATGTAGTCCTTGGATCTCATTAATATTTAGTGTGTAGACGAGAATGCCAGATAGATAAAACTGTCAAGATCCCAAATTTGAGGAGGTTGGTAGAAGGCGGCTAGAAGTTTACAGTTCAAAGAGGCTTCTAACTTTGCAAAAGCAGGTGCTGATAAGGCGTTCTGTACAGAATGCCAACTTTTGATGTAAGAAGCCCTGAGACAAATTGGCCACGAGGTCGTCGTTCTGCACAGAATGGTATGGGTGACCTTGATTCTCTGGCCTTGACGATTCTACCCAAGGATCGTGAAATAGCAAATACAAGTATAGTGTTAAGATTACGGCTTTTAATTATTCACAAATAGTAACATGCAAGCACAGTAATTAAGATACCTTGGATACATTCATGTTTTATGTTAAATAAAGGAAATACATATAATACTCTGGAAAGGTTAGAAACGCATTATGTATGTATACCTATTAAGGAAAGTGTAGTACAATCATTAATAGCTTGGCATCTTTATATTTCAAGTAAGTCAAATGGCCTGACGTGCTAAAGAGCCAAGCCGGCTAAGACAACTTATGTTTAGCTATTCTACCAAAAGATAGTAATCAAGTGGTTATATAGGTACTATTTGCAACATCGTGCGTCTGGAATCAACTTTAATTTGAAATTCATATATTATTATCGGTTAAGGCCACTGCAGAAATAAATGTACACGAGCTTAGTCATAGTAGGCATCTTATATAAGGAACTTGGAGGTTCTGGATTCATCAAACCAAGATGAGTGTTTCAGTTGCTTCTAAGACATGGTCGAGACGAGAGCGGTTAGAAGAGCGAAGGCATTGTTAGGAGGTATAGGGGAGGGCTCGAAGACAACTGTTTTGGGACTTGAGGGCGATTTAGAGTGCTACACACGTACTTATAGACGGCGCAAGGTCCAATCATTTCCTGATACTTCACAACAGGTGAGTAGTTGTTCATAAGTCGGACATAGATATTGTTGACTGGTATGTTCTTTACAGTGTTTATGCTTGTCAGTGAACTATGTTTCCTTTTGAACATGTTATTCACCTATCTTCTATGTCATCATTCAGATTCATCAAAGAAGCTATGGCTATATTTTATGTTGCTGTTCTCGTGGAGTTGTCAATCGAGGCAATAGTTCTAATACTTGTAGCAGCTATTTCGGTTGGATTTTTTAGAATAAATCGCCGATCCAGAACTAATCAGTCCACTGAAGAACGTGCTCAGAATGTAGTTCATAGTCATGAGACTGAGTCACCAACTGAAAGTGGCAGTATCGACTCGAGGAATGATGGTAACGAGGTGCCTCTAAATGAAGAGTCATTCCATTTGTGGTGTGAGTTCTATGAAGCCATGGGAGACGAAGAGTATGACAATCTCAGAAATCAAATGGACAGATGAGTTCGCTACCGCACATGGTGGTACTATTTAGATGAGTTGACAAGATTGTCATTCCGTCTTTACATTGGATGAATGGGTTTCGTTGGTTAGGGCGTAGGCTAAGGGTTTGGGCGGCTGGTACGGAATTCCATGCTTTGGTGGCTATAGGGTTTACAGTAGTGAATCTTATATATATGAACTCACTTCATTTCAAATAATGTGGAGCACTCAAGTTTCAGTCTGTCAGTTTCATTGCTTGGTGAGTTCTTCAAATATGATGTAGTGCCTTTTGGTTGTGTTTGGTTGATGTTCTTGATGTTGTAGAATGAATAGAAATTGAAGTCACTCCTGGTAGGTCGAATTCAGATGTCCAGCACTGGTTTGTAATCAACACGACCAAAACAGATTTAATCAGGCTAGTGACTTAATCAGACTAGCACAGCTTTCTACATCACAAAGTAAGTGACCTGGGTTAGTTCTGTGCCGAACATATCTCCTACATCTGATTTCTCTAACCTTTGATTAGACAGAATTGTGTCACCAAGCCGTGATCTGTGCCGAACTTATCAGATGGATCTGATTTTAAGGATCACCTGTGTAATATGGGTGGCTAGTATTTCCCTGGGATATGGGTAAGTGCAAGGGCATGCTAGTATATATATGTTCCTTCAAATGGTTCATTTCTCTGGGTTTGTGTGAGATCAAGTTATCAGCTTGCATTCGGATCTAGGCGTATGTATTTTCTTTGATTGGAATTCGATTTATTGAGTCTCTGCATACTTCTAACCTGTGCTTTAGAATGCTGCAATGATTGTATGTCGGAGTGCTTGGTTCATATTTTTCCCTAGTTCAGTTCTAAAATCTGAGATGTTTAGGAGATTCTGTACCGAACACATGAGTTAGAATCAATTCGATTAGATGGGTGGATTTAGTTCAGATTGAGGGTTGGTTCTGAATTGTTACTCGGTAGACTAGAAAGTGGCATGTCCAACCTCTAACTAGTTCGATTCCTCTTCTTAATCTGTCTTAGAGGTATGAGGAAAGAGCATGTTCGTTACAGAATTGCCTAGAGTACATCAATTTATGTAACGTTACAATTTGCATATGGATAGAATTAAAAGTGATATTGTGTTATAGGAATTGCTGGATCAGATCGAATTATTATATGTAAAGGGTGTTACCAGCTTGTTAATCAGTTATATGTAGGCAATGTAGGAATTCGAAGTGCTAATCAGCTTATCGAGATGCGATTTCTTAGGCCCTGACAAGTGTTACTCGATGGTATGGTATTAGATAATCAGTACCGTAAGAGCCGTTCGTTGACGAACTGGTGAGTTGATGATTTCATAAAAAAATATCACCGGTCATAACTATTATCTCTCTCATCGATATCATGTGTATCATATTGGCCACTAATTAGTGTTTTGTACAGCTCATCTTTACCATGTCGGATTTTAACTCTCTGACTACATAAATGATCATGTTCTCGGTCTGGTTATTCGACTTTCAATTGCTTGCGACTAAGCCGTTCTGTAACGAACAGTGTTTGAAGAAGTTCTGTGCAGGTGCAAATGGAGACTTTCATCATGTCAATAATTGCTCAGATTGATGTGTTCTTTACAGATCAGCCTAGCTTGGTGAAATTTACACATTGTTATGTCTGATAATTTCGGTGATGTCAATAATCTCAGTCTGATATAGTTAGCTTTGCAAATTCAAATGGGACTGGATGATAAGTATGCAACTGCTTGAAATGCAATCATAATTTTCAATTTTTAGCCGTTCGGTACAGAACACCATAACTGGGGTCAATTCGGAGGTCTTTTCTGTAGAAAAGTATGTCAATTAGAGGGAAACATTACTGAGCATGGCGGTATTTTGCTAAAAGACTAGAAAATCAGCAATTAGTTAGAATTAATTACCGTGACCTACATCGTTCTGTACCGAACTCCAATATCGACATGATTATGCGCATATCAAATTTTGATGTCTTGCCCTGTTCGTTACCGAACGATCGTTAATGACATAGTTGGCCTTGTATGCAGGTGATAATTCCGATGGCGAACGCAGGAGATCTCGGTCAGGAATGGCAGGCTGCTACATCTCCTGGCAAGTCATCAGAAAACATCGGTGAGTTATCTGTAATACTTATCCTTAGAACTTGTAGTTAACATATTTCAATTTTCAAATTTCAATCGTTCTGTACCGAACGCTTCTAAGTATGTCAATTTTTGGACTTTTCAAATAGTGATCCAGGATGCTACATTGCGAATTGAAGACTATGATCATGTTGGGCTAGTACCTGAACCACAGGAGATAGGTACGCTATTAAATTCTACATGTATTCTATTAACTGTATATGGTTCTATTTAGTTTATTCCTTATGGTTGAATATTCACGAAATTACATTATTTGCAGACCCAGCTGAATTTGCGGGTGATGTGAACGATGGAGGAGGCGGGGACAATGGTGATCAGTCAGAGCAAGAGGAACCTATTAACCAAGGTCAGTGTACATTATTTACAAAGTCCATTGGCACTCAATGTTCGGTTCTGTGCCGAACTGGTTTCCCCTTTGTAATTGAAACCTTAATTTCTGAAATCGAATTTATTGAAATGGTTCACTAACTTCAGTCACGTAATGTTGAATTCCAGATCATAACGACAAAAATGCGACGAGCGATAGCTCCGGCATGGACGGTCATTCGGACCATGAAGAAGAGTTGGGGGGTCAAAGTGACCCTGATGAGGCAGATTTTCTTGGCCGGGTCTCCGAGCCGGAAGAAGATGAGGACGATATTCCTTCAGGGGCAGAAGAAGGGGAGAGGGGACCTGCCTTGGACTCTAAAGAAGAATACGATTTGATTGTTGCTCATCGGAAGACGCGAGTGAATTCCATCCAAATTCTGAAACGGTTGGAGCTGCTGCCAGACGGCAAGTCGCAGATGCATATACCGCTTTGCAGAATGCGAAAGCTCCAAGTTGTTCGACCTGCGCTGGAGCAGGATATAGCGAAGATGCAAGCCGAATTCTCTCATGGCTACCGCGAAGGTGCATCCGTGTTTTATGTTTCAACCACCAATTTCGAGGGCCAAGAGAAGTTGGTGACTGATGTTGAACGTGCCAAGTGGAGTCCTCATTGGCGAACAAGGGATCAAGAATTCGAGGCATTCCTTAGGCGAGACCCTGATTTGGCAGTGCTGTCCAACAAATTTTTCTATGTTTGGGACGGCAACCACCGTTTGGTGGCTTGGTACGAATTTATTCGAAAGTCGCATAGGCAAGAGTTGGATTGGCACTACAGGGTTCGGTCAATTGTGTTAAGAACCGCTGATGACGTTACCGATGTCCTAACAGCAATGCATGATATAAACAAATCCAATGAGAACAGCCATGTCAAACAGAACCTTGTGCACACGCTGCATCGCATGCAAAAGGTTGGATGTCTCTCTCTCGAAAAGTTCAAGGATATACTTACCAGTGACGAATTGGCAGCGGCCAAGAAGCAACAGGAAGTTCCATTGGAGAAGAGACCCTGGTATCCTCTCTCTCGTGCGAAGTTTTTGGACTACATACACAGTGTAAGTTCACTTAAACATTGTTTAAATTATTGTAAGATATAAAAAATGTAGCATGTTTCTAACCACTCATTGTTGGAATGTGTAGCAAGATATCATTGAGGCTGGAGATGAGGCGCAAAGAAAATATGAAGAAGATGTACCACGACGGCGTCGGACTGCTGATGGTCTCAATGCCGCAATCAATGGTGCCATGGAAGCGAAACGGAAGGCACTCACTGCACCATTTAACAAATTCCTTGCGATTGCCAATCCTGCGAATGGGAAAAACTTTCTTCCCGAGGTATCAACTTTGACCTTGACAGCCCTGTTCGGTGCCGAATGAGTCCTTTGTCCTTGAATTAATTTCTGAGCACATGTTTTTTGGCAAGTAATGGTCGTTGCCGAATCAGTTATTAGAGTGTACTTCTTGGGGAGATACAAACTTGTTTTGCAGCAAGTATCTCTGATGTGTCGAATAGAGTCTTCTCCGCCGTGTTTGGATAAGTTACAGTCTTCTTCTAGGATCGTAATTTTAAATTGATTTTTTTTTATTACTTTTAAATAACGTCAGTGCTCTGAACAAACCGGGATTTTATCTTCGAATTAAGTCGGGTTTTACTTATGAATATTAAAATGGTTTTAGTGATGTTTTCGTTTACATACAATTCGGAATTATTCATGATTATAGTCGGATACTAATCTGAATGGTCTGAGTTACGTGTTAGTAGACTTTGTTTTGTGTTAGGCATGTGTTCATTTCGACTAGATGGGAACTGAACAGCCAATGTCTAATGACTTTTGAGTTAATCGCAGTCGACGTTCATTTGGGATTGAAAAGGGTGTTCGGTGCCGAATAGGGTCTAGTCCTAATAATTTAGTTGCCTTGAAGTATAAAACAAATGGGGTAATAATGTATGTGAATAATGCATAAGATACTTATTATTTTGGTATTGCTTTATTTCTGAGAGATTGATTTCAGTGTCCGGCCTTGGTAACTCGATTGTTAGAATTCAGGTTGACTGTGCTTGTAGTAGGATCTCAGACCCTATTCACCCATTGGGCCGTAAGCTGTAGATCTGTACCGAATGAAGTAAAATGCACCAATTTAGAACCAATGTTATGGTTTGAATGTATTTCAAATTTCAATAGTTTCTTGCTGCTGATGTTATGTACTACTAACATTTAGTTATTTCTCTTTCAATGAGCAGATCGCAAAGCATTGGTCGGCAAACATCACGCCTGAGATGACAACAGAGAAACTTCAGAACCTGGCAGCTGCATGCCTTCCATCATCCGAGAAGGAATATCTTTTGAGGCTTTGGAACTCCACCAAATCTGATCGCAAAATGAACAAGTTCCCAATTTCTCCATTTAATGATCCTGTCTTCAACAACTATTTGCACAAGTATGTATTCTGGTTTCAGCTGAAAGCAGCCTCATTGTCTTTGTTCAATTCCATCATGCAGACCTACCCCACTTCAGAGAAGGAATGCTCACAGTCCTTTGAGAACTACATTGATTACCATCGCATTTACCAATGGGATTACGCGTTTAACATCCCCATTATGAAGAAGGAGATTAGCAAATCAGCAGAGTTTGATTCGCCTAAGCAACCGCATGGTGAGCCTGCAATGAACCGACTCATTTACAGGTATTTAATCAAACTTATACAATGTAATTGTCTTTATTCTCATTTGGCTTGCTTTCGGTTCGGTTCTCATGAGTTGTATTCTTTTTGTGTTTCATAGGTATTGGGCACACCTCCTGATGAAGGAAGGAGTTGTCAAGTCTCTACATCCCTGCTTCGCATCCTGGCTAGATACTCAGAATGCAGATACCATGTTCATGGCCGATCAGGCTAGAGACTGGTCTGCAGATCACCTCCAGGCGTGCCATTGGTATATTGAAATGGACCCGAATGAAACACCACCACATCTGGTTGATCTACGAAGAATGGTGGAACCTGAATTCCTTCGACCGGCTGCAGTCCAACCTCAAGGACCTGGACGAACGGCTGGCGTTGAAATCGCACCTGGTCGAGCTTCAAAGAACAAAGGTAAAGCCGTGATTTCGGCACCTGTGAAGGGATCCGCGTTAGCGCCTATCGGACGCGAGGTTGGAGCAAAAGGCAATAAGCGGCCTGCAACGAACCCACCTGTGGATAACGATGCTCCAAAACGGGGTAAGCTTGGTGATAGAGAAAACGACCATGCCGAGACTAATGAAGTCGCATCTCAATCTGAGGCTAGGTCCTCTCGGTCTCAATCGCACACAGGGAGAAGTTTTGGTGCCGGTCAGGCTTCACTTTTGAGGACCAGCCTCATCAACCGAGCTCCTCAAGGAGTGGAATTCTATGAGCAAGTTGTAAACAGGAGCGTGGCCGACTTTCTTCAGTACGATAGTGCAATCTTCGAAGAATTCGCAAGGAAGGTACGTAATGTGAATTTTGATCATGTTGTATCCGCAGTGAATGATGCTTTGATGGAGCTAAAATTAGTCTAATTAATAATGCAAATTTTACTATATAATGGTTCAGTTCCATCTTAGGTCCGCGGCCACAGGTTGTTTGATGTCATCTAATTGTTAAATGATTATGATGTGTAATTATTATGGGTGATGGTTCTGACTCGCAATATGATGTTCGGTGCCGAACGGGTTCAATGAGATCAAATTAAACGATCTCTTCAGTACTGCGAGATACCGTACTCGAGACCTTCTGTGTGAATTTTCTTTTTTTATTGTCACGGTTTAATGCAAGCTGTAGTTTTATATTGGAATTCATATTCATGTGCACTATTATAAATATGGACTGACTGAATTTGGAATCAGATACTGGGTTCAGTGATTCAAGTCATATATTGCTAACTGTATATTCTGCGGGCTGGTTCTGACATCGCTAACTGGCACGTTCGGTGCCGAACGACATGTTTGGATTCAATTAAGACCTCGATCCTTTGTGAATTGGTGTCTGTGATCATTATGTTAGTTAGCAGGAGTTTGATAAAGCTACTTCGTTGGGACTGTAATGCAAGTTCATTAATGTTGGTTATGGGTTCACCGGTTATTGCTTTTACATTTATCTTTGCTTCAGTTTCGATGCTTGTATGTTAATTGACTAACAGTTGTCATGTCCATTTGCAGGCGCGTGGTAATGAGGAGACATACGTCGGGGGAAAAAGAGGAATGTTCCCATGTGGAGACCTGGTAATTTTGGATCAACCATTTGACTCCATCGTATCGGGATTCGGAAACAAAGTTCCCAAGTGGAACTCCATGCCAAGTGGAAAGCCGAAGGACTGGTATTCAACCCGATTCGAATTTGCTTCCAGATATGTTCATGATGATGGCGGAATTCTTATCCTCATGCCAACAGGATTGAATTTCGAGCTCGTAAGGTGGATTGACAAGTACAGGCTGCGGACTAAGTGCGAGTGGTCATGCCACCAATTCGAACCGCTCACTCACCCTATGTATGATGATATGATGGTATGTATTCACGAATCTTATTTATTTTACATTGCAGCATGGATATTTTTCACAAATGTCGAGATATAATATGTTACTAACATTTGTATTTGGTTTTATAGACATACATGTTCTCGGCGCTCTTGTTGTTGAAGACTGGGAAAGCCATGGGTAAACCAGATTGGGACCGTTTACCTAAACCCCTCAAGCTCAATTCGGACCCAATGTTAGCCAACACCCCAGAGGATCCACTGAGATTTCTGAGTCTCACAAATGACGTTCAGAAGCCGACGGTTGGTGCAGACTTGAAACCTCTGCGTGGTCCACACGAGAAAAGTGATGTTTTCTTCCAAATTCTCATCGACATGTGTTCGAGAGAAGGGGATGTGGTGGTGGATCTTAGCGCATCTACCGGCGCTAGTCTCCGTGCTTGCCGTGCATCGGGCCGACACTTCTTCGGCATTGAAGAGGATTCTGAAATTTTCAACACTGTTCTTGCACCTATGTGCAAAGCACCCGAGTCACCGAAGCCACGCCACCGAAGGGGTATGGATGCTTCTTTGAGCCCCTGATATTTATTCGACAGTTAGGTAGTCTTTGCATTTACGTACACTTTGCTTGAATGGTTAAGTTGAAGCTGTCCACCATCATTGTATTCTCAATAATATGAGATCATTTCTTAACCAATTCGACTTTGACCTCTGTACCATGTCTGTTCGAACTTGGTCCATGGTATTATAGTTATACTTTCTGAATTCATTCAGCTTTTCCTCTTGGTGCAATTTCCGAATTAGTACTTGTCAGAATTAGTTTCAAGGCCAATGAAATATTACTCGACTTCCACTTTAACCATGGCGCAGAGTTCATCAAATAGAATGACCGATTACACTCGGCCCTTTGCAGGTATGTATGGATTAAGCAGACCTTTTTTTGTAGACCCAAATTTCTTGAGGAGTCCATCTCCGACTTATTCCCTACCTCCTCCAGTTGCAGCGCTGGCAGCAATCGTTGCAGAACAAGAGTCACCGGAGTCCAAATATGCTTATGTTGATTCATATCATGCGGGTTGTGTCTATGTCGAAACAGAAGCAGTCGAATCTTTATCGGAGGGTTCACCGTCAGTAGACATGTCAGGTGCAGAATCCTCCGGTGATAGCTTTATGTCAAGGCTTAGTTATCGAAGTAGGAAACATTAACAGTGACACCTAGCTACGAGCCCCAAACCTCAGCAACATCAGAGATAGAAATTTCTTATACGATCAGTATCCCTCATACAGAGATCAGTTGCCTGATTCAATCAGATACCAATTCGTTACGATATGTTTTATTTAAGCATTAGAATCTCGGCCCATCATATACCATTCTGCATTGAGAACCTTCAAGTTCGGGGTAACTATTAATTCATTTCAGTTCTAATAAAGTACTAAGAAACGAAAAGTGATTTACAAACTACTCGAAGTACAAAGTACAGTAACACTAGCTCCAAGTGTCACGCAAAAAAAACTCACCTAAGTATTCATTCTAGAGACAATGCTTTAGCACAAAATGTTTCCATTGAGCCATCTGATCACTCGAACAGCTGGAAAGTACGAATAAGTATGAATCAGCTGGAAAGAGTAGCAAGACTGATAAGAAAGAAGGCAAGATTCAAAATCAGTCTTACACAGATTATGTTAAAAAAAACCATTTCTACAAATTACTCACCGGTACATCATGCAAAGATACTCATCCAATGAAATTAAAATGATCACAGAATATTTCTATTAATATTTATTTTTTTAATTATATATAAAATCATGATATTAGATTTATAAATATAGAAAAATATATATAAATATAATTATATATACAAATGTTTAAAAATAAACGTATTGTATATATATTTCCAAATTATTATATAAGTAATTCAGAATTGTGTATTTAGGAGCGTAAAGAAATTAACAACATATAAATATATCTATATATAAATAAATAAATATAGATATATATAGAAATATATAATTCTATAAAAATACATTATTTTTCCTCATATTTTTATAAAGATATACATATGCTCCTATATATATACATAAATATATATAGATGTAAAATGATTGATTTAATTAGAAACATACATGTATGTATATAAAATTTTATATATATATATATATATATATATATATATATATATACATATATTTTTTTATATTTTTATTCATATAAATTATTATACTTTTATTATATTACAATTATATTTGTATATGTTCATGTTAATATTTGTATTTTGATATATAGATATAAATAAACATTTTCTATATAACATATGTATACATATGTAAAAATATGTAACGTTTATATCATATAAATATTAAGATGTTTATTTAGTTTTATATCAATGAATATATTATATATAATATAATATATTATATTACTTTATATGAGGAAATTATATATATAAAGTAAATGAAAGTATATAAAGTAATATATTACTTTATATATAATATATAATTTATATATATAAAGTAAATGAAAGTATATTATATTACTTTATTATATTAAAATATTATATATTATATATAAAGTAATATAAAGTAATATATTACTTTATATGAGGAAATTATATATAAAGTAAATGAATATATTACTTTGATTATAATATAATATATTATATATATATATTTAAAGTAAATGTATTTTAATTTGTGTCATTTAATAATATGTTTAGGTAGACATCAAGATAAATATAATAATATTTATCTTGAATTCATATAATATAAAAAAAAAAATTCAACTAAATATGTATGCTATATATAAATGAGATAACTTGAGATATCATAATTAGAGAATATATGAACTTGACAACCATAAGAGTATTGTATAATATTTTGTATAAATATTTGAATATATTGCTGTATATATAAATACATAAAAAACAATACATATACTTATTTATACATATTTGTTCAATTAAATATAATTATCTGGGTACATAAATGTACACAATTAAATATGTATATGTACTTAGTATAAATAAGTTTGTATATATTTGAATTTTAGAATAATTATAAATACAAATATAAACATATAATTATTGCTAAAATTATGTATATATTTATATCCATATTTGTATATATATAGTAATTTGTATATATAGAAACGTATATAGGTAAGTATAAAATGTTATGAATATTAAAATAAACCTGTATGATGATTTATGTAAATCGGTTATGATATATATATATATATATATATATATATATATACATCTTTATCTATGGATATATTAACAGTTGTAGATATATTTAAATTTATATATATGTGTATAAATAAACATATATTTATATAAATTTATATATATAGATATGTATATATACAATAAATATATATATATATATATGTATATATATACAATAAATATATACAAATATATATTTTGTTTCATGCATTCCAGCTTCATTTTCATATTAAAATACAAAAAATTATGCAAATATGTATATATGTTTTTGTACATATATATAGATATTTAAACAAAACTCTATTTACATATATATAGAACATCAATCAAAATGTAGATAAAGTTAATACGTTTTATTTATGAAGTATATAATATTACTAATTCATAAAAATATATTAAAAACGCATACATGTATAATGTATATTTATATTCAAACTTTCAATTTTATATATACATATATTTATATATTTTTATATTATTAGAGGATATATGTTTTTAAATATTAAATTTCATATATATATATATATATATATATATATATATATATATATATATATATATATATATATATATACATGATTGCTTACTTAATTCATATCGCTTACAACTCCTTTTTATTTATAATAAATATTTTAAATTAAATTCATATACTAAATCTTGTGGTTGTACAAAAAGAAATCTTCTGCTTTAAATTTTATTGCCAGTCATGTAGTAGACAATTTTCAAATTTTATTTTTTAGAATAAATTAATGATGAAACAATCTTAAAAATACACAAATCATTTTTTAAAATAATTTTAAAAAAATAAATAAATGTGTTGTAACACAACAAAGGACTTTTGCAAATCCTATTTGATATCCTTTTAATAAATGGGTTTGCGTGCTACAATAAAAAAATGTAATAATGATATGTATTAGAATTATTTTAATAATTATATATTATAATATATATTAATATAGATTTGTTATAAAACATTAGTAGTTATAAAGATTTATGACTATAATTCTTTTATTTTTGTTTAATAAATGTAAACAAAACACAATATCTCATCGTATGCAATTGTTAATGAGTTTTGCAACAGCTCCAAATGCACATGCTGCATGTATTTGCTCTAAAATTGTCAAGTGGATTTGCTGCACATAATACCACTAATTTAAACACCAAATCAACAAAAGACAATATTCTATGACAAACATTACATTATTTTTTTGCAACGAACACTACATTAACATGCTATTAATTTTTTTTCCTTGACATTTATATTATGAATTAATTTATCTATAGCTATACATCTGATGCGCTCTACTGGTAGTGAACATGTGCACAACTGTTGTTACAACAAGCTATGCATGATTAAAAACTATTATTTAAAGGTAATTATGGTTTTTTTAACATATAATTCATTGCATTTTTTAAAAGAAATTACATAACACTAAAAGCTCATCATGTGGCCTTGGCATCACGTGCATTGTCAATCATTCTGATAGAACGTTGACAATTCCCACAAAGCCTATTCCAAGTCTTCAACTCCACGCTTTGTTGAAAGTCTGACTTCATGAAATGAAGCGCCTTCATGCGAGTGAAACAATCACGATAGTACACGACATCTGATTGAAGTTCAAGATGAAATTTCATGTGTAAACATAATGATTCTATACACTTGTAAATGAAGAGTTATAAATGCTTTTTAACTAATCAATATTGAATTAAAAATATTGTTAAGTAATATTGAATTATTAGATACATATATAAGTAATTTTTTTTAATTTATGTTTTTAATCTATTACAATGTTATTTTTTTAATTAACATGTATGTTATTTTTAATAAAACATATGAATTAACAAATAAAATCTAAAATATTTTTTCATTCTTATTGATCTAAAAATTAGTAATCATTTATGTATCATTATTCATAGATATATATAAATTAAATCCAAGAATTCAAATACACATTGATAAAAACAGTCATATATGTTTATACGATATTTAATATTTACAATAACTGATTGTATTATGTTTTGGACATGTTGAACGGACGTCTTATATTTAACATATATGAGTCATATAAAAAATGAAATAGGTGTTCTGTACCGAACACACTTTCGACCTCACTGTGTTTGGAAACACAATTCACTTACAGCCCGATGGATTCCGATGTTCCGATTGTAGTCCTGGCTGTGGATGGTGATTATGATAACATCATATATAATGTGTTATTATACAAATATTTAATGGGCTCGGTTAAAAATAAACATAATATTATCTTTGTTAAAATTAACCAAACAACGTATAAAATTAACTATAAATACTCTTTTCTAAATTAACATATTAAATCTTGTGAATACACAAGAACGATACTTGTGGTCTTTTAATTTTCATTCATAATATATAAAAAATTTCATCAAACGCATTTACAACATATTCTTATAACACTTACTATGCAAAACGATATATATGCATTAAGTTTATAATATGAATATAAATTTAATGTAATTGCATTATTGATTTAATAATGTTAGATGACTCTGTAATATTTTATTTCAATGCATGCAACAATTCATATTAATATTTTAACATTCATTATATTAATATTTAATCATTTTTTAATTTTTTATATATAATTATGTTGAATATTTATATTTATTCCATATTTATTAATACGATTTTAATTAAATGTTTAAAAGTAACAAAAAATACAAATACGTACATACATTTTCAGAAATAAATTTAAAACAATAAATAATATTTAAAAATATTATGTACACATATATATATATATATATATATATATATATATATATATATATATATATATATATATATATATATATATATATATATATTTGAATATTATATTGTTATATAAGTATATATATTTCAAATGTACTTATTTTTTTATATATAATTTAATATATATTGATTTTTTTATATACTCAAATAGTTATAAGAAGCATATATAAAAACAAATGTTTATAAAATTCTATAATTGTATATAATTATATACATCTTTAAAGACTCATTCATAATAAAAAATATGTATATATATATATATATATATATATATATATATATATATATATATATATATATTAAAAATTTGTATACATATTTATATACGTATCCACGTATCTCTAAAAAAATATGTAAATATATAAAGTAATTTTTTATCTTTTTATATATTGTTTCCAATTTAGAATTACACTATAATAGGAGGACATATGTATATTTATGATGTAGATGTTATTTGGTGTTTTTAAGTTTTATAATTTGATTAAAAAATTACTCTGTATGTTTTCAAATTATATTAGTTGCTAAGTTTATATGTGTTTTATATAAGTTGATGTTTTCTATCTAAATATACTTTTTTTATATGATTAGTAGAGAATAATTATCTCATACGTGGATATTTAATATGCTATATGTTTAAGTTGTCTGTACCATCACTAAGTTTTAAATATATATGCATGACTTTGTCACAATTATTTATGTATATCAAAGTAAATATAATATTTTGTCAAATCTTATAATAAATGTAATGTAAAATATTATATTTTAATAAAAATATATCTTAATAAATATTATATCTTAATAAAAATAATTAGTATATCTAATTCATGTGTTATAAACATAAACATATGTTCATATAATAATTTAAGTTTCTTCTCTAATATTATATGACACATACCTTATACCGTGTACTAACTCGAACATGGGGAATACAGATATGGAAATTTTTGTATATATATATTTCTTCTGAAAATAAACTTAAAATGTAGACTATTAATTAGGGACCATTCGAGCCGTTCGGCACGAACACCATCCTTCACACTTAATTAAATCTATGATCTTAATGAAAATCTTTATAATTTTATTTTTACGCAAATTGGTGCCTTCGTAGGCGTTCTGTACAGAACAGGGTGTATAGCCCAATATTATTTCTCTCCTAGCTGGCAGTCAAATTGGACAAGATGGTGTCGTTCGTTACAGAACGACAAGTGGCCATCCCATAGAACCCCGTCCATGTTGAAAAGTGAAGTGGCTCTTCATTCCAAGAACAATATTGTCTAAATTGTAGATTTCAAACTAGCGCTGAGAACTAGAACCCCAACAGATTTCAAAAGTGAAACTCAAATTTTTAGTGCAATATCTCTTATGCCAATTTACCTATTGAAAACATACAAATACGGCAACACATCATTTCAACAAAATCACGCTTACATGGCCCGTTCGGCAACGAACATGCAATCTCGGCTCACTGCCTTGAGTTAAATATCAGTGTCATTGATCTCACGAATTAACCGGTACCGAATTAATTCAAAGAGGTTACTATTATCCGCACCAGATTTATACAAGGAGTTATATTTTAACTTAGACCATTCGATCAGGACTCTATACCATCTATATTTTTATTTCTGAGTTCAGTTTATATTTCTTTAAGTTATGCTGTTCTAGCCACTAACTAGTGGTTCGGTGCCGAACGGGTCAGCGACTTCTAATTGGGATTTTTCTTGTTAGTCAATTTCAGTGAACATGTTTCCATTTGGCCACATATTGCCACCGTTAACTTTAGATGAGCTTTGCGAAAAATCTTAAATGTCTATGTCAACTTATGGCACAGCATAGATGAGTATTGTAAAACATGCAATCTTTTGCGAGTCCAAATGTACTGTACTACCCAGGTCACGCAATAGTATTTCCAGCGTCTACACCTAGGTTCGGTGCCGAACGAGTATGAAGCCCTCAATTGAAAATCAGTTATTCAAAATAGTTTTTCTTTTCCACAATCAGTTTCTGTACAGCAGACTTGAACTATCTTGATCTTCTAGACCATTTATCTGCTTCACTGCATTTTAAAATGTATGTTGCAATTCACCTTCATTGAAACACTCAAAGTCGTTGATTCAACTATCTGATCTTGCTACAAACCTGCACATGACAGTATTTCATGTTATATTATAATATAGTGAAACGTTTTTAAAGTACTAAACAATATATCTTCAATCAGTTAGGATTTTCTACTTACCGGTTTGGACCTTGCTCATCCAGTAAATTTTTATTTCTTGTTTTTCTTGGAGAAGTTCACCCCACCAATGTCTGAGTTCGTATGTTTACGCTTCCGTCTTGGCTGGTTAACTTCTCTTAGTGGCTTCTGAAGATCATAGTCTAAATATTCAAAGGATCAGATTTAGTTTGAATCAGGTGAAGATAGGCAAACTAAACTTAACATCTCTACCCATATGATATCAATTCAATCAAAAAGAGATGGTTTATTGTTATCTTACCTGGTAAGTTGTCGAGGCTGAAACTCTTTTTCCAACTTTCGGTGAATTTCTCCTTACATTCTCTGTCAGCACATTCATCTGCTAGCATGCTTTGCATGACAACACACCAAGGGTGGTATGTGCAGTGGCATGGTGCTATAACTATATCCATCCGAGTGAAGGTGGATTCACACAAAGCACATTGATTGACTTTTAGCTGAAAACTACATCGACCAGATGGATCACCTTCAACATGATGACTTGGACGCAAGGTAATGGGAATATGGAGTAACTTATCTATCTTCTCCAGTTTCTCTTTTATTCGATCTGATTTGAGTTGAAGGTCCTCCATGACTGATTGAAGTCGTTTTAGCTCCTCCATTGCTTCAGTTATCTGACCTTTTGTGTCAACCAAGGCAATCTCTTTCTTCTTAATCCTGTACTTCAGAGTTACAATGCGGTCTTCATCCCTCTTCCTTTCTTGCACATTCTGTTCACTGTCCCCAAGGTCTGTCAGAACGTCCTCCAAAGCTTCCAATTTCCCTCGAAGCCTTGAAATGCTTTTCTTGATTTTCTCAGCTTCGGCTCCACATGCTGGATTTTTGGGCTTGGACATCAAGGAACTAATGAATATATGACGGTCGCTGTAATCAGCCTCTACCTCACTGTGCTGAAGTTCTGTTTTTGCTAACTCTGTCTCAAATCTTCCCTTCACCAATCCATAGTACGAATGCTTGGTCACTTGAGCTTTGTACTTTATGACTGTGCTGACCTTCTTCTTTCCACTTTTTTTGGCCCTCCACCTCTCCTCAGCATACTGTGCCCAATTCATAGGGTAGCCGTGGCACACCTCTGAAACTATTGCTCTTGCCAAGGACTCTGAAATACACTTATTTTTTGGCATCTCTGAACATTGGTAAATAGCAGGGACTAATTCATCTATGCGCTCTCGAACTCTGGTAGACTTTGCATTTGGATAGGAATATCCTATCTTCTTCTTTCGCTCACCAAACATCCTCTCCAACTCTGAATTCTCTACATGGTTGCAGTCTCTGGAAGGATCCAGCCCCCAGTTAGGCAAACAAACCTCTGCTGCAAACCATTCCTCCTTTCCTCTCTCTAGTTTATTTCTTTCCATCACTCACAGTCTACACTCTTATTTCCCACCTGCATAAAACATCATCATACAATTATGAATGAAAATTTGCACAAACTTTCAACAATTCCAAAGCAGAAAACTTCGAAACGGAACTGGATAGTACTAAGTAAGGTAATTATCCCTTCAGCACACAATAGCAAAACAAGTATTATAGGATTTTGATTGACTCAACTTTCGGATAGAGTCAAAGAGTTCTAACACAATTGAATTCTAATGATTGTTTCGGTTGCTGTTTGCCACTGAAGCCTTTATAACATGGACAAATCAATTGTTCTTTACAGAGTTCCAGTAATTAAGTTCTTCTAGTGAACAAACATAGTGTCAATGTTAGTAACTAGATTATGAACACACATAAGTCTTAGTCCCATAACTGATAGATAACACAATCAATGTAGAAGAGGGTCTTACTTTTTCCGTAAAGATTGCTGTTTGATTCGTTTCAATCACTGATATGCTTTCTTTCGTAGTCACTGACCTTACAGTTAAATCTGTTTCCTGCGATGCCACAAACCTAAAAAGTATCCCACAATTTAATCTCATTAGCTTATAAGTACCCCACAATTCAATCTCATTAGAGTAAAAGAGGTTTACAAATCATTTTCACTTACATGAGCTTTCTGTGAATGACACGAATGTGTCAATTCTATACAAAGTTTCCAAATCTGCAGGAGGATATGATAGCCGAAAAGAATACGTGAAGCTCATTTAGCAAACTTCTTGTGACACAGTGGCTTCTGGACTGACCTAGGGCGTTGCGTTTTGCAATGACCGTTTAGAACTCTAGAAGCGGAGTGTACAAGACACTTTACTTACAATACGAGGAAGGGTACATTACAAGGAGACTTCAGTACGTAAACAGTTCAAAGCAATTTACCTGGAAAACCGCTGGACAATAGTGATGTTGCAGTGTCTCTATCTCCCAGTATGACCTGTCTGTCATTGATACGTCTGTGCAATTCTATTTACATTGTTTTCAAATCTGCACAAGATCGCCAAAAGAATTTTGTGACACTCAATTACCAAACCTCAGATTACACAGTGAAATATAAACTTACTCCAGAATCGGATCAGCACCACGCTTTACTTTAGAATCCAATGCCTACCCTAAACACAATGTGGCAGGACCTTTGTAGAATCAATACGTCAATATAGCATCATCAAAGAGGAGTTCAGAGAGCTCGTAATCCATTGAGCAATTGTGAGGAGAGAACACTGACCTGTGTGGAGATGGGCCATATGAAGAAGCAAAAAAGTGAGATGCCTACCGCGGGATTGTTTGCCATGGCTTGCAAAGCCATAGCCGTAATTGAACCTAATTTACCTGGCCATGGCTTGGGAGCGTCTCCCTCGGTTTCATTAGCCGTTTTTCTGAACTCCAGCTTTCCATTCGTAATGATTATATTTGGCACACTGTAGTATGAATCATCATTTTATTTGAAGTTTGCTTTGTTCATTTGCAAATGTTTCATTCATTTTGGATGATTTCATTTACATTAATGAATGAAATACACATACTAAATACAGTAAGTCATCCGCTCACGGCTCATGGAATCCCGCTCATGGCACATGGCTCACAGCTCATCGCTCATGTCCTAGCATTCCCCGTTTTTCAGAGGTTTGCAAATTAAGTGGAACTAAGTTACAAGACTAAATGATCAGGAAAGAAAAAAAATTAAAATGTTTGTCATGGATCTAGAGCTTATCAGAGGTTTGGAAGTTGAATGGAACAAAGTTACAATACTGAAAGACCAGAAACTAGATGAAAAATAAATATATTTAACATGAATCCAAAGTTAATCAGAGGTTTGAAAGATGAGTGGAACTTAAGATACAAGATTAAAAGATCAGAAAAATATTAGAATATTGAAATATTTATCATGAATCCAAAGTTTTTCAGAGGTTTGCAAGTTGAGTGGAACTGAGCTGTTAGACTAAAAGATCAGAAACCAAAATGAAAAACAAAAATATTTAACAAGAATCCAAAGTTTTAAGATTAAAAGATCAGAAAAATGAATTAAAATGAAAATATTTATCATGAATCTAAAGCTTATCAGAGGTTTGAAGAAGTAAGTTAAACTGTGCGCATGATTGGCACGGGAGTGTTTTGAATGGAACAGGATTCCAGGTGCTTGTGGATTTCTAATAATAATATTTGGGTATTAATAAAGGTGTCCTGTGGGGGTGGTGGTGGGAGGAGTGGAGGGGTGGATTTGTTTACCGTTTTCATTCAACGGAGTGGTTTTGGTCGTGGTTGTGAGTTGAGTGCGTGTGTGTGTACTTGGGGGGGTTTAATTGGGGTGGGTCATCATTTGGGGGGTGTCCTGGTGGGCTGTTGCTGTGCTTGTGGGCCAACAAGGGACATGAGAGGGCACTCATGGTTGTACGTTCGGGTCCGTGAGAGATCTAAGTGCCTGTGAGATGGAGAAGTGTCGCTCAGAATTGATTAGAGATGTATTAGTTCTTTGGCGGGAACTTGTTTGAATTGAAGAAGCTGTAGAAACTGAAGGAGGGTATAGGGTACAGAGACTTCGGTGTCTAAGGGAAAAAATAAACTGATTGCGTTGTGTGCGTTGGAACGGAGACAGGAGGCACTGGAATAATGAAAGTTCTGAGATCTTAAGTACACCTTTCGGTGTATGTTCTCTGGAATACGTCCACTGTCTGCCTTGGAAGTAGGTGCACTTGACGGCTCCTCCACTGCAGTTCCTGTTGTGTCGTCGAGGTAGAAATCATATCTTCCTCTGCTGTATAAGACCTCATGAAAGTGGTATTCCTAACTAGAGGATTAGAGCTCATCGTGTAACAAAAGGTTTCCACCAACGCCCAGCTTATCAGTTTTGACTGCTGGCGACTGCCTTGAACGACTCGGATGATGATGGCAAGCCGTGCCGAAAGCACACTAAGTTCTGTATTGCTCACTGAATCCAGAAACGTCCTTCCACCTGCTGTACAGGATGTTGTGAAGGACAAAAAAAAAACACATGAACACAAAAATCGCTTTCCAAGACAGCGATGAATCTATTCCAAGCTATCTCACTCAGTTTGACGAATTTTCTTGCGATTGGCAACTTCAACCGGAGTTGGATGAAAAATCATTAATAAAAAAAATCAAGGTTCAAAAGAATTCTGCCGTCGTAAGGGAATCGAGTCTTCGCTTTCAATATCCGCTGGACGCTTAGAACTGCCCCCACCCATAGACATGCGATGTGACATGCTTGCTGTCGACCCCCAGTATGTACCTATACAGCATTCCAAACCCCACGTATAAGTTCCAAGCAAACAGTCTGCTTAATAGATAATCTCATGCTTATGGTGATCAACAATGGAACCAATCAGCAGGAACTAGAGCTTCACCTACGAACAACTATATAGTATCAAACCTCGAGGGTTCAACGTCAAAACCTAAGTGCACAATCCCGAAGAGTGAGTTACTGTAGGATGAATGTGTTTGCCAGGTGTGGTGAACGAACTTAATCCAGCGGTTGTATCACTCATGTCCTTAGTTGCATGAAGCAAAAATGTGCCACCCAGAATGGTGACAAACCCACAAAGTTCTGTTATGATTTGGGTAGCAGTTTGATGGTCCCAGTCCTGCACCAATCAATATGCTCACTTGTCAGGCTGTTATTGCAGTGCACTGATCTGGTAATAACATTTTTACACAAAAACAAAAATGACAATAATACTGTCTTCGTGTATAAGATTCCTTGGCAAGTCTTACATTGCACAATTATAACTGTCATTACAACTCTTAAATCCAGACAAAACGCACATACAATGCTATGTCAATCCTGATATCATCTGTCTCTACGCACCTTGAACATGATAGCACTGGCGAGGATAGTCAATGACGTGAACATGACGTAATATATAGGAGATACAATGGCTGTATTGAATGTGTCGAGTGCCTGCATAAGTCAATGCAGTTCGTTATCCAAGTATGCCCAAAAGCATCATACGAAACGAAACAATGCTACACTTACGAATCGTGCTGCGACTAAGGGCCTCTTTCCATAGTAGCAATACATTGATCTTTTAGGACATGTTGAAGTCTTTTAGCATGTATTAAACTGATCAGTTGGAACAGGGACTAGTACCTTATTAAGGTAATTCATTTGCGTCAATACGCAAATAAGCACAACCATTGCAAACACCGATGTCTGGGGGTAGATTAACTGATTTTGCCCTTGCAATGTCAGCTTAATAGCAATGCCCAGCGCTTTCACACTCATGACCTGTACAGACAGACATTCATCAGAACAAGCTCTTTATGAAAGCATCTGTTAAGTTCTTTTCATTCAGCTCTTCCATCCTGCGACTTTGACTTGACGAGGCTACTTATTACACTCAATTAGTATGTGCTCATGAGAGAAAGTGGGAGTCGAACATAACTATAGAACGAAAGAAATCCTGAAAACCCCAGGGATAAGGACAGTACAGATAAAGAGCCCATTAATGAGCAGATGGCGATGTAGACCATGACATTTGAGTGCCCAAATTGCGGCACATAGTGGAAAATAAGAACCAGCACCAGCGTAACCACGAAACTTGCATACAATAAAAATGCTGCACCAAAACCATCATCCCAAGCCCCAATCAGCGAAACAAAGTCAACTCTCACCAAACTCACTGCAACTCGCCCTCGCTCTCGTCAATAATTCACGTCGCATCTCATGATTAAATCCTACCACTATCCATCGCTGCCTAAACTTAAATTCGTAACTCATTAATATTAACTAATAACTACTTACCAGGTTCAGTAGCCAGGATCCAGACTTCCTTAACCGAGTCTATGGTGCGCTCTTGAGGGGCATGTAGCACAATCGTGGTAGATCCAACTATACAAAGCACACAACCCACTATCCCCAGCAAATGCAACCGCTCCTTGAGAACTATATGCGCTAGAACCGCACTGCACCCAAAATTCCAACAAAACATGTAAATCACAACGAATCCTCCAAACCTGAAAAAAATAAAATAAAATCCAATAATCAACTTTCCATTAGCAGTACTCAGAAACAAACCTGACTATTATGCTCAGTGCGCCCAGTGGAGTGACCAAGACCGCCGGAGCAAACGCGTAGGCAGTAAAATTGGCCACTTCTCCCACAATCACTGCCAGTTCACCCTTCCCAAATCAGTAACAATATAAGCTCACTATAATCCTTCACATGATAACAACATCCCGCTACTGAAGCCCACAAGGTGTTTAAAGGACCTTACTCGTAATCATGCCCGCCCACCATAGCGGCTCATATAAATACGAATACCCTCCCACCCCTGAAACACACGAACAGAGAGAACCACGTCAAGTCAGAAACAAGTAACCTTAATCACCCCCTTCCTTGAATACAACCGCCCTTCCCTCCTCCAAACAGCAGTAGAAACCATCCAAAGCTCTCATTCCAGATCCCAGCTGCTCGTTAACACTAACTCCAAATTAAATAACTCCCTCCGTCGCAAACCATCCTAATTAAGGTTGCTTCAATACTTTTCAATGCTACAGTACATTTCATGAATCATATCTATCACCCATCATCACCCCCCTCCTACCAAGCAAACCTGAACTCAGCTCACTCCCCTACCTCCGCAAACCACTAGAAAACACCCCAACCTCTCACTTCAAAATCCACAATACTCATATACATTAAACTCCCAATCAAAAATCCGAATCCGTCGCAAACCAAAACTCCAAACAATGCTTCCATATTTTCCAACTCCACAACACATTTCATGAACCACATCTATCACAAAAAAATTAAAAAACAAAAAAAAACCTGATAATGAAATCCTTCCAGAT
This sequence comes from Ceratodon purpureus, assembly GCA_014871385.1. Lineage (NCBI taxonomy): Eukaryota > Viridiplantae > Streptophyta > Bryopsida > Pseudoditrichales > Ditrichaceae > Ceratodon > Ceratodon purpureus. The sequence continues at coordinate 6,831,173 of CM026433.1, read as the reverse complement.
TCCAGAAACACAATTAAAAACCAAACCACCTGCCCGGACGCCTGAAACGCCAGCGCGCTTCAATCCCTTCTTCTTAATAATGAAACTGGCGCCGATGAAGAGACTGGAGCTAACGGCCAGAAACAACCCTCTCTCATTGTCGGATGACATGGAAACCCCCCTCTTCCTCCCCCTCCACCTCCAATCCTCCGGAACCACGATTCAAACCCTCGACGAACCTCCCCGTTGCCGTGGCCGTAGCAATCTACCTCCATCTGGTTCCGCCCCCGCCCTCTCTCATCTCTCACATCCCAACACCACAAAACCCTACCTCTCTCAAATCCTGCAAAATCCACAAACCCTAATTGCAAAGTGCACCATGAGCTGGTGAATCGGGTGCCAGAAATGAGATCTGAAGTGAATCCGAGCGGCTCCGGGGGCTACAGTGGAGAGGGGAGTGATTGTCGAGATAAGTGAGGGAGAGTGCAGCGGAGCGAGGGAGGGAGCTCGGCCGGGGATGCGCAGTTGCGATGTTGCTTGCTTGATGGAGCACTCAGGCAGTGAAGAGAGAGTTGATTATTGTATTGTTGTTTATTGTGTTGTTCCTTTGAAGCGCAGGGACTCGCTCCTTCCTGGAACAGTTCTCGTGCCGGATTGCTCACGCTTGCCGTTCCTAGATTTCTCTTGCTGCTTCGTGGATTTGGTTGGAGAGTGATGGTTTTGGGGTTTGGAGTGATGGTTTTGGGGTGGAGTGATGGTTTTGGGGTTGGTAGTGATGGTTTTGGGATGTGATGGCATTGGATGATGTGACGGGTTTGGTGTGAAGGAATGGTTGTGGAGTGCATTGATTGAAAGAAGAATGTAAGGGCAATAAGAGTGAGCCCGCAGAATAAGAGTAAATCTTCGGGATGGGACCATTTTGGATTAAATAAAATTTTGATCCGGAGATTATTATGATAATTTATTCTCATAACTTCTAAAAGTCAATTGTCTTTAGAAGTTATTTTGAATAAGCTTCTGTATGTGTTTCTAATGAAGCCAATTTTGGATGTTATTTAAATCTATTTTGAATGTATCAATTATGATGATCTTATGAATACAATTATTTCTACTTGACATTAGAGGAATTTTATGCTGTTTTAAATATTTTTTGACAAGGAAGAGATTTGAGGGTATTACCTATAAAATTTGACGTGAACAAAATGAAATATTATTTACTTTATAGAAAAAAATGTCAATAGTGAGACCTTTGAAGTTCTCACAACTACTAGGGCTTATTAATATGAAGTATGATAGTTGTCAATATTTGCAACCCTCCATGGCATAACATATAAGATTTTTTTTCTTCAACTTTCTATCTTAAGGAAAAAAGAATACAATGTATATTGTGTGATTTGGAGCAATTTTGAGCTTGTTGTGAGCCAAAATTTTCTTCATATATTATATTTTTATAAGGAATGTACTTATTACAGATTGAATTATAAATTGGCCTTCTAAAGATACATGAACCTTATTTTGAACAAGAATTGATATGATCATTATAGATATAGATTCCTCCAACTAAATATGAACAATTCATAGTCAACATTATACACCATACATATAAGTAGACAAAAAATAATAATTTACTCACTTACTTTTAATTGAAAGTCAAATCTTCAATCCAAAATTTAAAATTCCCAGCAAATGTTTACAATTTTTTTAATTCTTCATTTATACATCATAGAAAAATAAAATTCCTGATCTATACACCTTTTATGTAATTTTAAACTTTGCATAATTTTTTTGTAACTTTTCAAAATTCCATCCTCCAATAAATATAACCCCAGCCCCCTAAACCCTCCACCAAATAATACAGCCCAATGCCCCTATTCCCAGCCCCGCTACATCCTCCAACAAATACAGTCCCATATACAGCCCCAATCTCCCTACTCGCAGCCCCGCTACATCCTCCAGAAAATACAGTTCCAATCCCTATTCCCACCACACCTCCATTGCAAAACCACATGAAGCGCATACAAATGAATTTGCCTGTCTCCAGAGCCGCCTGCGAAGAATCGCAATCTCAGACTGCATTCAAGCACAGTCCGCAAACCATCGTCGTCTCCAATCTCCACACAGAAATCTCTTCGCCTGCAGTTTACCTTCGACTCCGCGCTCTCGCCACCAGCTAGGGTTTCATCACCTCAAGCGAGCGGAGCTTCTTGGAGCGCCATTGCGTTCTCGACCAGACTAGGAGCAGAAGCAGCAGAGCAGAAGCAGGACCTGCGTTGGTGATTTTCGTGTCGGAGGACGAGATTTTTTGTAGGTTGAATTCCGTCAGGGCGGCATTTGGTGCGGTTGAGGAGGTGGACTTAGAGGAGAGATGATTTTTGGTTCACGGCGGGAGGATTGATCGCGTGGGAGGATCAGCATTGAGGTTCGTTGGTGATTTTTGTTTTGGAGGTGGAGGACGAGTTTTTGGAGGCTGAGTTTTGGCGAAAGGATTCGATTGGGAGGTGGTTACGGGACTGGCGTGCGGCGAGGTTATGGCGTTTCATGTGGCTTGTCCGTTTACGTGGTAAGTGTTGCTATGATTATTTGATTTTGATGGAGCTCGGGAGTGTGTTTGCTTAGGTTAGGGTTTCTAGTTCGTAGTAAACAGTCAGGAAGAGTTAGGAGGTGATCGATGATAGTGACCTCGTGTCAGAACTTCAGGAGTAAGAATTCACGGATTTTGTTGCTTACTCGGAAGGAGCAGCGTCGAGATCGTTTAGTGTGTTTCTCTTTCATAATGTGTTTCTTGTGACGGAGAGTTCGTCATTGGCTTCGGAGGTTGATTCTCTTCAGGACAGCATTTGGTTCGTAGGAATGAGCTTGAGGAGTACTTGGACTTGATTGCGAGGCAGTGACGGGATTGGCATGCAGCAAGAGGATGGCATTTATGTGGCCTGTCCGTTCACATGGTGCGTGTTTCATGTTTCAGAAAAACTAAAAAAAAATTCTGATGGAGCTCGGCAGCGTTTTACTTAGGTTAGGGTTTCCTGGTCGTAGAAAACAGTCGGAGAGCAAATCGCTTATGACACCCCGTGTGACGAGAAATAATTCACGGCCTTCGTTGCGATATTCGTTGTGCTTGGGCGTGAGGAACAGCGTCGATTTTTGTTGACGATTTGGTTCTTTCACGTGGCAGAGGTTTCGTCATCGACCTGGAGCTCGATTTGTTCGAGGACGGCTTTGGTGTATAGTTGTGAGCTTGAGGAGGATGTGACCTTGATTGCGAGGCAGTGACGAGCTTGGCATGTTGCAGAAAAATGGCGTTTCATGTGGCCTGTCCGTTTACGTGGTGAGTATTCCATGTTTCCGAATCCTGATGGAGCTCGGCAATATTTTTCTTTGGTTAGGGTTTCTAGTCCGTGGAGAACAATTAGAAAACTATCGATTATGCCGACCTTATATGACGTGAGGTGATTAACGTAGAAGATTGATGTCCTTTCAATAGTGCTTCATGATATTATCCAGCTGAGCCTTCCGACCTAGTTGCTTCTTGTGGCTTTTACGGTGGCAGAAATAAGCGTTGTTTTGTTGGTGTCTTCTAGTTAAAATTTGTGAAGAGTGAAGCGTGGTGGTCGAGTAATCAGAAACCAGTAGTATAGCGTCGCTGTGCGCGCTTGTAAGATATATTAACTCAAACTGGTAACTTAGAGCATAGCGCAGCAGACGCAATAATTACATTATTGCGTATGCTGCTGGGCAGTTTATTTCGGAAATTCGTGATACTTCTGTTTAGGGATGTTCCTACATGGTAGACGATGGATTCGGGGATGCTTTAATTATTTTACAGCAATGAAAACAGTAAATTATTTGTATGGACCGTTGTGTCACTTTGTGTGAAAATTATCGACCTATTTGAACCTGCAAAGCTCCGTACGATTTTTACCTTGTCTTGTAAAATAAAGTTTTTAAAATTTGATGCAGTCGCAAAATATGCTCCTGCACTCTTGGAATGCCGGCACCGTTACGGACACAGAGCGGTCAGCATGAGTTTCTCCAGAAGACATCAGCTCTGCAGAATCTTCTCGCAAATCCACGGCTTATGCTTGGTGGAGGTCCCGAGTATGTTGAAATACTGGTCCCGCCCTTGCCCAACCAACCTAAGAAGAACCTCGAGGACCAAGGAGCTGAGCCACTTGATGATAGTGGGGATGATGGTCTGACAAAACGTGCCGGCACCCGTAGAAAGGCAACGTTCTCTATTGTTAGCCAAGCAGATGCTTCGGTGAGAAGCAGCCACAGCAAAAAGCTCGAAGCTGCGAAGTATGCTTCGCGACAGGTAACTTCCCATCATTTACACTTATGGAGTAATTGGAGAGTGATGTGTAGAGGCTCAAGTACACCTAAATGTCTTCTATAAACTGGCCTTATCACGGTTTGAATCAGCTTAATTTTTACTGTGCTAGCCACACGGAGAACTTTTAGCCTTGCTTCCAAAACGTGCTCTCGATTTTATCCTGACATCGTTTGACGCAGCTTGCATCTAGAGAGGCATCAGCGAATGGTTGGGCCGATCGCGAGCGGGCTGGAATGTCAATGCGTGGAGGGCCAGACGAAGAGTTGCGTGGAGTGGATCATCTTGAGTCGTTGGTTCCGCAAGTTGTGTGTGGACTTTGCGGTTGTGGTGAAGCCATAGGCAGTGACAAGGCAGGACGCATGTTGTCATGTCAAACATGCAGGAAACAATATCACCGCAAATGCATCAAACATTGGGCTGATCACAGAGGTGAGCCATGCGCTTCATTTAGGGCTATCACTGAAGCACTTTTTGGAATTTTGTTTCTTCATTTGCTGCATGGGTTGGCGTATTATCCTCTTCTTGTACATCTTTGTTTACATATTTGATTGTTTCCACTGGGAGTATTTCAAAAAGAGGAGCGTCATTGTGGCACGTGTGGTGTCTGATTGTTAGATCTATTCAATTGGGCTTCATGGACCTGTGGTTCCTGCCGCACCTGTGAGGTAAGTGTGCACATGCTATTGAATTTCATGAAAATGTCTTCGGAGAATGCAAGCTAATTCTTGGGTTTTCCTCTTTACTGCACATTTTATAAACCATATGCCGAGTTAAAGATTACGTTTTTAAGTAAGATTCGGTTCATCTTTCATACTATTAATGACATGTGGAGTAGTTAGTGATCAGTAAGGAGGAAAACCGTAGATATTTGAGAGTAGATATTAGAGGCATTCTCAAGAGACATAGGCTTGAGGACTTTCTTTAAAAATGATTTGTCATTGACACATGGTTGCTTGTTTAGCAGGTTTCTAACGTTCTGTCTTGATATTTTTTGAAGGTTTGTTCACGGACTGGAGATCCAAACAAGTTAATGTTCTGTAAAAGGTGTGATCACGCACATCATGCTACCTGCCTGCAGCCCCCTCTGAAGGTGCAAACAGCTTGAACTTCCATCTTATTGATATACTTTGCTACTGGCGTTTTTCAGTGTTTAAAAAATAGTGGTCCTTTCATCGAGTTGGCAGCTTTCTAGCAGCATAATTGAACAGCATTATGTTCAAGCTGTCAAGATCCAGGGGGCAGTATTCTGATTATGACTAACCATAAGATGCATTGGTGTTGCAGCACGTTCCGAAAGGACCTTTCGTTTGTCCCAAACATGTTCGCTGTACAAGCTGCAGCACGACTGTGCCTGGAGGCGGTGTGAGTTCCAAGTGAGTTATTGATTATTTCAAGCATGCTTTTCTACTTAACTTGTATCATGAAACAACGTAGAACTCATACCTTTTCTTACAATCAACAATGACCGGATATGCCTAGCAACTTGCTTATGCAATCTTGTGATCAGATAATCTTTTTTTGACAGCAGGGGCTTGATGTAGTATGTGATAAGCTGAAAGCTCCGCATGCGTCGAAAAGAAAGGTTATATTTTAAGTATCTCATCTGTTTGTCTTTTTATTTTTTGCAGGTGGTTCTTGTCGTATTCTTTGTGCGATGCATGTGGAAGGCTCTTTACAAGAGGGAAATATTGTCCAATTTGCTTAAAGGTGAGTGACTATTTAGCAAGTTTGATGGAAATTGTCTGAGAACAGTATTGGTGTTTGATGGATTACGATTCTGTAAGATAGCAACTTAATGCGCATTAGTGTGCATTTCATTTCAATATGTACTGCTTTTATCTGCCGTCTTATTTCCGATTAGGCGAAGTCTGATTGGGAAAAACCTATATGACATCCCGTCCCTTCTCTTTTAGTAAGTCCTGTATGATTGTAATAAAATAACATCAAGAATCATAATCGGTTACTGTGGTGTGGAGAAATGTTTTCCACCTTTTTGTAATATGCCACTGCGCTAGAATTGCGACACTGAAGAAGTTGGAGTGTTAATTTACCGGGTATTTTAAAGCAACTTGGAGTGAGTCTGCTTTGATGTTTATTATACGCTAATTTAGAACGCTGTCGCGTGTGGTGAACAGGTGTACCGAGATTCTGAACCAGCGCCTATGGTATGTTGTGATGTTTGTGAACATTGGGTTCACTGTGAGTGTGATGGGATCAGGTGAATATCTATCCTTGACGTCTTTTTTTATTTGTTTTTTAAAGTTTTAATTGGTTATTTTCAGTTATAAACTCATTATTTATTGTTCACTGTGAATTGGTTTTAAGTTTAAACTCTGGACGTGCTTCTTTTATGCATGGTTACAGTGATGAAAAGTACGAGGAATTTCAAGTGAATTCTCAACTTCGCTACACATGTGCATCGTGTCGTGGCGAATGTTACAAGGTTTGTTCCTCTCCATCTGCTTTGAGCTTTTTGCGTTTCAAAGATTTATGATGGAATTCCTGTTACCACATTCATTTAATGTGCGTTCGAAGTGATAAAAACTATTCGGAGTGAGACTTAGTTTTATTTACACCATGATCTCTTCGTTGTCTCTTCTACGAAGCGTGTGCTACAGTTTCTATTGATATAGAGTTTTGACGCACTGATGTCTTGAAGTCCTGCTGAGGGGATAGGCATCCTTGTAACATTTTGGTATTATGTTGTCGCGTCTTATCAAAATACCAATTTTTGTTGCATTTTTTAACGTTGTGATCGCCTGCTCAGGTTGCAGATGTAGATGATGCTGCAATAGAGGTTTGGAGGAGGAAAGATATTAGAGATGCAGCACAAATTGCAGAATTTCGAGCTGCTGCTGTGCTACCTTCGCAAGAAGAGATAGCAAAGGCTTATCCATCCTCTGACGAAGAGGATCGTGACCCTGAGGGTAATGAACTAGAGGAAGCTTCTAAAAGATCATCAAAGAAGAAAGTAAAGAAGTTGCCCGTTGGAACTGAGGGTCTCATTAAGAACATCAAAACGCCCAAAAGGTTAGCACTTAAAGATGGCTCAAAATCGAAGATGACACCAAGCAAAGTGGATGGAAATGCTGGCAAGCCAAATCTCATCCTACCAGCTGTTAAGCCAGAGAAAAATATGACTTCTACGAAAAAATCTAAGAGAGGATCAACACCGAGTAAGAGTTTGATTCTGCTCTAAATTCAGACTCGTGTTTTTGGGTTCTTCGGAACCCGGACATCTCTTGACCTTGGCTTCCAGGAATGGTTGATTTCATTTTATCAATTTGTTCACATCCGGGTGATTGGTGTAGGTGGGGATGGACAGGAGAGGTTACTCCGAAATGAAGACCCTATATCTAACCCAGTTGCTGAGGGTAAAGATACAGAAAAGACGAAGAAAACGGTCCCTACAAAGAAAATAGTTCCTCCAGCTGGTGGTGATGCGGCCCCCAAGGACAAGAAAAGAAGTAGCGAAGATCCAAAGGAGAAGAGTCTCTCAACCAAAAAGAAGCGTAGTTCAAAAGCTTCTGAGCTGGACACTGTCAGGAGTGACATTCTGGAAGCTGGTTTAGGTAAGACTGAGAAGTTGAAAACAACCAATCGTCAGGAGATTGCTGTTAGACAAGATCAAACCGAGGTTCCAAGTGCTAGCTCTGAGGGACATGTAATCGAAGAATGTAGCCATGGAGGCAAAGAACGCGCATCTATCAAAGTGGCAAAGAAAGAGAGCGATTTCGATTTAACGTCTGCAGGGACATATAGTGCTAGTCATGGAGGTATTTGGTGAATGCATACTCCACGCATGTCTCTAGCCTTTTTAGTCGTCGCATCGCCTGGACATACCTGGGCCATTAGCACATGTGGGCATGACTCGTTTACAAAACTTTCAGGGTAATTCTTGGAACTAACTTAATCTGAACACTTGATACTGATTTGCAGAAGCAGCCACGATGCCAGAACCTCAGATTGAAGTTGGTGATACAGAGAATAATGAGGGTACTCAACAGAGTCAACCTGGCAGGGGTACCTATTCATATCTGACAATGATTTTCTTCACTGTTAGTTAGGGTTGTTTTTAAATTTTTTTAAGGTGAAGTGATCTCCATCTGAAATGAAAGTGGGTTCAAACTTTTTAACTCAAATAATCAATCATTATCATTTTTATTCGGAATATCTGAAGCATTGATTGGAGCTGTATGTTTGATAAATTCTAACCGTTATTAGTGGTTTTTTTTGCGAATTATCAGGTTCTTCTCCTTTACATTGGGCAGGACACTCTGATAGTGTCCGGAGACGGCGTGTGCCAAGCTCCAAGTATCGCGATATGGACACCAGTGTCTGGCGTCATGCACGAACGAATAAGGATCTCCCATCGACCCAGAATCCTGAACCAGGGCCAGCGCAAGCCTTTAACGAACGGATTGAAGCTACCACACCTGCTCCGAAAGCTCCACCTCTTCCATCGATTGCAGGTGCAAGTTTTACTATCGTTGTTATATGCTATTATGGACCTTGTATAAGAAATTTGAATATACTGTAGCATATGGTTCACCTGGATCATTGATGTGGGATGCTTCATTGTTCAATATCATCATGACCATGAGTTGATTTGTTAGCCTTGATGTTATGCAAAAGCCCACTTTTGTTTGTCGAAATCTCTACTCATTGTTTGTTTAAGCTGTCTGTAGATTCACGGAAAGAGCGCCGAAGAAAGCCAGATAATGTCGAGGATAACGTCGATAATGATGATTCTTTAGAAGTCCCCCGGAAGAAACTTAAAGTGACGGAATTGAGTGAGAAAAAGGCGGATGTGCAGCTCTCGCACAACTCCCCAGCTAGTGACAGTCCAGCAACTGCAAGGTTCCTACGGGTGAAAATCAGGAAACAGCCTAGTAGAGAGACTGTCACGCCAGCTGGTAGTAAAGATAGCAAGAAAAGTGAAGAGGAAGTAGAGGAAACCGCTCATGTCAAGGGCCAGCAGCCATCGAAGAAGAAACGATCTGCTACATCCCAAAAAAGTGTTGAAGATTCAGCACAGAGGCGGCTTGCCATTGGAGATACCGCTGGCGATGACAGCTGGATTTTGCAACGGCTCGGCACAGATGCAATTTCTAAGCGTGTTGAGATTTTCTGGCCTATTGACGATATCTGGTATGCTATCAAGGCTGTTTCTTACCTTGTGCCTTGATTGATTCCAGTTGATTTAGTTCAATTACCGAGCATGCATGACAGTTTAATAAACTCATGACTGGCTAAAAGTTAAGATTGGGCCTTTCGAAGTTGTCTACAGGTACTTTGGTGTCCTAAGGTCCTCGTTCCTGTTCACAATCTATTGATAAGCTTTGCCATGCCTTTCTGCTGACATTCTGCTTTTCAGCTGCTCTACTCAAATATTTTGGTTTTTTCTGTGTGTACAGGTACAAGGGTACCGTAGTGGCCGTCTTTCCAGATAAGTTGAAGTTCAGTGTAGATTATGATGATGGTGAACAGGAAACTCTGGAATTTGGCAAGGAGAAAGTTCGATTGCTCTCCACGACCAAGAAAGCTTAATCATTCATTTAGTTTTGCTCGACTTAGAAATAGTGCATAGTTTTCTCTAGTTTGTAAATGCTTTCTTCAAAGATTGGATACAAAAGCTTACTTGAACAGGGTGATATTCGGCTCCACTTTCAATTGAGAACGGTTCAACTCTCATATGTGTTCATCTCCCAAGAGACAGTGCGACTAGGCTGCTGAAGAAAATCAGTGTCGTAGGATTCTGAATCTAAGTCAAGTCCCACTGTTTGACTACCTACGAAGTTAAGTGTATCAATCTCAGCCACTGTAGTCCCTGGATGCTCAAAACGGATTTAGTTGTATTAGTTGATACTAACTTCCCTACTAATACAATAGGTATGCATCCTGGAAGCTGGAAGCTCATCCAACTTCATCTCCTGGCTGTTACCTCTACTCATGGGGAAGGGTGGCAAGAGATGGCAACGGAGTGATGCCAGTTTCCTCTTTGATCCGAAGCTCGAGGGAATCATCCTGTAAGTATTGGCAAGTGTGCCTGTAGCACTTGTAGCAGCAGCATCATCAGATGATCCTGTAGTCCACACAGAGATCCTGGTTGTAGTCCACGAACGGCATCGATCTCTCCCGTCTTTTGATACACACCTTTGTCCAACATGACGTAATCATGAAGGCTGCTGTAGTTTCCTCCAAACGATTCTAACATGCTCTTGATGTACTGTACATGGCTTGAGCCTCTGCTGTAGCAAAGCGTTCCTTTGGCTTCTTTCTTCTTTGTGTAACTGTGCATCTGCTGTAGCAAGCATACCCTGGGATTCTTTCTTCTGTGTGTGTGACTGTGCATCTGCGGCTTGCTGTAGCGTTAATGCATTTCGCTTCTGTGTATGCAACTGTGCTTCTACTTTCCGTTACCTTCGAAGTAACTCGGTATTTGCTATATGCACTGGAATTTCATAGACCACCTGGCCCTTTACATAAGGGCCAGTTATACTTGGGGCCGGATTGAGGGCCCGGCCTAAACTCTTCAAATTTCAACCAATAGGATTGTTTGATTCTTTCAAATTGGGCCCAAGGGCTTTATACCAAGTCTTGACTAAAACTTCAATTTATCCTATGTGGCATCATGTGTTTGCCACCTATGTGGCATCCTATGTGACCCTCTGGCCAGCCCCATATTGTGTGTAAACTTGGCCTAAGATTCAAAATTTAATTGACTGGAGATTTTAGATGTAAATATGGTGTATAAAGTACTCATACAGTGAGGTCCTATTGTAGATGGACTATAGTAGTAGGCATCACATTGGCAGAAGGATTCGAATCCTCAACCACCTCAATGGTGTGCTAAGACTCAAACTAGTGCACCTCAGCCGAAGTACCTTTAGTCTTCACCATCAATGGCAATCATGTATTATAATAGATCTTAGCCATCAAATTTATTGTATAAATTTGTAGCTTTCAATCTTACCTACTTAATTTGTCACTCAATTTCTATGTGATGCAAATCAATAGAATAATTGGTTGCCTTTGAACTTTATATCTTTGACTTATTTTTTTCTATACATTTTCTAACTTAAAAAATTTTATTTTCAATATTCAAAACATTGAAAAGTCAAAATTTAATAAGTATGTTTTTTAAGACATTTACTCTTCATGTTTATAACATTGAAAGATAGTAATTTAAAACTTTATCATCTTAAGATTGAAGTCATACCTATTAATCTTTAATGGATTACTATCTCTAGAAAATAAAAATCACTTTGTGCACTTATTACTAGCACAAAGTCTTTATTTCCTTAAACAACATTAAAATGTTTTATACAACCAACTGATTCAAAAAACAAACTAGTTCTAATATTTCAAATCAATATCTTTTCTTAAAATATTGATAAACAAGTCAACTGTAGGATTTTACATGAATAATTTTTTTAATAGTTATTGCTAAATATAGTGTATTAAATGCAATCACTACTTTGCAAATATGAAATTTTGTGTGAAAGTGGATAAAAAATTGTTTTCAAAGATATTATTGTTTAATTAAAACAAAATTATAATCTTTATATATATATATATATATATATATATATATATATATATATATATATATATATATATATATATATATATATATATATATATATATATATATATATCGATGAAAAATGTGGCAAAAGTCAAATTGTTTGTAATGTCATCGAGAGTTTTGTTTTGATAATAACCATGACATTAAAATAAGATGAATAATTATTATGAATGAAAATAGTAAAATAAAAAACTCCATTCACTATTTTAGTGTAGTATGATTTATGTATTTTTTCTTTTGACTAGATTGGAATTGATTTTAAATTATAATTTAAAAGTATATGCAAATTAAAGACACTAATCTATATCTATAATAGAAGTCATTTGGGTGAATTTTAATCATATCTGAACTTGAAACCTTGCTTTGAGAGCCCAAGTAAAATAAATAAAATTGAGTTTCTTTTATCCAAAGCAAATCAATTCACAGAGTTAAAATAAAATTATAAATTTTGGACGGTTTATTTTTTATTTTTAGTAATTGTGTTTGGAGGACACAAGTACATACTAATTTAAACTTATTTATGATTTTCATTTAAATTTAGGTATTGTAACAAGGTAGCTGCTATGTATAAAACCAATCTCAAAGTAGAAAAATTAATCACGATAAAATAACAAAGATGCACTAAAATTTTAATTCTAGTAATATTATGTTATTTTTTTAAGTCATAACAAGTTTCCTTTGCGATACTAAAAGAGTACTGATAATATTTGGCAATTTCTAATCCAAAGCATTTTTAGTTACATTTAAAAACAGAAAATTTCAAAAATCAAATTATTCATCGACGACCCCGACAACAACCAAACACATGTAGGTTTATTTCACATGTCGGTTTATCTCCTATTGTTTACGAGAACTCAAACGTTTATGCCTACAGTGATTTGTCGTGAAATAGTGAAATCCTACAAACAGATTGTAAGTCATTCTGTCATTGCGTCAAATGTGATGAAATTGTTGCACAATCATCCTACTATCAGGACAAGTTTCATTGGTTGCACATGCTGTATTTTAAGTGTTTAGTCTAGTTTGAAGGGAATTTTGTTATTGTGAATCTGTTTTTAGTGACTAACGGAGTGATTGTAGGATTAATTCACAGCTCAACATTACCCTTCAAAGGAGTTGTTTCTTTTTTTACAATTTTGTTCTAATGCCACATTTACTTTGTGCTCGGGATTTTTGAAAACACTTTTCTCACAATTATTTCGATGTACTTCTATGGCATCAACATGCCCATTGTTGGACAGAGATGTTGTTTATATTGATATTTTTACTTAGAATTAGTATATTCAACTTTCATGGTAACCTTGTTATTGCATGAAGGATTGTAAGTTTTGTAACATGGATCTTTTTAATTTAATCGTAACACAATTATCTTTTGGTCTTTTACTGTTGAGAAGCAAGTTTAGAAGTGTACCTTCGAATCCTTCAAGAATTCAAGAATGCACGTAATATCAAATATATAAAAGAACCAAATGAGATAAGCAAACATTTCTAATTATGAGTATATGAATGATTTTGTTTAGAAAAGATGTGGATATTAATGAAGCTTTCGATTTTGATTTAAAAGTGGAAGTTGGAGCAACTTCACAAGAATAATATACAAGGTAATTACAAATTGCAGTTCATATGATATGAAGTTCATCAATTTCATCTTCAATATTGTGAATATTGATAATATTTGAAATTTTCTGTTTTTAAATGTAATTGAAATGTTCATTTGGAGGTGCACAAACGAGCTAAGGTCAAGCCACCCATTACCAACCAACAACCCATCAACAACATGTAGGGTATATAGAAATAGTCATCGACTGGACGCATTTCCGACCACTCTACTATTTGTGGATGCTTCTAACTAGGCTTAGGTGGTTAACTCTTAGTGGTTCTTACAACCTATGTTAAAGAAATTATGACTTTCTTTGTCCATAATTATATGCACCGGCACTGAGCGGTTATGCAATACTCTAGATATTGGTTGGGGGTTCCGAGCAACTTTTCACTTCAAATAATTATAACTATGAAAATAGTGGGAATAAAATCATGGGACATTTTGCATTCAACAAGAACCTCATGTTTGCACACATGAAAAATCCTAAAGTATTTTTGGATAGTAGGTATGGTATTGCCGGTGACTCTTGGGTTACTTGGTTGTGCGGTGGTTCCTTGTTTTCTCTATGAGTGAAATAAAGTGACTCTTTACTTCAAAAAAAATAAAAATAAAAAATAAAATCCTAAATAAATTATATACCTTATTCTCATATGCTAAAATCCTTAAGTGATCGGTTATGGGTGGCTCGACCTTACCCTGCTACATGGCGAAAGGATCCTTCCCCATTTGGGCCCCCTCAGCAAAAAGATTCCGTTCCACCACAATAGCAGCGCCAACTGGACAACCCCCTCCGAAGACGCCCTCCCGAAGGGGCCCCCCTCTCGAACCGCAGAACCCCAGGAGGCGTTCTTTGGCTCTTCCTAAAGGACTCCCCCCCAACTTCCAACCTCCCAGCTCCTCAGTCCGTTGAATGAACCCATTCTTCCCTTTTCACACCTATCCCCGGCCCAATAATAACCCCCCAAACCCATTCCTCCCTTTTCACACTTATCCCGTCCCCAATAATAACCCCCCAAACCCTGATTTCCACAATAATATCGCCCGCGACTGGCGCCCCGACCCAAATATGCCAACTGCAGCCGTCGGAGGCCCAACTTCCCCACCAACCCTACAATCGCTCCGACCCCCCTCTCCTACCTACCACTCCCCACCACTAGGTCGGAAAACCTCTGTCGCGACTCTCGAGGTCGGTATCTCGCTCTTATCGTGCCCAATGATGCTGCGACGAGTCCCTCTTCTCATTCATCCAATACTGTACTAATGGAACGACCAATGTTTTATCTATGTTCCACGGTGATTGATATATGGGATCTGAAGATATTATGTAGATTATGAAGATATTGCACCTGGCTGTAAATGTACATCCATCTTGGACAGCCCTTAGAGACAAGGAGCGCCGGGTTTCTTCTTCAACGTCGAGGCGCCACTGCTACACCATATCCTAAATGCGTCATAGAACGTAAAACCAACACAAACTACGGATTCTCTACATTTATCTATATTAATGTACGAAACGAGAAGATGTTTGAGGTCTTTGGGATGCGGTGTTTGGTTTTTGTACCTTCCGCTCACACGGGCAGTAACGCCGGCTGGATGATTTGGCGTTACGACGATTATTGGTTTTCATTCATCGATTTCTTGCTATTCATGGCACGATTTCGACGATTAAGTGGAGTTCGTTTCTCATTCATCCGTCAGGTGGAAGGTTTCTTCAGGGTCGGAGGCGATGTAATACGCCCTCTTTGCGTTGTTGCGGTCGTCTTCGAGCTTCCTCCTCCATCGCCCCCGCTCTCCTCCGTCTCACGATCGCCTCCCCATCGTAAGCGCTCGATTGAACCCCCTCGGTTTCCTCTCTCCATAGAGCCCTTCCGCGCTCGATTTGGTGCTGTATTGTGCATTTTGAGGCTCGCTTGGGGTGCTTGTTTGGAGCTTCCAGAGTGCTCTTGGTATTTTGTTGTTATCGATTGCTTGGCATTGGAGGTTGTTGTATGGCGTTGTAGCGGTGATTGTTGCTGCATTAGCGTCGAGTCTAGATGTTGAAGTGCTCGTTTTGGTGTGTTTTGGGAGTTAGAGTTGGGGTTTTTGCATGTTGAGGTGGCTGCGTTAGGGAGCTCTGTTTGTGCATGTGAAGGTGGCTGGGTTCGGGGGTTCGCGATGTGCATGGAACGTGGCTTAGTTTGGGAGTCTCTGTTGCCGATCGCTTGATCGGTGTATTGATCTTTATTAGTGTAGTTACTCTTTATTTCTGTTAGTTTGTTTGCTACTCAAGCTTCCGTTTTGGTGCATTGTGATATTGAGTTGTTTGGTTTTTGTATAGGTAGCGAGGTTTCCTTCTTCCGTTCGCCTTTTCGTTCTCAGTGGCGGCTCGGTTTGTAGCTTGTTTTGGGATCATTGAAGTGATTGATATCGTGTATTTTGAGAGTTAGTTGGGATCCTATATGACTTAGCATGTGTGTAGGTGGCTGAGTGTTCCGTCTTCCGATCGTTTGGGTAGCTGCATGTGGAGGGTTATCAGATCGTAGAAGTCTGGCTTGTAGTTTACTTGTTGTCTTCATAGTGAGCGCTCGCTCTGGGTGCGTCCTTGGGTTTGGGTTGCGGACTTGTACGTTGTGTGTCGATGTTCTTGAGTTAGGAGTTTGTTTTGCGATCGATTGGTAGTTTTGGGTTGGGCATTGATCTGTAATAGTGCACTCTGTCTCCGGAGCTTAAGTGAGCGCTCATCTTGGTGCATTTTGGTGGGTGGTAGAGGATCTTTTTGTATTAGGGGTTGGTTGCTTTGGTTTATTAGAATAGTCGTGGACGCTAAAGATCTTTATATTGCAGGTTGCGGGTTTTGTTCTTGTGATCTGTTGCCTTAAGTGTGGGAATCGTTTTGTGCCTCCAAGGACTAGGCTGGCCCCTTGGAATGTTGTATTAGAGATGGCTTGTGTTCGATCTAGATGACGGGAGGCGGTGGCAGTAAAAAATATATGTCTATTGCTTCTCTGTTGTTTTTTGAGCGAATTTGGTTTGAAGGAGGAGGGTTTAAGTCTTAGTAAATACTGATATCGCATGTGATTGGGTTCATGGTGCAGAGATAGATCCTACAGACGAGGATGGCCTCCGCAATGATGATCCAGTCTTCTGCTGCTCTCGGCAGCACTTCCCTTCAGGCGTCTTCTTCCACAAGGGGCCATGTTTCGGCCTCCACCTCAGGGGTATTGACTTTTCCGATATTGGAGTGTTATCGTTCGGACTGTTGTGGAAGTTATAAACAGAGTCTCGCTCCATTTGCTAGTCACTCCTACTGGACAAGATCCTTGAGATTCTAAGAGTGCCTTTTGGTTGACCTTTTTCTTTTGAATTCATCGGCGTCAGCTACTCTGTGAAGTAACTTGGTTATTCGATTGGTCTGGAAGGTGAGTTCTAAAAGATTTTAGTTTTATTTTCTACTCAGGCTTTCGCCCAGAGGATGAATGTTGGCTTCTCTGCTAACGATTCCTTCGTGGGATCAGTCAAGAGCTTGAAGGTGTCCGCCGCCCCTGCCATCAGGTCTGTGCCTCGTGAATCATTTCAGATATTTTGGTTGTACCTCTGAAATTTAGCGCCTCCGATATATTTGGAACGTCCAGTTTTGTCTTATAAGCGTTCGAATATTATTGGAATGTTCGAGTCTAAAAAAGTGTCAATTTTCGCTTTCTCCTTTCTGATGTCTTCATTTTTATGCGTTAAGTTAGTAATTGTGATGTTAGCTGACTTTAATCTGGATTATGGGAATACAGCTCAGTTCAGAAGTCCGTCTCAGTGAGAGCAACTGCAACCGAGTTCCCCACCAAGACCACCAGTGAGTTCCACACTATGCCGCTTTTTTTCTAGTCTTCTTTGTAGCAGTTTGATAGGGACCTCCACGTGAATCGATGATAAGTTGCATATCGTTTGTCTCACATGGTAAAAATTCATTGACCTAACCTGATACTGTGTATGATCTCAGGGTCGGGAAGCCAGGAGAAGATTCGTATTGGAATTAACGGTGAGGCCAACTCTCTATTACTCCCTCATTTTGGTATAAGAAATACTCAGTTTCCAAGTGGTCTTTACTGTTTTTTATAATGCAATGGGTCATTAGGTTAAATGTTTTTGAGCTACAATATTCGACACTTATTGGGTGTTTTGATTGTTGTATAAATCAGGCTGTGGAAGAATCGGAAGACTTGTTCTTCGTGTCATCCTCGCCAGGGACGACGTTGAAGTCGTTGCTGTGAACGACCCCTTTATTGACACCAAATACATGGTATGTTTTGTTGGTCCAATTCCTTTGGATTATATAATTACTGGCATTTGACAGAACGTGAATTGGAGTGCACTGAAATACCTGTGGTGTTGTGATGCAGGCCTACATGTTGAAGTACGACTCTACCCACGGAATTCTCAAGAGCGACGTGCACGCTGTTGATGACAAGACTCTTCAAGTTGGTTCCCACACAATTAAGGTCTTCGGATGCAGGGACCCCTCTGAAATCCCATGGGGCGAAGCCGGTGCTGACTACGTCGTGGAATCCACTGGTGTCTTCACTGCCGTTGCCGGTGCCTCTGCCCATTTCAAGGGTGGAGCCAAGAAGGTCGTTATCTCTGCACCTTCTGGCGATGCCCCCATGTTCGTGATGGGCGTGAACCACAAGGCGTACAAGGATGACATGAACATCGTGTCCAACGCCAGTTGCACAACCAACTGTCTAGCTCCCCTCGCTAAGGTGATTCAGGACAACTTCGGAATCGTAGAGGGTCTTATGACCACCGTGCACGCTACCACTGGTAAGGAATCATCTCCTTGAAATTCTTTGTTTAAATGTATTAACTTTGTCTATGCTGGATCAACACAACATACTCTACAATGCTGAGAATTTTTATTCGACTCTATGCAGCCACCCAGAAGACTGTCGATGGTCCATCAGGAAAGGACTGGCGTGGAGGACGTGGTGCCGGCCAAAACATCATCCCGAGCTCGACCGGAGCTGCTAAGGCTGTGGGCAAGGTGTTGCCCGAGCTGAATGGAAAGCTGACCGGCATGGCTTTCCGAGTCCCTACCCCAAATGTGTCAGTGGTGGACTTGACAGTGCGTCTGGAGAAGAGTGGATCATACGAGGACATTAAGGCCGCTCTGAAGGCCGCATCTGAGGGACCAATGAACGGCATTTTGGGATACACTGAAGATGATGTGGTGTCGAACGACTTCATCGGTGACGCCAGGTCAAGCATCTTCGATGCTAAGGCAGGAATTGCCTTGAGCGACAAGTTCGTGAAGTTGGTGTCTTGGTATGACAACGAATGGGGCTACAGCAACCGTGTGGTGGACCTGATCAAGCACATGGCCGGAGTGAAGGCTAACCTCAACTAGGGCCCTCGGCACTTTGCCGGACCCAATTTGCTTAATTTTGGGTGATTCTACAAAGGACAACATTGGTATTCAAGCAGGAAGGATTGTCAGGATCAATAACAGCAGAAGGTACTTTCTATTTGCTTCGAGGTAGCTAGTGAGACTATAGAAGGAAGGGTAGGCGTCGCTGTGATGCTCGATCTGCTAGTGGTTGCATGGAAGTTCCTCCTTCGAGGCGAGTGTTCAATTTTTGTTAGGATTAAAGTGGTTCAGAGTTCCATGCATAGGAAGGAACCTGCCATTGAATTTGCCTGTTGTACCTCCAGAACCAACCACGTTTCTGGTCCAAGTGAAATGAAAGATTTTAATAATATCATGTATCAAATTATTTCAATGCGTAAAATTAAATGATTATTAAGACTAAAATATTGAAATTATAGTTTAAGTTCTTTTAAAAATTCAAGTAATGATATCGCTGTTCTATTTAAAACGGGTTCAAATTCAATGTTGAAAAGTTGAAACATCTTCGTTTCAATATTATGTCTGCTTGTTGTCGAGTCCGTCTTTGTGTATTTGCCATGTCTCTTGCGTACAGACACGTATAGGCCGTCTATGCATGCCAACGGAAAGTGGTTGTTGATTGGAAGCGGCGACCAGTTTGTGTTCATAACAAAAAGCAGATAATCAACCGTTTTACATCCTTAGGGGATAAGGAGACATATTACATAGTGCTCCACCTTTCAAGCGGTGAAGGGTTGACACCCCCTCGTTTCAGCACTGTTCCTCACCGCCATGAGTACTGTGCCTTGTGAACAGGGATGATTTTCTCTGAGATCATAAGGCATTTTAGCCCTGGATTAGATTGTGTATTTCAGAACGAGCGTGAGAAACTGGTAGCATTTAATCAAACTTCCTTCTCGAAGATATACCTTGACGAGATATCCTAAATCATGCTGTAAATCTTCACACACGAGGTCTTCTGGATTAGTGACCAAGGAGGAACTCAGAATTTCTGGATACATTAACAAAGAATTGGCACAAGCGGGTATTCTCTCGTTAACGAATTGTGGTAAACACACTGTATACCATGTTGACGGTGGGCTATGACTCATCACCTGATGTCCGACTATGGCACTGACTTCTCATCAATTTGCTTGAACTGAGCACCTCAAGTAGTTTAGGCGGGGCAGCTTCTTCTGAGAACAAAATGGAAGAAGAGGACGACTTGACTGTCCAGGGGCCTCTCCCGGGACACGTCCAGACGGTTCCTAAGAAAGAGCCCAAAGAAGAAATCAGATCAACAAGCCCAACAGCGAACCTGGAAGTCTCTCAGTTGAAGAAGGAAGTGAGGTCTTTGCGCTTCGAGAATGACGGCCTTCGGAGAGAATTGGACACCTCAAGAGAGAACTTGAGGATCTCCACAAGCGCATTCCAAGGCCTTCGGGAGCATCTGCGATCTCTGGTGGACAAGTACACGGCTGATCAAGGGCAGAGCGAGGTGGAGCTCCAAGGCTTGGACACCCAGGCCAAGGACATCATCGAACGGATACAGACGGTTGCCTCAAGGCTTGAAGAGGACAATGCATTGCTAGTGGAGAGGCTCAGAGAAGCCATCAAGTAGAATTACAACAACAGGAAAGCCAATGCTTGCAGCTTCCTCTGTTGAGGTTCATCTCCGAGGACTTAGTAGAATCTTTTGTATTCTAAAACCTGGGTTTGCCTACCGACTTTTGCTAGACCTTGATAAACATGGGTGTCGTGAAGCATGCTTTTAGCACAGACGCCTGTAGATAACCATGCCATGCTCATCGACAAATTCGAGTGTGTGGCAATAGACCAATGTGAAATAGGTTGGCCTCCAAGTAGGGTGCACAAATTGTATGGTTTCTCAATGAAGACTTCCCCTGTTTTCTTGCTGTGCATCAATTATCTCGTTTTTAAAGGCCCAAATAGAACCTCTATGAATGAATGAATTTCTAATATAGAAAGGCCTTGGCACCAGATATTTGTTGCACATAATGTGAATTTGACAAAGTAGGGATGTATGAATTCTACTTTATACATATAATATCATATACAGAGCCACAAAACTTAGAGTGTTCATTGCCAGGGACTCTCCTCCCTTGACCTGCTAATGCAAATTCTATACTAATTTTTTCATACTGAACTAAAACCTCTGCAAAGAAAGATCATAACATTCACTAATATATAGGCTTTTCAAGCACAAGGACACTGATTTTATAAAGTGCCATGAATCTTAGTGGACGAATAAAGTAGAACTTAATAATTGAATGGTGACTTGGAAGCAGCATTTAAGGATTGGGCACTCCTGCAACCCTCATGAGCCCTTCACCATTAAGATATGCCGTCACCATTATTCTGTTTGCATCTCAATTGGGGTCTCCGTAGCGTGATCACAACAGTTTATGTCTCTTCCAACTTCGATTGTATCTGCTTCATTTGAAGGTAAGCGGGTGAAAGCAACCATTCCAGAACAATCTGTGGATCTCTGAACAGATAACTTCAGCTGAAGTGAAGCAAATAGTCGGATCAATCCTAATTTGACTACAACAAGAGGCAATCTGGCTGCAGAGGAGTGAGTGTATTAGTTGCAGTTAAGTAATTGCATTATGTATCAAAGCATTTCTAAGCACATCGCACTGACAAAGGTGTATAGCACTGCTTCCAGAGGTACCGTAGTACCAAAGCACGTTAGCCCTAAAATAAAATAACAAAAAAATTGAAAGCTATGAAGACAAATAAATAAAATAGAATAAATGATTTTCTCCAATCTTTTCCTACTTTTGAGCCATTTGAGGTCATTTCCAGTAATGTTTTTATTAAGAAAAAATATCTAAGATACTTATTTTTGAGAGGTGAACTTAAATTTTCCCAAACAAATATATATCAGCTCCATGGGTGGCTACCCTGCTATGGTGCGACGGCAAGAACTTTGGAGCCACCATGTTCCCTTTGGTCTTGGCTTGTAGTTAACGACGGCTGTTCCAAAAATCGAACCACGACCCTCTACTTTTGAGAATTGATTACCAACAACACACTGCCTGCACAATGCCCAGTGGCCACACTAAGTTCCAGAGAATTCCATTGCCAATGACGTGAACTCATTGACAAATATCACTTTTGAAGGTTAGAAAGTGTACCAGCAGTCTTGTTTTGGGCTCATGGACGATCTCATTCAAATAGTGTGACTCCAGCAACGGTGAAAAAAGAGACAATTGCAGACAATATAAGGGACATGTAAGTCTGCTGCAGGTGAAAGGCGAGTAAGGTTGTTAAACCACTGTGAAGAATACTCCATATTAACCACGGTGTAGAAACTTGTAATCCGTTGAAATATCCGATTGTTACATTCCCCCACCTCTTAGCTATCAATATGGAGCTTGAAAATTACTACTCTCGGAAGTGAAGCAGTGTCTTTGCTATCCCCCCGTTTAAACTAAAATCCGAGGAACAAGTGCCCATGGGTGTTACTTGCCCAACATCCCTGATCCACTAAAGGCACTCGACTTCAAAAAGGGATTTGGTCTACGTGTAGTACAGGATCCACCTGCATATCAGAAATCATTCGGTTGCATACATTTGGATTCTTCGAAGTGCTTCAGCAAACACTCGAAGAAAATGTCACACTTGTACCGTATACCAGAGCCCTCCCTTCCCCTGCAAGAAATTCTAGAAAAGAAAAACATGGATACCTGTTCACAGTCTTGTACTAAAGAACAAACCAACTCGGACGACATCATGAGCTATCTCAAAATTACATTGAATGCGTTGCAAGGGTGCTTCAACCGCAACACGATCCGCACAAAAGACGTATACAGTCCTACCCCTGCACTTGATGCCATACAATATCCATACGAAGCAAACAGTACACTGCAACTACACACTCTTCAAAGGAACGAACAAACTTGCCGGATTCAGATGCTCCTTCAATTCCTGCACATCGAGGATATCACTGTGCAGACCAGCTGTTAACAATAATCTCGAATGATTTAAAACTCAAAGCCCATATGCAATATAATCCAATAAATAATACCAAATCAGCCTTGTCATCATCGACGATAAGATAAGTGCAGTATTTTTAACACTTCTAACTGGATATCTGCAATAAATTCAGCGAATGCACTCATTAACCTCCGACGAATATCCAGGACAATGTTGTAACACGCATTCTGAAGCTCGAAAGAGTTTATGGTATGAACACCTATTTTCGCACACTGAAGGAATTCACTATACTTGGAGTGGTGGAATGAGTGCCTCACTATTTTTCAGTGATTGCCAATAAGAAAAGACAAAGTTTCCCCATTTTTAGGATATTTATAAGCACTTACCATAATAACTACAAATTTTGGAAGTGACTGATATAGATTAACCTATAGCTTGACACCCTACTACATGTACGCATGGGGTACATTATAGGTAATTGTAGGGTGATCAAATCTACAGTGGAGCAAGAATCTGACAGTGTCCGCCTTGGGGGGTCCGGGGATAGGTGTTCATAACTTCATACCATAAGCCACAGCTACGCGGTGGATGTCGAGGTGAGATGATCAACTGCAGCATCTGTCTAGCTTCATTGCGAGCTCTCAGCTGACATGCACAGAGATAACCATTCAGTGATTTCGGAGCAGCATGGTTCATGTGATTGCAGTACATTGTCATGTAGATCTGGCCACTGTGTTGAGTTAGTTAGAATCCCATTTCTGAGCTGCAGGATTGTATTGTGCTGTACAGGTTGCTTTAATTTGCTCGTGGCTGCGGAGATTCAGAGTCTCGTCCTTGATGGTATGGGCCACTGGACACCTCAATGATCACATGTGCAAGCAAATCCAAATTTACAAATATAAATAAATAAATATATGAATGAATAAATAAAATAATATTATCTAGTTGTTGATATATGTTATTCATTCAATTTTATAGCTATAAAAAATACATTGAAACATATCTTAATAGTATCTCAAAGATAGTTTTGAAAATTCAACTTAAAATAATTGGTATAAAAGATATGTGTTATCATATTATTTTTAATTTGGTCTCAAAGATTGTTGCCAAAGATATGTTCAAAACATTGTCACAAAGATTGTGTTGATTTGAGTTGTTGAAATGAAAACACTATTTGAGACCACGGCATTTTAGTGTGTTCAAATTTTGTAATGTTTGATGAGATAAGATAATATTGTAAAAGTATTTCGAAAGTTGATTGGATTTTTTTTTCCCTTGAGTAATGATTATGTTACTTGGATCTACATTGTATTGAATAAAGTAATGGACGTTGAATGAAGGTTTCTTGAAAACAATTTAGTGCAATGGAAAGAGAGAGTTGCAACTTGCAAGAATCTTTTATCCAATTAGAGAAGAACATCTTTCATATATTCACATGACCTACCTAAATGAAGTAGTTAGAACTTCAGGAGAAAATATTTCAAGTTCTATTGATTAATTTATATTGAAAAAATAATATATACTCTATCAAAATCCAATTCTGTTCGTCAAATACAACTATTTGATTATCTTTTATTTGTTCTCTATGAAGTTTAAGTATGTGATTCAAAGATGGAAAGATGAGCTTTGTTTCTCAAAAGGCAACAATTAGACTAAACCACATTTCAAATAATATCTAAAGATGGATTATGTAAACTCAAATTTTAAACGTATTTGAACCAAAAAGTAACAATTATACAATTCAATGCACACATCTAATAAACAAGTGACCAATTATATGTGTAAAATTAGAACCCATTGAAATAAGTTAATTATCATAATATTGATAAGATTAATCTTTCATATAAAATCTAAAATAAAATATCTATTTTTTCATCTACATAGCAATCCTAATAAACTAACTGTATAAATACTTTCAAATGATTTTCTTGAAATCTTCCATTTAAAAAGTACTCTAACTTCTAAGATCTGTAGTAATCAATATACTTTATTCATAACCCCACACTTTGAACTCCCAGCATTGAATTGGATGTGTCCGTATTTCCCCTTTTACCCAAGTAAAAACCATCCCTTTGTAATAGTACCAGACTCTCATCCAGTAAATTTATCTCCTGTCTAAAAAGCACCACAAAAAGTAAACTCAACAAAAGTAACCTCCCCCAAAATCCACCCAGTCCGGAGATCCGAACCGCTCCCACCTCACCTCTCCCAAATCTGTAGATCTACTCCCCAAATAACCGAGATAAGCGAAGTCACGAAATATTAAAATTACGAACATCCTAGACGCCTTCAAGATCGCCCTCCACAGACAGGCTCCTTCGCCATTGCGCTTCCGCTCCTGCTCAACCCCTCCACCTTCCCACGCCGCTCCCGCATCCCGCCCCGCACTCCGATCACGCCACCGGTCCGACTCCTCTCCCCTCCCTCGTCCTCTTTCCAACGAGCCAAGTCTCGCATGAAATGGACTACTGTAGCTTCACTTCTGTCTGATCAGCGGTTCTCCCGTTGTATGTGTTGGTTTGTAATTCCTCACATGGGAGTTTATGTCTGAGAGGTTGTGGATATGCGTCTGGATGTGGATTTGGAATGAGTTTCTTATGTTCTTGCGTTTGGTTGGATTTTCTTGGTGAATTCACATGTTTGGTTATGTGAATTTATGGTTTGGGGGTGGCAGGGTGTGTTGGTTTTTGAGCAGGAGGGTGATGTTGGTCTTTTGCTTGTGATGGATGTGTTAGCGGTTGTTGCGAGCAGAATGGATGTGCGGAGCGTCTTTTGGCATTTAGGGTTATGTCGTTCAATGTGGTTTGGTTGGTAGTTTGTTGAAGATGGATTGCTCCTTTGGAGTCACGGCATATGTTGTGAAGGGGACGTTCATAGATGTGATGTTCTTCGAGGGATAATCTTTTGGATCATAAACTGGGCCGTGGAGAATGAATCCTGCCTTTGCACTTCTGTGTTTCTTTTGGTGTTCTTCTTTGTGTTTTCAGGTAGAGATCCAACCGCTTTCCATGGTTGTGATCATGGCTCGCTGGTTTACCCAGCGTTTGTGACTTCAATTTAATTCCTCCACCTATATTGGCATTCTCATCGTAGAATTTCGTACGAATTTCGGAAGAGATTTGGATGCATTCCCATAATATAATTCATAATATACATTCCAGGTTTGGGTGACTGCAGACGTTTCTGGCAAGAAAAAGCAGTTAATCAGCTTTCACAAACGCATTGCTCCGTACAAGAAACGAATCTTCTCCTTTCTTGGTATCAGATGGTCAAAATTGCAGCTATCGTCAGTGCGTTAGTGGTGTCTGTGATGTTGACATCATATGGTTCGTGTGGTCATTATAGGATATTCCTTCAATTTTTTAAGGTTACAACCGTTTGTTGAATCTGGTTGCAACATCTCTAGTGCTTGCAAGAGCTTGCCATCAAATAAGGCTGAACAAACACATATTTGATTGATCTTGCTTGCCTATCAAAAGATGTGGTTGATTTGGGATACAAGTTTGAGGATCCAGGAGATGGGCATCCTTGATGTTACTAAGTCGCATGTGTCAACATCTCGTAGACTTTAAGAGTGTAGACCTGCACCGCAACGTACTGTCTCTGAATTCGATGTCTGCTTGAATCTCATGATTGAAGTTTGAAGAGTAGCCCTAACTTTGTTTCTTGTCATGTGTTCTCAGGTGTTTGTGTGAGACCCGAACCGTCTCTGTAAGATGCCTCGCTACGATGATCGCGACAGAGGAGAGAGGCGCTATGACAAGGGAGGAGGATATCGGGGTGGCGATCCCCATCTCGGTACCAACCAATACAATCGAGGTGGGAGAGTTGATGCCGGGGTCGATGCAGGTGGTACTCGCTTGTACATTGGCCGACTTTCCAGTCGTACGAGAAGCCAAGATTTGGAGGACCTGTTCTCCAAGTATGGAAGGTGTGCCTGCTCTCCTATGTCCCCAGAACATGTCTGAAGATTTCTTGAAAATGCTGTTGTTTTATTCATTTAGATTTAGATGAAAACTTTACATGTATGATGAATTTGATGATCATTTTTTGAGAGTAATCAGTTCGTGAAATTCTACAACCGGTCAGTAGGAATGCTCGAGCAAGAATTACTCCGAAGTCATCAAGGTGCCAGTCTGGTCAAGAATTCAAGGTAGTAGGTTTCCGTCCCGATGGATGCTTTTTGGGACCCTAAGTTTAGGATATCTGAGACACTTTCAAGTGGAAGAAACGTCTGGCATTGATTCGCCTTGAATTTTTGCTCTGCGGGATCTCCAGGGGTTCTTAAAAACGCTCTTTAATGCAATATCATCTGCATTTAAACAGCTAGCTGGTCCTTAAGAAAAACTTGACCTATCATTCATTCTTATGAATGATTCTGAATTATGTATCAAACATCTCCAATCCACTTGCTACTCAATATTGTGCCTCCTATTCAAGAAATCAGAACAGGTTAATTGGGAAATATGATAATTCATCTTCCCTGCGCTAGCTGTTCCTTAGACAAGTGATTTTCTTTGCAACACTTTCGGGCAGTACTAGATTTTTTTGCACCTACTTACGGTAAGAATTCCTGCTTACCGAGTCCTGTAATCATGATAGCTTTACAGCCTTTTAGTGTTCGTTTCTGAGCAGAATTATGTTGACAGGTATACCATTGATTTATACAAAGTCTAACTCTCTTCCGTAGCCACCTTCACCCGGCCACAACAAGTACACCTTGAGATCAATATCTCTTGCCCGTGACTTGTTAATCTGTTCAGAACTAGTGGCTATAACTTATCATTCCATCCGATAGTCCTGTAATGGGTAGGGCTAAGTAGTAATTACTTGCATGATGTTCTTGAAGGTTGGTGGGCTCTCATGTACTGGCCTGGAGGGCTTTGGTGAGAGGTCTTTGGTGCATTGCTGGCCTAAGCTCGCGAAGGTAAAGGGAGGCAGGAAAGGCGCTTCATAAGCCGTGCATCCTCCTTATGTGTATGAATGGGGCATACATACATGTGTGTTCATGGAGTGACGAGGGTGGAAGGAAAATGGGGTGTGGTCCAACTGAAACAAAGTTATCTCGTGCAATGCTCTTGACGTGATGCGCTGCTTTTTGGCGCCCCTTGACGCAGAGTTCGAGACGTGGACATGAAGCACAACTTCGCCTTTGTTGTAAGTGTTCTCTTTTCTTTCTCCTCTTGCAAATTGTAATCCCCAGTATATAGAGTCATTTCCATTTTTATAATTCTGCACTTACTCTCACGAGACGTAGATGGGAATTGATCAGTCAGGACTATTATCTGTTTTATTCCCATGAGATTTGACAAGTTTCATTCTGAGGCCCGTCATATCTTAAGTGCATCATCCTACATTGATTTGAGATTCAATGAGTACTCATTTATGTCCTGATCTTTAACGACGTCCTCTTGATCCCTTGTTCTTTTCTTAGCAGACATTTTCTGTTTCCTCATAGTACTTTAATCACTCAATTGCAAGGGGCATGGTATTTTGGATGTTGCAGGAGTTTCTTGATGCTCGAGATGCTGATGATGCCAGGCATTACACGAATGGGAAGGATCTTGATGGAAGCCGGCTCATCGTTGAGTTTGCTAGGCGGGTGAGTACTAAAATATTTCTGAGTCGTGTTCATGTTCAAGGCCATGCCCATGGTTTACTTGATTCAAGTTCATGGTTCTAGATTAGATAGTATGTATATGAGAGTGTAGGTTTAGTGACAATATGTGAACTCAACATGTAAAACTTTATTTTCTGGCCTCATCGTGTAGAACCACTAACTTCGCTTATCCTCTCATTTTGAATGCAGCGCATGATGGATCAGGGACCTCGAGGTCTGGGTGGAGTGCGTGAATATCTGGGTAGAGGCCCACCCCCTGGTACTGGGCGGTGCTACAATTGTGGTAATGAGGGTCATTGGGCTAGAGATTGCAAAGCAGGTGACTGGAGGGACAAGTGCTATCGTTGTGGCCAACGAGGCCACATTGAGCGCAACTGTCGAAATAGCCCTGCACCGAACAGCAGGTTCATTTTAATCTCCTCTATATTCGGTCTGTCTAAATTTTTTAGTCATTGCTACTCGTTAAACATGACATACTAGTATGAAATATGTAATTTTAATCATCTCCTCACAACTCATGAAGAATCATCTTTTGCAGTTTCTATTTTATGGAGACTGTCATGTTTGCACTCAATACTGTAATTGTCGTCCTCTACATGTGCAGCCTTTCACGCTCCCGTTCTCGATCACCTCGTGGACATGGCAAACCTCAAAAGTGTTTTTCCCAGAGCCGAAGCCGCAGCTATAGGTATTTTCTTCTTAAATATCACTACACTGTAATAATTATCCGACGGGTTTGAAAGATCCATACCAGGATGTAATTGAACACATGAATTGGAAGGTGCAAAGCGTTGGATATGTATGAGTTACCAGAGCATGACGACTAAAGCTTGACATAAATTTGTGCTTATGGCAGTCTCTCTCCTGCAAGAAAAGACCGCAGCAGCCCTGTTAAAGATTCACACAAGGGATCATTGCATAGCAAGAGCAGGAGCCTCTCACCTCCACCTAAGATTCGAAGTACATCTGCCAGCCCGGTTGGGATTAATCCCAGTGCAAGCCAGAGTCCCACCTGCCACAGTCACAGCCCAGAGCCCCCCCAAGTTGAGGGAAACCTTCTTGTACAGGAATCCAGACAGGAGTCGAGTCGAAGTCTCAGCCGTAGTCCTGGAATAGACATGGAAAAGCTCAGTCCTGCCAAAGCTGATTCTGATAAAAGTCCTGTGACTCCAATCTCTGAGGAATAATAATGTCTCGTTAGCCAAGCGTGCTGAGGTTTACGAACAATTAACACGATTTTACGCCTTCCATGATATTCCTTAATTTTCATTTGGAGATATACTGGTACTCGGAATATTTCATTCTCAGCATTCGTGACCAGCGTTGTCTACATGTAGTGGCAAGCAGGCCATGAATTGATAATGATTTTCAAATTCTTTTTTGAAATATTGTCAACCTTGCATACACTTTTTCCTGTACAATCAATACAATCTTAAGAATTTATGCATAAGCTAAATTATGATTATTTAAAGTAATATACTATTATGCTATGGCAAAAATTGGTTTCAAAAATTGGTTTCAAAATTGGTTTCATGCTTAGAGGTTAGTTTCACATGGCATAGAACTACTCCTATTTCATGAGTAGACTTTATCATGAAAATAAGCATGATTCATTCTCGTCATCAATCTTAATAAGGGTGTCAAAGTGAGGGATAAGTCTCTTTATACTCTAACAAAGTTTCTATATTGTAAGATAATTCTAGATGTGGAAGAAAGTCATAAGGAAAATTAGCATATAAATTCCTCTAATTGGTCAAGATTTTCTCACCACACCAAGAAACGCCCAACCCGCCAATAGGCTAACCAACGGTGCTTGGCAGGGCGAGTCTCATAGAGGCGCTCCAATATTAAGTGCTTTGCTTCCACAAGCCATTCCACTCTTAGTCATGCCATGTTGAATCCTTTTGGCGGGAAAAATTGTTCATATCGCAAATTCTAGTAAATTGTCCAGTAGTAAAAAACCATGATGTCAATCCCTTGATGACCATGCTACATATCTACCGGCTTGGAAAAACTGGGTAACCTGACACTTTACCGAGCTTAGCGCTCACTACATACCATTTGTGCAATGGACCTTTTTTCCTATAAACCCACTCGGTGTTCTCTTAGCCTCACCAACCTCTTTGTCAATTGGGCATTGTACGGTAATTCAAAAAAAGACCGTAAGGATGCTTCAAGAGCAATTCCAATAAAAACTTGTCATATCCACCCTCCAAACGGCCTTTCGGGGGTTTCTTCACAGTAGCGTCGCGGCTTTGACGTGTGCTTGCCTCAATAAACACTCACTATGAAGTCCCAGAATCAAACCATGGTACCAACATGGTAATCCGGGAAGATCACACGAGCTGAGGTTTTGCAAAATGGGTTCAGGCCCCATCCCATGTCAGAGCAACCTGCTTATTGACTGGTGCATGCGCCATTGGCTTGGTTTAGCGAGAGGTATACATCTCCTTCCATAAATGTAATATTTGGTGAAAACGGGCCATATTTGACGAGGCTCGCTAGGCTAACATCAGGAAAGTCTGCCTTGTAAAATTTTATATAAATTTCATATTAAATTGACTAAAAAATAATCAATGTGAACTTGACATTGATTAACTGTTTTTTGGTGGTTCCTGTCACATAGAATTTACGTAATTTTTTTTAATATGAAAACTGTATTAACTCTCGGACATACATTTTATATAAAATTTATAACATCCATTACATACTATGAAATTTATAACTAAAAAATTGGATATTTATTCTTTGTTGAAAAAAAAACATATGAATTTCACAGTGATACAATACTCGATAATAATTCTATAGAAAGTTAACAAAAAATATTTTATATGAAACTTATATGTTCTTATTATTAATATGATATAAAATTTATATCAAATCTTGATGAACATAATGAATCATCTAAATATTGAAAAAATTGTAAATGTATGACATGGTAACCAACAATCCATTGTAGTGAGAAGCTGGGCATATATCATGGTCATTCCTAGTGAATTTAAAACTTGAATTTATTAACAAAATATTCATCATTTGTTACAAAGTCAGGAATCACTTGTACAGCCTGTATAATGGAAGAAGTTTCAACTACCCTAAAAGACGTTCTTCCTGCTTCTTCCCATTTCAATTTGAGACAATCACATACATTGTTTACACCTACATAGGAGTACATTTTTATCAGAGCAAACTCTTTGTGTGTCCGTACCATGTTGTTGTCCCAAACAGGGCATTTGAATAAAACTCTTAGTTGCCCAAACGATGTAGTATCTTCATCTCTTATGTTCTCTGATTTTAAAGAAACACTGCTGAACCAACTCTTACCATGATGTTCTGGAGTAGCTCTTGCATACATAGGTGCCTCTCCATATTCAGAGTCCCAAAATGGTGCTAGAGCAAGAGTTGTATGAATAAGAAGGCTCTATAAAAACACCATATTCATAGTTGGTAATTTATGTGAACAAAAAATATTAGAAATTATATTTTAAATAAAATTCATAAAAAAAATTGTGATGTACATTTACTTACCTCATGTGCTGGCATATTATTGGAATTTGAATATGCATCCAAACTCTCCATCAGGTATGAACCAATCTCAGGCTGATTTCGCAGAATTTGTTGTAATTTTGTTAAATCATTAGTTCCCAGGGGACCATTTGCGACATCATTTTGGCGATTCGGTTCTTGTCTTTTAATAGTCACGGTGTAACCACTCATCACATGTTCTCCTGTTTCCATTGCCTATTTCATACATTACATAATAACATTGAATAATGAATATATACACACAGAAAAAAACACTATGATTGAAATCAAAGTCATAAACGCATAACAATAGTAAACACATATTCATTGAACAGCTCAGTTATTCTTAAATCATGAAAAAATAAATTAACTATAAGTATTATAATCATTAAAAAACTCATCCTTATTTGAGATGTTTTAATTAAAGATGTTGGCATTACATACCTCATTCAAAGGGGAATTGATTTTCTTGGGCTTTTCAAATCCATCCATTCCCTGAACATTTGTCCGAAGTGCTTGTAATCTTCTGTTGTACTTTATAATAAACTTTTGGAAGTCCCTTTTGTTACTTACCCTATATGCCCTTTTCATCAGGGCTATATGTAGGTTTTCATACAAATTCGAACTAAATTCAAAAGGAGAACCCGATCGAATAATAGCAGTACGGTAATGAAACATGTCATGAATCTTGATAAGTTGAAATTCAGAACGTTGCCAATCTGATAATACCCTCACAAAAGTATTCACTGCACTGAAAATCACAACAACATATAATTACTTTTTAGGTCAAGATTTATTAAAATTTTGTGTTTCATCAAAAATTTCAAAGAAAAAAGATAGCGTTCACTTTCATCATATAGTTAATCAAAACATGAAATTTACAAGTGAATACCAAAACAACTAAGTAAGACACTTACTCTCTCATTAAATCATTCAGCCTTGTAAGTGACTCATTATTATACTCCTTCTTTCGGCATGCCATTTGATACCATTTCAAAAATTTAACAATGGCACTTATAACATCTTCTTCATATAGACCAAACAAACAGAACACAATAACCTGTCGAAAACATTAATTGATGCGATGTTAATATTCATAATAATTAAATCATCTATAACTATTTCATCACCAGCAAATGATATCGCCAAATAATAAATATAATTTCCATTTTACACAACATTTAAAAATCAACATATAATATTTTAATTAAAATTGATACACACCATTTAGAATATACACACAGTGCAAGGTGATAAATATACAATTACAACTTCATGATAATACAAGAAGGGACTAACCTGCATAACTGAACGATGTTCAAAAGCAGCATAATTTGCTTGCGATAAAAAATACCCACTTGAAAGATTACCGGGCACCCGAAATTTGTAAAACCTTGCCTCCTCTTTGATTACGGATAGCCTTCTGTCCAATTCAGCTAAAGTTCTACCTCCATTGAGATGACTTTGGGCTATCATTCGTACGATGTCAATCAATGTCTTGAACACCCCAAGATCAGCTTGATGTAACATATCAACATTCAAAGCAAGATACGGATTTCCAAAATCTGTATCTCCTCCGGCAAATCCCCATAGAGCACACTACAGATACCCCACAAACATTATGTGATTATTCAAATGTAGTTTTGATGTCTTAATTTACTACCTATTTGAAGAATGAAGATAATAAATCAAATGTAAAAACCATATTGCGTCATTTACTTTTGTTGAAAAAAATATTCGGGTTTAAAGAAAAAACATACATTCACTGGATGTAGAGAATATTCCTTTGAGATTCGTTCAGCCTCCGAGTCACTAGGTGCACTCAAAATGTCGTTCACAACTTGCTTCATTGTTGCTTCGGTCCTGAGAATATGATTAACATGAACGTCTCTTAATTCACGAGCAGGACACATGCAAATGCTACATGGATGTTGACATCTTCCTGAATCATAGGTACATGTGACCTGCACATAACATTTACACGTTCTTCTTCAAGCAAAAACAATCACTATTCAAGACATAACATTTAAATAAAAACCATAAGAAAAAACAAAAGCAAATAATTTAAAACCTTACATTTTTGAATACTTTTAGATAACTTTTTTCTGTGAAGAAACGAAATGAAACAATTTTACCTTACATCCTTCGGGATGATCAGCCACATAAGCATACAATCTTGGATATATTACTCTTTGAATGCCAAACGGATCTTCACAGTAAATTCCCCTGAATATAAATTACGCTTCTTATGAATTAAGAATAAGTTGAAAAATAAATTTAACCTTAACATCGGTGATACAATATAACTTTTATAAATTTGCCATTTGGTTTTTTTAACAACTTCAATGTTCAATTTCAAAAACCGAATTCAGAAAACGTTGTGAAGATTATCTTTGGATACTTACTCAAAACTTGCGTCTTTTAATGGTTTCAAAACCACTTCAAGACATTCTTGAAAAACACGAAGTCGTTCAACGGATGATGAAGCATTTGTTTGAGGAATGGATAATGTTGCAATCATACTATGACCTTCATCACGATAACGATTCTCGCATGCAATATTACCAATGCTGAGCACTAATGGATGTCCAATAGTTCTTCTGTTTTTGGAGAGTGCTGTTTGGTCACTATATAAGATCAAAGGTACGACTATACCTCCAACACAATCTTTTTCAACATGCTCCTGCATAATCAATAAATAAGAACATTTTTAAAAATCATACATCAAAAACTAGATATCTTTAAAATAAGGGTAATATAAATAAATAAAATAAATAATGAAAGAAGAACTAGAAAAAAAAATTTAAAAATAAAATGAAATAATGGTTCAGAGATCTTTTTAAAATTAAAAATTGAGTTATATTATATAATAATATATACGTAAAGAGAAAAGAATCAAGAAACCATTGGTGTAAAAAACCACATAGAAGTGGTTTTAGAAATACACATAGAACTATAGAATCATAATTCAAACATACAAATGTACTTCCAGGAGAGACGTAGTTCAAAGTACTGACTTGCATCTTACGCCACCAAGTACCAGTTGCTGGTGTGGAATAAGGTTCTCCACGATTTGCAGGTCCCAGCATGAATCCCTCATTCATTTCTTTACAAGAAAATAATAACTTCACTGCTTCTAGTGAATCCTTGTACCTCAAAACGTGACCTCCAACAGAGCACTCCTTCCATCCATCTGATTCGCTGAATAAAGATTGTTCATATTTTTCCATACCAGTAGCCGATCTATAAGATAAGCCTTGTAGATTAAACTGAGGGTTGAACAACAGTTCCTTAAACGAAACATCTACTACGTTATTTGACAAACTAGAACCATTGTTACTTGTCCTAGCCCAATGAAGGAATGCTTTGTTAGAGTCAAAAGGAATTGAGGGTCTTGGTGGCTCATCTGATGTAACTGGTGGAATTGGTTCCATTAGATGTGGATCATTCACATTTCCATGTTCTTGATGTTCAGTGGATCCACATCCTGGTGGAGGCAACACATTATGAAGGGCAGGAGGCAATACATTAGGAAGCGTAAGAGGCACTTGCGATGGTCCATCCAAGTGATGACTTCGTCGATGTGATGCATAACCAGCGCCACTCCTATAAGGACCACCTCCACAGATGTTGCAATGTCTACTATACCCCGTCATAATGTTTGATTGATACCTTGAAAACATACATTATTCCCATTAGTTCTCAATTGTACACATAAAGAAAATAATACAAGGAAATAAAAAATCACATACATGTATGAAAACATACCTACAGACATGGATACTCCAAGTGCTAGGTCATCCTAAGAACGATCATACTTACAGCTTGAATATTAGCAACGTCGTCACTCTGTAGGAGTAAGTTGTAATCCCTTCAGTATCGAGTAGCCCCCAATCCTTCCACCTGCAGCCTCAGCAATTGTTAATCTAGAGAACTTCAGAAAACTATCAAGAATAAAAATATTGACAGAGATCATTATAGAGAAGAAATATACCTTGAGAAATCACAATTGTGTCCATCCTAAGATATAGGGGTGTTTATATAGGTAGTGGGGGGAGACATACAAAGTTAATTTTACATTTAAATGAAATCTCATTGTCAGTACACTGAAGTAGAACAGAACATATTTTAACTTTGCTCAAGTTATTTATACTTTTAGGCTTTGTACATCACTTCTCTTTGAAATAATAATCAACTGTTAAAAGTAATCTACTAATTCTCATAGTTCTTTTACTTTCCAACCTAAAAGTAGATGAAACTCATAGATCTTTTACAGATTCGTTTTAAAAAAAAAAAACTAAATATGCACTACAGTACCAAAAGCATAGATTTTATTTTTTCTTTTATCCTTTTTAAGAAAAATTAATAGAGGTTGTAATCTAATGTGGGGTTGACATAATTCTAAATTTTTTAAAAAAAATTAATAGAGGTTGTAATCTAATGTGGGGTTGACATAATTCTAAATCTTCGAAGTGGATTTTTGGACAGGGGGTGCTGCAGGGCTAGGGATGGGAGTGACTGGTGGGATGCCCTGAGTGATCGGTACTTGCGTTTCTGGAGTACTGCCCATGAATCGCAACCCTACGGGTACATACGAGCTATCTTCAGAATTTGCCATAATCCAAACCTAGAGGGGAGGGGAGTGTGATGGGGAGTGGAAGTGGGCGGAGGTTGAGGAGCGCGGAGGTGGAGGAGCGCTGCGTGAGTGCGGGTGGGAGGTGGAGGAGCGCTGCGTGAGTGCGGGCGGGAGGTGGAGGAGCCGTGCGTCCCTCAGTTTGCATGTATGTGCGGCCTAGGTATTGGGGGAACTCTGAGTTCACTGGCAGTGAAGCCAGGGCCATGGCGTCGTCTCCAACGTCGTCATCATCTTCTTCGTTTGAGTTCGTTTGAGGAGTCTTTGCGGTGTTGTGTTGGTGTGATCTCGAACAGGTGTTGAAGTTTTTTCGTTAATTTTTGGTTTGGATGGTGTTGGAGTACCACTTTATGGTGGTGAAGGACCGCTTTATCGAGGTATATGTCTCTGTTTTCTGTAGTTTGGATTGGGTTTTTTTAGTTCTTGGATTTCATTTTGACCTCCCCAATCGCATGCAGTCACCAACCACAATCCCCGAACCAAGCAAAATCGACGAAGAGAAAATTCATTGACGCGAAGCTCCATACGACTGCAGAGTCCGAGAATTGGAGAGTCCGAGAGAATTGTCTGTCTGTAGCGGAATATACCGGGGACGAGTGGAGTTGCGCGTATGTTCGGAGTCCGGGGCGAGGGGCATGTTTGCGGGAGAGTGTGTTTTGGGAGAGAATTGTGAGGAATTTAGGTGATGATCATTAGGGTTTGGGGCGATGGAGGAGCAGGGGCGTTGCGGGCGATGGAGGAGTGAGTGGCCGAGGAGGGGAGGGGAGTAATGGGCGCCACGTGAGGGGGCCAATTGCGGGGGGGGGGGGGGGGGGGGGGGGGGGGGGCGATGGCGGGCGTCGGGATGGTCGACGTTGCGCATGTCGGGGCGAGGCCGCGCTGGGGGTTCAGTGGCGCGGACAGGCGGCAGTTCAGGGGTTTTGGGAGCTGATGCGTGACGCAGCGGGTGAATTATGGTCGGATTGCGTTGCGAGGGGGAGGAGGGAGGCAATGCTGTGGCGTGACGGGGTTTGGGAGCTCCGGAGGGAGGCGGAGGATTGGAGTGCGGTGTGAGGGGGAGAGTGGTGGCTCGGTGTACGGGTTTGGGAGTGATACCGTTGTGTGTAGTGAGGGTGGTGGAGGTGATGGCGCGGAGCGAGAGTCGCCGATCGTACTGGAGAATTTGCCCGTGAGTAGTGGTGATGGCTATGCGTCGGCTGGTGTTGAGGAAGGTTTGTTGGAATCTTTTGCTCATTGAATTTTGCAAGGCCTTGAGTTGCATGTGCTGTTTTGTTGTCTGTGAACAAGGATATGCATTTTTTGAAACGGTTTGGCTACTCATGCTTTTGATGTTTTTTTTTTTGAGCGTTATTTGAGTGGAGATTTGAGAGTGACCAGTTGTGTGTAAACCCGAGCGGAGGAAGTGAAGAATTGGATCTTATTGGCATCTATTGAGGTTTGTTATTTAATTTTGTGTTAATTGTTTTTGTGAATATATGTTTATTTGTTTTGGTTATTTTGTTGATGCAGGTGACGGCAATGGAGGCTCGGTGGAAGATGGTGACAATCCTACGGTTTCAATTTTAAGGGATTTACTTAGGGTTGCAAAGGAACACTTGGAAGTTGCTCGAGCTCACAGTACTACCGTCGAATTGAAAGCTCAGCAATATGCCGAGAAGGCGTTGGCCCTGCATGACCAAGCGACTTCTGCAGGGGAGACTGCAGAGGCTGCTTGGGCGTCAATCCAGCAGGCATTCAAGCGTTGGAAGGAATCAAGCCGGGGCTGAGCCATAAAATGGAGTCAGAAGGGCAACGCACGAGACAATTTACGGCAAGAATTCGGGTGCAAGGCGAACCAGAAAAAGTTTTTACGCAATTGCCACAGTTGACGGAATCGGAGGTGATGTTTACGGTCGCCTGGAAAGGCGCCCTCGAGACACTTGCAGCGATGTCTTCATGCTTGTGAACGTTCTTCAAGAAAGCCTAAGCACATTCCTGCTCTTCATTCATATTTTCGACATTCAAATTTCTTCATGAGTTTAGAATCTTGTTGACCTGTGAATCTGCAAAAGCCAACCGATCCGATATTGATTTTTGACACAGTTCATAGAGCTTTACGATGCTTAGCTCTGTTTGCTAGGGACTTGGACGATGTGCAGTTGCCACCTTTAGTGCCAGTTCTTTTTCCGGCTCTATTTGCAATCGTCACTTCTCCGGACGTAAGATTTTCTCTCTTCTTCAATCTTGTTGAGCCATCTACCATACACCAAGATTGAAGTCTCTGTAGATGATGTAATGCTATGTTGTGAAGTTGTATACTTTCTTCTCACAAGTTTTACTTGCTGTGCTATTTATCGTATCGTTCTAGTGTCATTGACATTCTTTGTCTTAAATACTGTTACGAGGGCAATAGGTTGTCGTATGATTGCCCGTTTTTGGTGCAGGCATCAGTAATGAAATTTCTTCTGTCATGTATAGGCTTATGACAGTTCATTACGTCGCCGAGCTCTTATCATCTTACATAGTTGTATCTCAACTCTGGGAGTCATCAGTGGCGCATATCAATCACAAACGAAGGAGTTGATATCACCGATGCTGAAATCATGGATGGAACAGTTTGCTCTTATCTTGACACCTCCAGTGCCATCCGAAGATGCTGACGACTGGGGTCTATGAATGGAGGTACGCACGCTTATGATCTAGTTGTTAAGCTGAAGTTCAAGCATTGTAGATGCATGAGATTTCCCTGTGTGTCTCATAGCAATGAGTCTAAAAAATATTGGGTTCACAGATGCATATTTACTTCTTTCACGGTCATAGTAGTTTTCCTGAGCTCCTTTTGAAGAGTTCTGAAGTTATTTTCATAGAGACTAACATTTTCCATTATAAGAATTAGTCAAAAATCTTTATTGTCACTTTTGCCACTGTTTTGCGATTTTGTGTCTCATAATCCTTTTAATCATTTGCAGACTTTTAAAGTTCTGATGAGAATAGTCGAGAACTTTCCAAAATTGGCTGCAGCAGAATTTCCAGGTATTGTATGGTCTACTTTATCTCTAATATTGTTCATAATGGAAATTCGAAGTGTCAACGTCACGAGTACTCGTCCCAATGCTAGATGTTAACTTCTTCTCACTTTTAATCTTTATATCTAGGGAGGCTTGTGCCGGAGGTGAAACGTCTTGGTGATTACCATAAGTAGCTTCTGTATTAAAAGTAAATAGATTATTGTTGTTATTTTCCGCTGTTTAATGTATTGTACCCTTCATGATTTTTCAACATTAAGGTTCTATGTATCTCACTGATTTTCGATGAGCTAGCCTACAAACAAGGGAGACTGTTGTATCGTGGCTGTTGCAAAGTGTCTTTAAATATTCCTCCTTGTGTTTCTTTATGGGCTAACAATGCTTGTGTCCAGGGGTTCTTGTTCCTCTATGGCAGACGTTTGTCTCGGGTTTAAAGATATACGAACAAGCCTCTGTTCAAGGAATTGAAGAATCATTTTCCGGCATGGCAGATTCAGACGGCACAGACCAGAGCCTAGAATCTTTTGCTATTCAGGTTTTTATTTAAGAATTCGCCACATTTATGCATTGATACGGTCACTGGGTAACGCTGTGTTTGCTCTTGAAGGACACATTGTTCTGAATATCAGATCTTTGTCAGTAAATGGCTTTTCCGCTCTGCGATTTTGTGATTCTAGTGGTGTTTGAGCACATTGCATTTAAGAGATTAAATTTGCATGCTAATTGTGATTTTTCTTTTGCAGCTCTTTGAGTTTCTGCTGACTGCCGTCTCCAGTCCTCGATTCAGCAAGGTATATTTCCTTGGTCAGATTTGAGTGTGTTGCTGGTACTTCAATTTTTTGTACCTTAAGTATGGTTTACTAAGAGAAATATAGAAGGAGAATTGTCGTTCTGGTGCAGTCCAGGCAAATATCCTTAGTTTCAATGATTACTTAATATTGAATTAAAATATTGAAGTAAAAGAAATGTGCCCTACATTATGACGGCTTTTCGATTGTCTTGAGCTCAATTGTGACATCTTTCTTTGGGTTTGCAGATAGTGCGGATAACCGTTGGTGAGCTGGTCTACTATACTGTAGGTTACATGCAGATGACTGAAGAACAGGTGCTTGTTCCTTCTTCGCTATCAGGATTAGGAGTCTCTTTTTACTTCAACTTGTATACATTCTTAGAAGTGTTCAGCATGATTACCCGTGAAACAATATTGATATATGTTTAAACTTTTTCCAGGTCCAAACCTGGTCGTCAGATCCAAACCAGTACGTTGCCGACGAAGACGATGTAACTTATAGTTGTCGCGTATCAGGTTGGAACATATGGGCAATGTGACTCTCTCGCTCTCTCTCAGTTGCATGGTTATCTTTGTTTTCTGTGCATTCTTCTATCGCAATGGTTATTCTTGCAATTTGATTTTAGTCAAACGATTACTACTTACGCTACACAAAATCAAGATTTTTTTGTTTGTTTTTGGTGCGGCTGTTTCTTTATTGATCACTTGAGGAATACCATTTTTTCTTCTCGAATTGGCCAAGTATACTATAATTGATTACCAACTGATAGTATATCTGGTTCTCTTCCTTCAACAAGTACTAATTTTTATACTTGTCGTCCTGTCCGAAAGTATGGTTGACTGTTTCTAAGGCTTGACAATTTGCTATTACAATTGTGTACCTGAATGGGACTTGCACGAGCATACCTTGTGTATCGTGTCTTAACTTTAAAATGGCGTCACTTAAGGGCGGTTTTCTCGTGGTCAGGCATTCTACTTTTAGAAGAGCTGGTAGCAGTATTTGAGATGGATGGTCTTCGCTTGATTGTTGAGGCTGTACAACAATGACTAATTGAAGCTAGCCAAGCTAAAGCACAAGGTCGGAGTGATTGGTGGAAGGTAAGTATATTATACTTTATAACTTCTTCTCATTAATTCTCTAATGTTTCTGTCTATAGGTATATATTATTTGTAACTTCTTTCCTGCTCTTCATACATCTTATTTTATTCTCTGAATTAACAGCTACGAGAGGCAGCTATCCTTGCAATCGGCACTGTGGCCAATTCACTACATGAAGTAGCTAACACAGTAGACGAGTCAAAGGTAATCTAAAACCTCGCTTGGGTACAGTGTTCGCCATTTAAATTACATATTTTCACATCATTTGCAAGGTTTTCATTTGTGCGTTTGTCTGATGGATTCGATTCATTGATAAGCCCTGAGTCTGGTTTCTGGTGATCTGCAGGCTGGTTCACTTACGTTCAACTTTGAGCCCTTTCTTGACAGTATTTTAGCTGAGGATCTTGGATCAGCAGGTAAGTGAAAGTTTTTTTGTAAGTGTTCAACTGTCTCGTATTAAGATTGGCATTGAATTATAAGGTCGATGATGGGCTGCAGTTGCAGTTTTGTTTGGATCGCCAAGCTGCTTTAGGAGACCGTTTAATGTGTAACGCTTAGGCTCACCCAAGACGACAGTATTTCTCTTCTAGATTTTGATGATTTGATTATTTTAAGTTGTGTTTGATTAGCGTCTTATTTTCCAGGTGTTCCAGAATGTCCTTTTCTTCATGGTCGCGCATTGTGGGCTGCTGCAAAGTTTTCAACTGCAGTAAGTGCTTGATATATTTTGCTGTCTAAAATTTCTCTAAAATTCGCTGTTAATCAATAATAGTTTTAGATGGAGTCAATATTACGACATGTGTTCTCTGGAAGGTGGTAGTCTGAATATTCACAAGCTCGATTCTTATCCTCGAAACGAGATTCACAGTAATCTTATATCGAAATTGTTCAGAAATCCGTTCTCTAATCAACTCCCAATGAATTTTGTCTGCGTCACATCTTCGCTTGGACCAGGCTGCATATTTATTGTGTTAATTTGAATTCTGTCTGCTTTTTGTGATTTCGAGATTGATTTACTGATTGGACTGATATGGATTTGCTTATGGTATTCTTTGCAGGTTGCGTCAGGATCTTCTTTCGCAGCCAAAATGAAGATTCCCGGAGTCACAGAAAGCACCTGAGGAGGTAGGGCAAATGTATTCTTGAAGGGAATTTTTGTCCTTGTATTTTCTAATATATGGGAATACTCCTTTTACTGTTCAGTAATATGTCGAGTGTTCTTTCTCAACTCGGATAAGGTGAAGCTAATGGTCTCGTAAATTGGTGAATTGCAGAATGATGGACCGGTTCAAATTGTTGTTTCGTCTACTTTTGATGAAATCGTTCTCGATGAATCAAAGGACGTCATGTGAGTCCGGATTGAGTCGGGCTTGGGTAGAAGAATTCGGTGTTTGTTTTTATTAGTTAAGTAGAATCGGTGATTTGGTGGAAGATTGATTCGTGGTTGTGAGCTTGTGATGGTGATGGTGATGGTGATGGTGGTGGTGTTCAGGTGAGTGAAGGAGGAGCAGCTATGGCTAGTTCACGCAAATTGCCGAAGCTGCAAGGCAGTCTGTTCAAATACAGTAGCAAATCGATTCAGGTTTTATAGCGATGTGCATCTTCTCCCAAATTGTGATCCCGTTGTTTAGAGTGCGAAGGAACTGATTGTTTGATTATGAGGATCGTCATTTCACGCTTCCTAAACCCTAATTTTTAAATGTAAGCAACTGTTACATTTGATCTATTATACATCTGCGTCATTGTTACATTTGATCTATTATACATCTGCGTCATTGTTACATTGCATGAATATGGAATGTACACTTATATGTGTTTTATGGGCAGAAAATCTACCATATGTTTACATTTCACTGATTCTAAATCTACCATATTCTCTCATGTCTCCAACTCTAAATCTACCATGTAGCTACATGAGCATTCAGTCCGAAATCTACAAATATTAAATATTCCACCTCCAAAATTTAACAGAGAAGTGGATTCATGTGCAATTTTAAGAATTATTTCATGCAAATTTTATATGCAATTTATATAAAATTTATATAAAATTTACATTCAAAATTGTACTTATAATTAATGTTATTTTTATAGTACACAGGATACTAGTTAAATTGACAAAAGATTTACAATTATTTTATATAAATGGCTAGCTTGTTATATTCAACAGTAATTTTTTACAAAATTTATATAAAATTTACTCCATCAGACTTTCCTGATGAACATGAGCAATACAGTTTCCATTGGAGCACCATTTTTTGAGAGGGCACGGCTATGCCCCTGTTCTGCTCCTAACAAGATTCTCCTTTCCTAACTCGATTGATACCTGTAACATACCCGGATTGGACGCAATCAATCTTGTCACACTCACATGATACTTCTCCCGTATCAAAATCATACCCGTGCATGTACCCGTGGATGCCCGTCCTATACTCATGAAATACTCCTAAGGTACCATCCAAATACCCAGATGATTCTACTGCAATACTCAACCAATACCCTGTCGATACCCAAGCGGACTTCTGATGCAACACTCCAGAGCTCTGCGTCGCGAGCTCGCGATCTCTTGTCGAGGTCGCCTTGCAGCGAGATTTGCTCCACTCTTCCCTTCAGAAAATTCCTCCGAGATACTCATCGCTGAAAGTGGAGCAGAATTCGACTCGGGACGATGCACAGAATTCAAGCATCAAGACGCAATCACGCTTGAATTCCCCGGAATCGTCATCTCTGGTGCTGTGTGTAATTTTCCAGCAGTGAGGATCGCCTCATCGCCTTCTCCAGGAAGAATTTGTCCACGCTGTGAACAGTTCTGGATTGCGTGAGAGAGTGCTGGAAGACGTCTTTGACTGCGGGAGTAACGTTGGGGAGAGTTTGTTGGAGATG
Organism: Ceratodon purpureus; assembly: GCA_014871385.1. Taxonomy (NCBI): domain Eukaryota; kingdom Viridiplantae; phylum Streptophyta; class Bryopsida; order Pseudoditrichales; family Ditrichaceae; genus Ceratodon; species Ceratodon purpureus. The sequence continues at coordinate 6,786,805 of CM026433.1, read as the reverse complement.
GTGCTGGTAATTGGGTGATCAAGCTTAGTCTCCCCTCACGGAAGATCCCATTTCTTCGCCCGAGCTGTGAATAGTTTCGGATTCTGACTCTGTTGGAATAGAGAAAGAGAGAATGCTGGTTAAGAGACCAGCGTGAATCGAGAATTTTGTTGGGTTTGGTGGGATTTGTGTCTGCCCTCTTGAATGGGAGCTTTTCTTTTCTTCAAGGTGTGATCAGGCTTGGGTTCTTTAAGAGAGTGCTGTAGTGGAAGAGAGGGAGAGAAGAGTAACACTGGCGAGAGTCTACCGTGGCGTGAATTTGAAGGCTGTTGGAGGAAGTGGTGGTAAGAAGATCAACCAGGATTTAGGTACTAGCTCGTGCTGCAGGATTTAACCATCTTCTTTTGAACAATGGTTTTCCTGAATGTAGGCGCTATGGAAGCAGTTGGTTGTGGGATTGTAGGTAGATGTGATTTCGTTGAGTTCGTGATGTGATTCTTTCCAGGAGGAGGAGTTTCTGAAGTTTCTGGAGTTTTGTCAATTAGGGTTTTCAGTGAGGAGCCACAATGCGCTCTGTCTTGATCGGGCTTTCTTGAGGCGTTTGTGCCGGGTTTGAGCAGCTTTCGAGCATGGGGCGGGCGTTTCTGTACTCGATTTTCGTCGCCCTGTTGCTACTTCCTGCGACGTCTGCCTGGCGAGAGAGGGTTGTGAATAAGACTAGGAATCATGTAGGACACTCCATTATGAAGATTGTTGTGATGGAGCATGAGGGAGAAGGGGATGTGCAAGGCAGTGGCAACGACTCGGATGTGGCGGGGATTATGGTCACGCTCTCTGAATCTGGATTGACGTATGTGAAGGAAGTGCTGGTGAATGAGATACTGGCAGAATTAACCCCGCTCGCGTTGCCTGACATCAAGGCGCATGTCGACTCGCCGATCGGCCGGCTCGATACGCAAATCACTCACATCGAGCTCTCGGGGGCGAACGTCTCCTACTCCGATGTGGATCTTGGCACGCCAAACATCACCGTGTTTGCAGGCGACATCCAGGCTCGCATTAGGCTTCATTGGTATTACGAGTACTCGGCTGCCTATGTTCCATTCCCTATCAACGATGGAGGTTGGGCAGACGTTGAGGTAAAGATTCACAAGTCTGTAAAACCCTTCTGCGAGATTCTTCGCTTTATCCATTTCCGACATTGTGTGAGTAATCGTAGGCGAGCAATCGTTCGTCTTGATTAAAGAGGGATGTAATTAGCTGCGTGTGCTGGTGATCAAGCTGTGTGAATTTTCAGGCTCCTTATCTGCGAAATCTGGTGATATGAATTGGCATTAGGTCCATACCGCCATAACAGAAAAGGAAGCAATTAGCAGGTTATTTCAGTTGACTTTGGTACCCAACTCAGCGAATACGTAATTCTTTTTTGCAGGTATATGGAATGCAAGCGGGCATAACGTTTACTCTTACAACACATAATGGGACCTTACAGTTGTCTGTCATTGAGTGTGGAACCTACATCGATGACCTTGAGATTGAATTGCAAGGAGGGGCATCGTGGCTTTATCAGTGGTACGTGCTGCTGCTTACGGCTTGTTCCCGCATCTTCCATGTGAAGTGCACTCCTTGTTTAGGTACAGAGATGGATTGGTATTGTTTCAACCTGGTGGCTTCATGTAATTGTTACTTGCCAGGACCATGTATCATAATTAGGAAGTCAGGCCTAGGATGATGGAGCGGCGAATTTCATTTCTGAAGTCCTTAAAAGCAGAGTGAAGCATTGAATCGAACTTTAGAAAGGTTCCAAATCAAAGGATCGGATAGTATGAGTGCTTAGTCAGGTACTTATTGTCGTGTTTATTTGGCACTTAATATGTGCTATGTTCGGCAGGTTTGTATATGCATTTGATGGAGAGATTCGTGCAGCAATCGAAACTGCAATTTCACAGAGAGTTATGGCGAGCGCAAAGCAGCTAGATGATTACCTCCAAGCTCTTCCGCGGAATCTAGCCATAGATGACGTCTCTGCTATTGATGTGACCATCGTGGATGATCCGCTAGTGAATCCGACGTTCCTTAGCGTAGGTCTAAAGGGGGAATTTACCTCCCTCGTGAAACCTGTAAACTTCACAATTCCGGATCATGGGTTAGAACCAGGATTGTTTTGCAGTGATTCTACGAAGATGGTTACCATCGCTCTCATGGATTATGTCATTAACTCAGCAACCGATGTATATTATGAGGTGCGTAATCTGTAAACTATTTGCCTTCTTAATGCTCACATGCATGTACCGTTCTTTCGAAGGAACTTGTATGATACCTGCCTGTTAAGATCATTTCTCCTGCGTGCTTCTTGTTATGGTTGATAAACCATACATTGTCGAGAGCTCCAAGGGTTGTCTCGGAGTTCGATGTAATGAGATGGGATACTTCTAAACCTTTAGGAGAGTCACCAAACTTAGGTAGTATATTAATTACTCACTGACGACGCTTTTTGTGCAGAACGGATTTCTTGAGTGGCTAGTGGACGAACTTCCACAAGAGGCATGGTTAAACACCCACTTTTGGCGGTGGCTTATACCTCAGTTGTACAAAAAGTATCCAAACATGGACATGGCATTAAACTTTGCCTGTTCAGCAGCACCAACGGTGCAGCTTCAAACAGATGGCGCCACTGTGAATGCTGCAGCTGAACTGACTTTGTTGGTGAAAACGGACAACCAGACTCTACCTGTAGCTTGTATATCTTTGGTGAGTTCTACCTCAAGATACTGCAGGTCCATTCACACTGTGGTAGATGCAGCATTAACTCGCATAAAAATTAATTCAGATTGAAGTTCAGGGTAGATTCATGTTTTGACACAATGCTAACGCTACTCCTACTGCTCGATACTAATGGGCCTTCTTGTTTTCTTTTCCCCTAATAGCAGATGCAACTTCACATGCTTAACGTTGAGTATCCACTTAACGAACTCGCTCTTTCCTTGGCAGGCACTATCCATGGACGCTGTTGTGAATGTTGTGGGTAATAATATCACGGCCGAAACTACACTAAATGACCTGAACCTCGAACTGAAATGGAGCGACATTGGCAAATTTCCAGTTAACCTCCTTCAGGTAAGTTTTCTAGAGTCTGATGTGAAATTTCTTTCCTTTTGGTGACGAGATTGTGCAACTGGCCTTGGAATACTTCATGATGGCTCTTAATTCTGACAATTGGATCGTGTGCAGCCGACATTGCGAACGGTCATCTCAAGAGTGATTCTCCCAATACTAAATAAAAGGTTGGCGCATGGCTTCCCCTTGCCTGTACTTCCTGCTGTGGACCTAGAAAATGCTGACATTCGGTACGAGGAAGGTGCCATCTTTATATGTAGTGATGTATACTACAAGGGCGGCATCTTTACGCCTCCACCACGTCCTCCTACGCAATCAGAGAAGTGATCCCTGTATGGAACTGATTTAAGTCCCAAGCTCGCAAATGATTGTTGTAGTGTGGCTTGTAATCTAGAGGGTTGTAGAAATCTTTTCAATGAAGAAATTTGTAACAATGATTCTGTGAATCTTTGACGGTGTCACAACGTGAGCTCCTAGTATGGGAGTTGGTTTAATTCAAGCCGGTCACCCAAAACAATGGGTCTTCTTCCTCTTTACTCTGGGCCACGGTTTTAGGGTATCCGTTCCTTCCGGGGCCCGGGGCTCCGAAAGTGAACGAAGAGATGATTTGGGTGGAGTAACTCGCATGAACAGTGACTGAACCAGCTCAGAGGCGAGCTCGTGCGCGATTTATAACCTGCGTGGACCGTGAACTTTTCATTCATCTGATGATCAGCATCTCTCATCCAAATTCTGTCCATGCGTCCGTAGTCCAACGGTTAGGATAATTGCCTTCCAAGCAATGGACCCGGGTTCGACTCCCGGCGGACGCAGTTTGCTGACGTGGTCTAACCAGAGGTTTGACCCCTCCTAGCGCAGACTTTTTTTTCATTTTGAAAGCGCAAAAATTGTATTGGCCATTGGGAAAGTGAGAATCATTTGAAAACATGAAAGGAACATGGGAACCTATGGGAATAGAATGGAACTATGGATGAAAGGTATGGATGTAATACTTCGACGATTCTATAACATGGTATCATAACAAGTTAGTAACCACTGTTGGACTGGTATGGCATTAAATAAGCTGTGGTGTTCATTTTAGGTTGGATTTTAAAGCTAAAATGAATGGCATGATTCATTTGATGCCATATTAGTCCAACAATAGTAGTAACATGGTATTGTAACAATGTTTATTTAATAGAATAGATGTTAGAAATAGTAGAACATATCATCTTGTAACTCAGTGAGACTAGTGCAATTCTTCTTGCTCAAGGTATGTTACATATTGTTCTTTCCAATGGCATTCAGGTTCAAATGGCATGAAATGGCATGCAGTTCCAGAGCACTCATTGTTGTACATACCGTAGAATCAGAGTCCAATAAAGTTGCACACAACTAGGACATAGATAATTTTGTGTTGTAAGAACTTTCATCTATACTATCCAATTTAAACATAAAACCTTTTATCCGAATAGATCATATTATACCAAATGATCTTGCATCCCTCCCTGGTAAAAGAACTATTTCAACTCCAACCTTGTAAAAACTTGGAGAGCCATTTTGGATGCCAATTTTAATTTGACAACCCTTGTTAGGGTTGCATTTGCTTTCGCCTAAACACTTTTTATCCAAACTTGGCATTCAAGAACCATTTGAGAGCCTGGTGGTGATGCTCTTAGATAAAAAAATAATTAAGCTCCCAAATTTCTATCATATTTTCCACGTCCAACAAACCTTTTCTTAGGTAACTCCAATACAATCTCGACTTACTCAAGTATCAATGGAGTATTTCTTTAGTCACTTCAAACATTAATCAACACATGGAATAAACACATGGCACTGAGGATTGTATGGATTTCTGACTCTATTCTACTGTCCGTATTCACTGTACAATTAAATCAATTGCATCCTCAACCTCAGTGATGCTCACCAGGAGGCACTAACATAGCAGAGGGACCTGTCACTGTGTTCTCACCATCAGTTGTCATTGCTTCCGCATCGCTCACCTGCAGCAATCCCAAAAGTCACTAAAATTACTTGAATCCAAACAAACATAATTTCAACACCTAACACATTATAAAAAAGGACCTCCTACTAGCAACCATTGCAACAAAAAATACTAGATAGACAATCTGCTAAATCACCACAGAAATTCTACTTCTCAAATAGCATCAATTCCATGAATCAAAGCTTGAAAAATAACTAGAAGATAATCATACTGCATATCCATATCTAATAATTAAAAACAATCCGCTTCTTTCGAAATCTGCTTCTGTCTATCCAGACAGCAAAAGCTGCAGCTCATCTGGGTGAGAATCAGCAATTGCAATAAACACCATATTCATAGGAAAGATTGCCACTCACCCGCTTTGGCTCCATGACGTCCCCCGACGGAGCAGTCGCGGCGTCGAAGCTTGCATGCAACCCGAAGAAAAAATAGTACACTAGCATGATCAGAGTCCAGTATCCGAACCTCACAAAACTGGCTCGATCAAGAGATCCAAGCAAGAAGACATTAAACGCAATCGACAGCGATGGCAACCACGGCACCAGTGGTACGCCCCATGTCATCGGTTGCCGCAGCTGCTTCAGCGTGACGGCCATCAGCAGCGTTGCTATGAACCAGATGGGTCCACAGATGGCATAGAGCACGTATCCACTCCCGTTCATGCCCCAGTATGCAGCGATGGCGATCGATGAAGCGATGATGACTGCAAGGTAGACACCGAAGAGTGTTGCATGGGTGGTGGAGGTCTGGTTGGGGACGTAGTAGCGGCGGACGAGGAGGGCGACTGCTACTAGGAAGAAGATGAAGAGGGAGGACATGGACAGAAGGTTGCCCAGGATGGGGAGGTCGGTGAAGAAGCCCACTATTCCGCTTGCTAGTATCATAGTTGTTGTTGCGTTGATCGGAGTTTGAGTTCGCGGGCTCACTTTCGCAAACCAGGGTGGGATGAGGTTTGCTCTTGCGATGTGGGCGAGGTAGCGCGCTTGGCCTACACAGGAGACGAGGAGGACCGTTGTGATGCCTTTGAGTGCGCCAAGGGCGACGATATATTTCGCCCATTTCCAGCCTATGGTTGCGAATGCAACCGAGAATGGAGCTCCTTCGTCGATTAGAGTGTATGGTACCATGAGGGAAAGGGTTAACGCCATCATCATGTAGATGACGGTGCAGAGGGACATGGAGCCGATTAAGCCGATGGGGATGTCGCGCGCCGGGTTCTTCACCTCTTCTGCCATTGTTGAGACTGCATCAAAGCCGAGGTATGCGAAGAATAGCACCGAGGCAGCGCTGAAGATGCCGCGCACTCCGAATGGGTTGAAGGTGTCTGTTAGGTTGTGGACGTTGGAGTGCACCAGGCCGGCGATGATGATGAACGTGATGATGAAACAGTTCACTACCGTTGCAATCCAGTTCACGTAGGATGTTCCTTTTGTGCTCCAGATTGCAAGTAAACCTACATCGTCAGCAGGGTGATTGTTCAGAACTAGAGATGAGGCGGAAAGACATTTGATAACGGATGTGAGATTTGGATTGCTGGGATGGGCGTACCACAAATTATGAGGATGGCTACGGCGATGGGATCAAGCAGGTTATAGCCGGCTTGGAGATTTGTATGAATGCGCAGCTTGTCGCTCACGTCGACGCCATTGAAGATGAGCGAGGCGAGGTAGGAAGTGAACCCTCGTGCAACCGCAGCACCTCCAATGACGTACTCCAGGACAATGTTGCCTGCGCCAATGTAAGCTATGAAATCCCCAAGCTCCACTCGCAAGTACGCAAATGAACCCCCTGCAAACAATGGCCAGAATGCATGAGCGCCAATTCTCTAGCTCCATGACCCTGATTTGCAATGGAACGTATTAATCAATAATTCCTTACCAGCGACTGGGATTTCAACTGCAAATTCGGTGTAACAGAAGACGCTCAACATGGCGGAGAAGCCAGAAAGGGCATAGGAGATGATAATTGCTGGGCCGGCGTGGTTTTTAGCCTCCACGCCTGTGATGACAAAGATTCCTGCTCCGACGACAGCACCAACTCCGAACCACAAGAGATCCCACCATGTCAAGTTGCGCTTCATGTCCGCACCGCTGCGCGCTTTCATTGCCGTTATCTCCTCCGACACCACAGCACGTGCAAACATCCGGTTTCGCAACCTTGCGGGTGTAGCTAGCAGGGCGCGTTTGTAGTTCCCCCAGCTCTGGAACGACTCCTCCTGCAGCCATGACGATTCTCCCATTGCAAACCTGGAAGTGTCCCCTCCCTTTATGATCACAGCGTGAAAACAACCGTTTAGCAGCATTTTTTGTGAAAGTTTTTATGGCTGAAGAAGAAATTAGCTCCATCCAAATAGCACAAAACAGACCATGACCAAAAACCAAGCACATTGATTTTTCCAATTGGGTTATTGAAGAGGGGCGGAGAAAAGTGGAAATTGGGGTCATCTATGTTACCAAATCTGCACTGAAGACAGTGACAAGAGACGGTAACTATCAACAGTGATAGTGAGCTTCCTTGACAAGGAGTGCTATGAAGGACTTCGTTTGAGATTGTTACTACTCCAACAATTCTAAGTTCTGTAGTCCAAATCAAAGCCAAATTATACCAAGTGCACAAATCCCAAAAGTCGCACATGCGAGACAGAAAAGGAAATAAGAAACTCCATAGTTGTTGGCTTACCTTAGCATCCAAAGAGTTAATTCGCAAATCCAGAACTTGCTTGAACAATGAGGACCTACGAAGTTGGCACCGATGGCCCTCGCACCTTGGAAGGCGCTGTCAACTCTGCGCAGGGGATAGAGAACAACAAGCGCTTTTTTCAAACAAGAGTTTCGGACTCACCAAGAGCACTCGACGGACCTACAACAGCCCTCCACCAGGTTGAGGGAACCCTTCAGAGCAATGAAAATGTAGACAAATGATTTGTAGGAAGGAAAAATTCGACCAACAATTGGACCCAAGTCGGTGCATTACTTCCCAACTCATGCTACGAATTAAAACTACAGATGAATTATTTCGTACTAGAGATCACAAATTTTTGGAACGCATCACAGGAAGGTAGCATTCGGAACAGATACCCGAACTTGGAGAAAACGGGGGAGAAACAGGGGAGTCGGAAGGGATTCTCTCTCCTTGAATCCTGCTGCATGCTAGCTACAGAAAGTTAAAATATTCTACTCAACGGACACACACCTAATAAATGATTCTGTAGCACGATCCTATCCTCAATTGCCGGGATGCAGATTTGCCGTCTAGAATCCTTACCTTTGAAACACAAGCTCTGTCTGCTCTTGGCCCTGTCAATGCGTCATGCCATGGCATCGCTGCCACCTGCAATAACCAAGAATAGTCGCACACCCCACACATGACTTCCTACTTTTAACATCATTCTCCGAAAACTGAAGACTATCTAGCACTGGACTTGAGACCTCAACCTTTTTTCGGAATCCCAATTGTGCAGACTACATGTCAAGGACTGCACTTGCAGCTACCCCAAACTAGAAACTGTCTACCGACGATGCATGCAAGCCTAGGCTTCATGCGCCGAAAACTGAGACTCAGAAAACACATAAGCCATCACTCGACCCTTGTAGAACCAACTATGAAACAGTTAAGAAACCAACCTGGTTACTCGCTGCAGCAAGGGTCTGGAACGAGGATCTAGAAGACAGTTCAACGAAGAGTTCGAGGCTGACACAAGTATTCTGGACAGGTTTCCAACGGTACGACTATTAATGTTACCGGGCCGAAGTATTACCTACATATCTAGCGGATGTCAGTGAAGTATCACTCAGGTATGACTCCGAAAGTCTACAGAACGATGTCCTAGTGCTTCGTGCAGAGATTTATTTATTTTGGAGCAAATGAAGTGAATTCATTGCAGAAAGGAAAGGCTAGCCCTCAGCGGACTTCGTGCAGAGATTTGAAGACTGGGGTGGCGTTGCAGCAGATCGGGGTGGCCCTCGTCAGTGCATTAAAGTGTGGCCCAATTTGGGTCAACACTGTGACTTGTGGGCCGCGACGTATTTGTCCTTTCACCTACACTTAACTTGCCGTCACATTCCACGCCCTTCAGGCTGGGAATCAGATCCAAAAATAATTTATGCCTTCTGTCTTCTAGCACTGGATCTCCAAGTTTACTCGTTATGTGCTCTAAAATATGTGATGTAAAATATGTGATTGGGTCCATTTGTGTCGATTGATGAGTAAACCGCTCCGAAATGCTGCCTTTGAGGCTGCTTTTGAACCATGTTTGCACTGCATGGTAGCAAGACAGGGTACGGAACTGGCCTTGGAACAAGCTGTTGAGTCGAAACCTGAAAGTCTCAAATCATGGCGTCTGGTAAAAGCGATGTTATCAGTGCCACTTGACTTTGCTGCCAGGATTCTAGAAGTGCAGATTCCAGAGTCAAGAAAACGGTGGTGCAAGCATGTATCTCCTTTCCAGTTTGCACTTTGACTATACTCCAGTTCTACGTTACTAGAATGCCAACACCAGTGGTGCAAACTTCCTATCAAACACATGATTTCATATTCTATTCTCTCTGAAAATCATTCAACCATATTTTTGAACACTGGTCTGTGTAGATCAACAGAAACTTAAATCATTTCTTTCACTTTTGGAATTATAAAATTACTGCAGAAATGTGTATACGTGAACTTAGACCAGGTGGAGTGTTCATATTTGCTACAGAAGCCGTAGCTCCTATGATGGCTATCTGCAAGGACATTGTAGAAATTTGCTACAGATCGTTGAATTGTTCACAAGGTAGGGCAGCTTGGCAAGGAATCCTTGAAATCAAGCTTGCCAAGGTGGGCCAATCGGTCATCATGAGGAGTCACGGTGAGAGTATTGTTCAAACACTGTAAAGGAGATGTGTTTTGTGGAGCTACAATGTATCACATGTTGATTAAAACCTGAATATACTCGCCCTCAAACATGTGTTCTGTTGGATGACGTCTGTGTGTATAACTCATCTGTGACGTCATGCAACAAGATTTGATGGAGCATTGCCTTCCTCTTTGAATTGATTATTGTTTTGCACAGGCTTTAGGGTTTAGGGTTGATTTGCATAATAAAATGTTGGGTTGAAGAAATGATTAAGCCTAAAGGGATGATTAATTTTCATTGGTTGATAATTTTCATAAATAGTTTTAGGGTTTAAACCAAGAAAAAGTTGGATTGGTATTCATGATATTTTTTCATGGATGAAAAATCAAGTTGGAATACTATATGCCATAGAAGTAGACCATAATTTTTTTTCACTCTAATTCATTAAAATTAATAACCTTGTGGAATTATAGAAATTGGTTGTGTGATATAGCTTCCAAGCTCTTATACACCAAATATAATAAGACTATTGAACTCTTCTACGCCTTCCAACTATAAAAAGCAATAAAATAAAGTTAAACTCATGGCATCTTTAAAAACTCAAGGTAACTTTAAGAATAGTTTATATCTCTTAGCCAATTTACATCAAGACATGATTATTGTTCAAGCTAGCAAAACAGTAAAATGATTCTTAGGCATATGAAGTTACATTATCTATTTTAAGTAATTATGTATTTTTCCACTAAAATTATAAATTTATACCACTTTGTCTGTGACTGAAAAACCCAATGTCCAATTAGTATGGTCAATTTTCAAGGGCACATTTGGAACATGGCTAAACTACAGTGTACTATTCAACATTGCTACATTTTTAACACACAACTTTGGAATAAAATGAAGATATTACAATTATAATAGAATCATTTGTAAAATCACCCAATTTGTCACCTAGTGATAATGATTCCTCTTATAGCCAACCCTAATTGTCTTTATATTTTAATCACATATTTCAAGATGAAAAATTTAACTTACCTTTCACCACCCAGCAAAACAGGTATATTCAAAACAAGAGATAAGTTTTAGAATCTTGGGTGGAAAAGTGGCTGACAAACAAATAAGACAAACAAATAAGTCTAACAAGTAAACCCATAATCATCTTCTCTCACAAAAAAGATTTGGAAATACTGATCATGGTTAACCCCTGAAATTACATCAAAAGAGCAAAAGGAAACTCCACTTGGGCTAGAATCCTCAATTATCATACTTGTGAGCATATCAAAAATTGAAGGCTCATCCGGCACAGATGACATCCTTAGATCAGATGTACGAGGATGCAGGTCGCTACCCGAGTGTGCCTAAGTCATATCATTGCCTGCATTGCTAAGGGTTAAGATGATATTTTATACCTTGTCAATGTGACTTCAACTAACCATATGGTTCGTCCACCAGAATCCATCAAATAAATCAAGTTTTCAAAGCTTGTAGATTCTACCAAGAGTCACACAACCAGGCACTAGCATCGACTCGACAAATGCTTGCTTAAATTCTGCAACATCAACTCCAACAAACAAGGCCTCTCTCACTTGCGAGAGATGACGCACATTTCTAAACGCTGTATACTTCGATATACCATAACCCAATGCACGATGAAACAGTCAAAATCTCTGTTGCTCAAAACATTGTTGCAGCTGCACATTGATTCAAGATAAGAAACGTCAAAAAGCCAATCTATCTACAAAAACCTCAAGAAACGGCAGAAGCGGGCAAAACAGAATACTTAGCTCATGAAGTGCAGCTCGCAGCTGAGGTCAGATGTGTGATGCACAGGTCGTCCTTCGTTTACACCTAGCACATATCACAGCCATTTTCATCTCGGGCATAATAAGTAAAATGGAAGGTAAGGCTCATGAGGCACATGGATTCTTCCGAGATTCAGAAGTGGATGTAAGCAGGTCGCTCCTCCGTGGAGCCTAGGTTATATCACTGCCTGTAAGGAAGAGAAGGTAAGTGGATGACCTATAGCTAGTTGAAATGAGTCCGTCAAACAGTATGGTTCACCTATCATTGTCCATAGACTGGGCAAGCTGATTTCGCCGGAATTAGTAAGTGTTGGTTTAGGGTTTAGGGTTTATTGGCTATCCCAAACACAACACAACCAACTCCCACACACCCTCTTCCCTGTGACCAAACAGAATTAATTTCCGTGCAATGCAGTTCCAATCAACCATGCATCCTTATAAGATCCTAATAAGATACTGAAGAGGAGATCTGAAGACATCAGTTGCTACCGCTGCAGAATCTATTGACATTCCTCACGCGGATTCCAGGAGCATGATCACCTGAAAGTTGGAAGATGATGATGCGATGTGACACTGTACCCATTTACCAACGAAACAAAGTGTTTCAACGATGCCCTTTGCTGCTTTAACCGGTATCAGTTCCTTGCGTTGTCTGTAAACCAATAACCTTAATTTCAAGTGCGTTGTCTACTCTGAGGATGCATGATATATGCATCCTTTCTAATGGTTTTTTATTATTAATATTTGCAACTGGTGTGTATGTTTGTGTATGTGTATGTTTATGTGTGTTTGGCCCTAAGGAGGATGTTAACTATTCAATTTGGATGGTTCAGTAATATTTTGTATAGAATATTATATTATATGTGTAGTTTTCTTTCTCTTAGACTTTATATCAACATTCATGAGATTTAGTACTATATTCTTGTACAATTTAAGATTCAAGAAATGTAAGTTTATGATGTTAAAACCCTTCAACTCGAAAATTGATAAGTGCAAACATGCAAAGTTAAAAAAGTTTAGATTAGACCATTTTGCAATGAAAAGTCACCAAGAATTTGAGATAGAGAAAAATCAAAGTGTATCCATCTTTTGTAGGTTGGATAGATATTGGCCATTCAAAAGCAACCATTTTTTGGTAGGATGAATTATTTGTTTTGAAACTTGGTGAGAAAATGAATTCAAAAATTTACATTGAGCTAGTACCTTGTCTTCTTCTTTCTATATTATTTTAGAATATCTCAACAATGGATTTTTTGAGGTCAATATATACAATCTTTTGCCTCTTTATAAATATATAGTAATTTACAAAAATTAATTTACTGATTTTTAGTAATTTTTTTTCTTTATCCAAATGCATCATGTACATGATGAAGATTCTTGTACAAACAAAATGGTATAATTTTCACAATAAACATAGTTATCATAGTTGATATCCATCATAAATTAGTGTTTTCTAAAATTCTAAATAAGTTTAGAATGGAATGATACTAGAAATGAATTTTATACAAGGTTGTTATGTAACTCAAGTAAAAAAACTGTATATCACATATTAATTGCATAGGCCAAAAGAAGTGTTGATGAAACTCTTAAATAGACATTCTTTTCTAGACAATTGTAGAATATTGGATGTGATTTAATAAAATATTAAAATGAGTAAAGATTTACAAGTTAAAATTTCAAATAACTATACCTTAATATTTACAAGTATTTCATATAAAGAAAAATAAAGTAGACACAATATTCTTCGGAGAGAAGGACAATAAAGTGGACCACAAAAGTGCTTATCTATTTGCTAGTTTCAGCCTTTTTGCAAAAATTGCACAAAAGTGATGGAAAGATGTAATTGAAGTCAATGTTTTTTGCTAATATGGATTCTCAACTTGTTTTTCTACAACTAGGAAAAGTTTTGTGCAAAGTAGACACTTTAACTTTATTGTATGGAGGCATTAAATCCAAGCAAAGTGAATGCAGTCATTTGAAAAAGTGACTATAAAAGAATCAAAAACTATCAAAAAATAACTTTTAATTAACTGGTCCCCTCTGTATGTTTAAGATGTATTCTAAAATATTCAATTTATATACTCATTGATTGGTTCAGGGTTCCAAAAGTACCGCAAGGATGTTTTTTAAGAAGGTCACTTCCCCTGTACTTTTTGTGCGTTTTTTTTCACCGAACATTGTTTTTTAAATTGAAAAAAACAACCTCTAAATAGAGGGCACCAAATGAAGAAATCAAGACTTTGGAAAAGTCCATTTTCATGATTTAGAGCTAGTGGTCAAATTAAGTTTCAATTTAGGATGTACCTTTTATGATGATGCCTATAAGATACCTTATGACACCCTAGAAAGTGACTAAAATGCTCAAAAACTACACCAAAATGCTCAAAATCAGCTTTGAGCTTTAAAATACAGCACACTTCATATTCACTTCTTAGTGATCACATTTTGCACTTTGTGGTCTTATTGTACTCTCCTGCCTTTAAATCATGGGATCTTCCATTGATTGCAAAATTGATTTTGAGACTTGAAATTTAAGAATTGACCAAATTTCACTCATATTGTACTCAAAGATAATTTATTTCCATTAATCATAATAAATTGAAAGTCATAATTTTATAATCTACACAAAGTATCTAATTTTTTCTCTAATGTAGATGCACTTGGCCTTGACAAAGGATCATGGTGCCAACATTCTACTATGATGGATCTTACCTCCGAATTCAAGTCATCCGGCAAAGGTGGTCTTTCTCCACTTAATACAATACTATAGTCATTTTGCAGGTGGCCCTCAAAGGGGATGCATCCTGTGACCACCTCATAAGACATCATTCCAAAACTATAAATGTCAGCCTCCTTTGTAAACACCATATCACAAGTAGGAACCCCCTTTTGCAATTGCTCAAATATCTCAGGTGCCCTCCAAAACCCCGTCCCGAGCACTCCCACTGAACACTCATAATCTATCACAAATGTTGCAGCATCAAAACCATCTTGAAGAAAATTGGCCCCCTTAAGCACATTTGATGCTTTGATGTCTCTATGAACAATTCCAACCTTGTGCAACTTTTCCAAATCATATGCCACCGACCACAACACCCCACAAACATCTCGAATATCCTGAAAGGGTGGCCCATGACCCTTCCTTTGAAGCATCTCCAACATCTGACGGTCAATATAAGTTCGCACATCACACTTATATCTCTCCATGATAAATGCAAACCTGTTCTTGAACTTCCCCTCTCTTATGAATACTCCTCCATGAATATTCAAAAATGGACACTTCTTAGATCCTTGAGTCGAAAGCTGAGTCATCATTTGAGGGGGCCATTGCCGCTCCAGATGTTTCAATGAAACTCCCTCCTTCCACACCTTCGCCACCAACAAGTCACTGTGGTTATTTACCATCGTGGATGAAGAAGCTGCAAAGATCTCAGCCTGGGCACCCTCCCCGATTTTCTCCCCCAACTCAAGATGCTCAATTCTTCTGAAGAAACCACCCCACTCTGGATGCTTCGCCAGCACCTCGTCAAAGCACTTGCGATTCTCTTCCGCGATCTTCTCTGCTTCTTCCTCGCCCTCGGGGTCCAACGCAGTCCAGTGCTGTCTCGTAGTCTCCAACTCTGTCTTTTCCCCATTAAGCAGGCCCATAATGCGAGGAGAGTAGTACACACACTGTGGAGATGGCAACCCATTCGGATTGCAACAGCAGCTGCCATTTTCTTTACCAGCGCAGGGCCCAGTAATTCTCACATCGCTGCAACGATCACACAATAGCTGCGCCACACAATTGAAATGGTGAGCGGTGATAATTTGAGATGATTCTATGCATTCTCTCACGCACATGTTTTCAGTGGCAGACACGGGTTAAGATTTGCTCTCATACCTCGTTCTCGACATTAATCCGCGTGCAACTGCATAGACCTCGGACGATCTCTTTCAGTTTCTGAGACATGCTGGTCGTGGAATCTCCTACGGCGCTCTCAGAAATCTGATAACAATCCTTCCAGCAAAGCGCGTTCCAACTCCGTTGTGGTACGTCGGTCGTAGCTGAAAAAGTCGTTCCTACACAACGCACTCTAATCAGTTGCTACGAAAGCCGGTTATATGCCTTAACAATGCCCCGCGATAGTACTCTCCTACACCGATAAGGTATCTGCTACATAATCTCACTCTATAGGGGGAAGAATCAACGATGAAGTTGCTACAACAAGTTTCATGAACGTGCCAGAGGACCTGCAAAGTGCGCGTCCGGCGTGGGGAAAGCACGCAGAGCACGCGCATGCCCATACTCCATACTCTCGTCTGTCGACAGTGCTCGTGTTCGCATACATAAGTCTCGTTTCTAAAATGAGATCCCGCATATGCAGTATGCAACAGACAACTGAATCTTCTTACCGACAAAACGCTACCAAACAGGGAAGCTACAACACACTGATTTTGCGAAACCCAGAAAACAGTTATAATTCAGAGGCAGTGATCAAACAAGAACGTGAGCAACCGGGCACTGCTTGCAGCAGCCCATCGACTACTCGAGAGAACACACTTTGAAAGGTTATGCAGATCTACTAATTAAAGCCAAAACTGCCCACGGTCTAGAGCACCGCAGAGCGGTCCAGGTGTGCCAAACTAAAACCAAACACAAATCCGAAGCTTAGATGGGAGAAAAAAACACTCACAGATGCCGCAAACGAAGAAAGAATTGTACTCCCACCCGCCTCAGCACAGATGTCGACCCTAGATCCCGGCTCTGCTTTTAGTAGCAGACGCTGCACGGCGAAAATGAAGACTCAAAGATAAGATCCTAGGAATTGCACACCAGGGGGAATCCGAACAACATTACAGAGTACTGCAACAACTTGTTCGAGAACAGAGCAAGGTCCCTAAGTTCTGTTGTCTTCGGATCCCTAAGTTCTGTTGTCTTCAAACTAAAACCAAACACAAATCGAGGAATATGCGTACTTGGAACCAGTCTTGCTGCAAGTGGATGCTTGCAAACAGTAGTAATGGTGAAGTGATCACATCCATGTTTCTCAAGCGATGGATTCTATCGGATGAAGACACTGTTGTTGAAATTCCACCCCTTTTGTGCTTAATTATAAGAATTGTATTGAGTTTGGCTGCACTTGAAAAGCCCGACGTCGTGCCGTTACGCATAATTGGTTCTGTAATTCCCTTTCAACGGAAGTAGCAGTGACAGATTTGATCGGCAGGCCACTTGACAGTTGATGAATCGGTTCTTGCAAGAGGAATCTTCAGGCAACCAAATGCCTGCGGAAAGTCTGTTACTTCCTCGAAAAACTACTCTAGCTGACTACACGCAATGTCACTAAAGCAGTAAATTTTCATTGCAATTTAGTGGAACTTAAATTGTTGCACATTTCGTATGTGATATATGGTGCAGGTGGATCGATCAATGCAAAATGTGAGAATAGCACCCCCTAGATGATTGCTGGTGTAATCAGTCCACATCCAGACGATTATGTGGTGAGTATATCTTGCTGGACTTAAAACTATCTGTGGTAACTGGACAACAAGACATAACCCACATTGAAGCAAGCGGGGCGTCTTCCCAGAGATAGGGTAGGGTACAGAAAAAGTATTGCACAAAATTGAACACCAGAACAATAAGACTACACGTAGATTGTGACTCACAGACTGCCCTCGCATCAAGTTTACAAAAAGGCTTGAATTCGTCTGAGTATGCAAAGCAAGATTTCCGGCGGAGTTTACGTTTGAGCGATGAATCATGAGCACTGGGTTATCTAAGTTGGGCTATCAGCATGGAACTTCTAATTGTAAGGTGGTAAGAACTTAGCAGTCGTACTGCGTAAGAGTTAAGCTGTCAGAGTACATTACTGCACTACGATTGTTGGCCATGGAATTTAATTTATGGTAGAATCAAACATGTGTTGCTCCACTGTGAGGCTTCTCAATCTCTACATGAATCCATCGTTCTTTGAGCTAGTTCTGCTTGGATTCTTGATGCCGTCCATTGTAAGAGAGCCTACACTAAGAGATGATGTGTAGGGAATGTGTGAACTAGTGACATGGTTTTCCATAACCAGGGGCTTGCACATTACCAAACATAACCTCAATGGTTGGATCTTGTTCAGTCTTGTTCAATGATGATCAATCAAGGGTAACGAAAGGAGGACCATAACTTTGAAGCAGCTTTAGATTATGAAAAATAATCTTATCCTTACATAGAGGTTGCCTGCCACCTCCACACTGGGCTGCATTGACGTTATTAAGCCCAAGAAACAATGATCGAGCTCCCAGGAGGTATTGCTTATCCTGTAAGCTTAAAGAAATGTTGTTTTTTCCAATTGGAAAGAAGTACCTCTTCTCCCATATGATTCTATCGAGTCCCAAATACAAAAGTATGTTTTGCATGCTCCTTTATATCGCCTATTGAAGCCTATGTACCGGTCGAGCTCTTGTGTTGTTTCTTGCCCGTGGACATCGAACGCCGTCTGCCTTGGTCTGTTTTGGAACAGAGTCATTAAAAGGGCTGTCACACTGTGGTATGTTGCAGATTTAATAATACTATCAACAAATGTTAATGAGCGGATTGTGTGATTGTTCGGCTTTTCGGATCGTTCGTTCTATCAGTTCATAAATTTCATCTGTAATTGCTTCGACATTATCATTATTCCTCAAGTCTTTCATGGAATTGCAAATCGCCTACAAATCTGAGACAATGATCACAGTGTACGCAACTGGTTAGTCCAAGTGATCGCTTAACGGACTTAGAGGTCCGATTGAGATCCAAATCGTGATTCTTCGAAGGTGAACTTCACTTGATTGAAAGGAAATTTCAGCATCCAAATGCACAACATGGTCTACTGAAACAGAATAACATCGACTGCCTTAAAAAGGTATCGTACAACCTCATGTCTCAAAGACAATGATCGTTCGATTTAGAATCAAAACAAGAGTCCATAGTTTTCAATTCTAAGCAGATCTTCGGTTTAATTTGAGTGACAAGTGACCATAAGAATTTTGCTGCAGGCATGGGATGTGCTTACATCCGCCTTGAGTGCGAACTGAATTCTACGCAAGAGCACAGAACTTGACCATAGCTCTAACAGCATGCTTTAATAACAAAGCACAGAGCACATATTTTCGGAAAGGACTTCGTAATCCTGGGAACTTGACCTAGACAGTTACAGCATAGCAAAACTTTGACAACATAAGTAATAAAGAAGTACGCCACTAATAAATTTTGCTCCAACTTTCAAATGTGACCTTTAATCCCATAAGAAACGAAAAGACTAATGAAAAATATAACCCCTAAAAGTAACTACAAGCATATCCCCCATCCTAACACCTTGAAATTATGCTCAAATCATTTGTATCTACTCAAACGGTGTAACTAAGCTTGGCTTCTGAAATCTTACAACTTCAGGCTGTGTTGACAGATAAGCAGGCACAGCCTCATTTGCCCTGTCAATTACCTCAAGACATTCATCTGCAAAGACACACACTGGCAATCATTCAATATACCCACACAAGTTAAGACACTTGCCGACCAGTAGATGTGAACAATCTCAAGGGTGGTGGAAAGATTAAAGCTATGAGACAAACCGAATTATAGTTCTCCTCAAGCTTGACCTCACAATTGGCAAGGTTGTACTTTCTCATCACTCGATACATCAGGTGATCCTTTAAGAGTAGCTTGTCCAACTTCCACCGCTGAAGCATGATCGTCCCCACCTTGATAATCAACTTGAATATGATCGGTACTATCTTGAAAGCTTGACATGTGATGAATCCCACTTCCAGGGGTTTGATTAGGGATTTGATCAACCACATCGCTGCCTAATCCACCCATAGCAGAAGTGCTAGGCTTCTGATCGAAATGGTAATGCTGCTCCTGGAAATTATGTCCTCGTCCTTGGCCTGGTTGGAAATGGGTCTCATTCAAAAGAGGGAGGCGACTGTTGGATGGAATGTTTTCATACGGATCCAAAAAGTGAATATTGCTAATTTGTGAAGAGCGCTCCATGAAGTGTGTCATTGCATTATGTATAATGTCCTCCATGGGCGAAGGTCCGGCATGTTCCAATTGAAATGAACTCGGACCATGGCCCTGCTGGACTGCCATGCCTGCTCCTGCAGTTAAATGAAAATCAATAATATATTAAGTCTTCTCTCTGGTGGCGTATATGCAGACCCATATGATGGCTTCAGACTAAGTTCCCGGGTGGTGAAAGTTGGTAAAGACATAGTAAGGTGAATATTTGCAACTCTAGGTCCCCTATTACATCCTCTTGTGTTTTTAGACAAGATCAAATACCAGGATTGACCCGAAGTTGTTGGTGAGGAGGATGCTGTCCTCCACTTATGTGGTGAGCTTGGGGCTGTGAAGGCATACCCTGGTACTGAGACTTTGCATTATCTTGTGAACTGTAGCGGCTCACTCCAGGTCCTTGTGATTGTGATGGAAGAGAGTAAGTTTGCTGCGATGCTAAAACTTGCTGGCCATACTGCCAATTCTGTATGGATTGGGCTGGCTGATTGGTAGGAAAATATGAACCTTGAGTTGCGCCCACCATGGTTTGATTAGGCAACAGATTTCCACCAAGGTGAAGAGATCCAGGACCAGGACCCTGCCTGCATTGCTCACCTCTACTGTCAATACATGGAATCAAAATTTTCTTTTCTAATACTGACGATTTAAACGATGAAATTATTAAGTTCGATAGAAAAATAAAAAAAAAATAAAAAAAATAAAAAATTCAAAAAAAATTCAAAAACTACCTAAAAATTTCATAAAATAGAACTTCCACATATAACAGGTTAATTTAAGAGAGATGAACCCACATGCTCCATAGAGGCCCACCGAAATGTAATTCTTGATGACTAACAAGTTGTTTAGCTTTCCGTAGCTCTTCCTCTTCTCTTTCTGAATCATATCCATAGAAACCATGAGAAAATGTACTAAACAATGCTGGCACGAGAATATTACGCACTACAAGAAATGCTAAATAGTTTTTGGACAGAACTTATGCAGTACCTCTCTCCAACTAAAATCAACACATAATAGTTATAAATCCATCAACACTTTACCTTGCCTGTGACGATTCATGTGTCCACCCAATGCTTGAGATTTATCAAACTTCTGGTTGCAGAACCGGCAGATGTGAGGAGTGTCCACAGAGCTATCGCCATCCCCTAATTTCTTCAAGGCCTTCTTGCTCTTATGCCTCGGTTCAGCATCCTCGGAATCATCTCCAAACAAAAACCAATTCGTTATTATAAATACATATCATTCACATTACTTGTCTGAAGCTAAAGGTTATTAAATAGAAGCAGTTGAAAGATTTGAGGACACATACCAGGAGCATCCCCTGATTGAGAACTGTGCGTCGAAGAAGTGTCATCTCGTCTGCTTCGTCTCCTTCCTGCTAGTGTCATTGTGTAGATGAACCCCAGCAGCAGTTCGATGTTTTCGAGAAAACGGGCACAAAGACTTGGAGAGTACTGCAAGTGAAGAAGAGAGAGAAAAATAAAACTAATTGAAGTGCTGCACAATGATGCACACATGTAACTATTAACTCCTTGTTCATAACGATAATAACACTCACTTTATTAACTCCTTGTTCATAACGATAATAACACTCACTTTAACTCCAGTCACTCTGATTTTCTTTGGATAAAAAAAGGTCAATTTTTATTATTGACCAGAAACGACCTATCCTTCCTTAAAGTGGAAGTATCAGGCCCTAAAATTGATTAGGTCAAGTGTAATCTCTCCGTAACGCTTGTGATAGTTTTCCTTTGAAATAGACCCCCGTTACATATAATGAATCCTTTGTCAATCCTGCAAGCCAACCCAGACATTCACAGCAAACAATGGCCGAACGAAGCTCCCTTTTCCCCTCGTATCCGTTCTAACACACCCTAAGAAACTCATCATTTTTTAAGAACAGGAAAACGTTCCAGTCAAAGTGAGGTAGGCTCATGAGGTGTTGTCTCCATCCGAGTTCAGTTGCACCTAGATCAGATCACTGCCATTAACATGTTGAAAGCGTAACAAACACAGGCTGAGTAGAAGGCTCATGAAGCACGTTCCGTGATCTGAAGTTCAGAAAGAAAACTATACTAGGATTGGCTACGAGGTGATCACGGATCAAACCCTCGATGTGACGATTGAAATTAGATTTCGGATTAAAAAAAATTAAGGCTCATCTGGCACAGATCACATCTTTCGATCAGATATTGAGGAAGCAGGTCGCTTCTCGAATGTGCCGAATCATATCATTGCCATGAATGGTAGGGCATAGAATGATGATCTATACCTTGTCAATATGAGTCCAACGAACCATATGGTTCGTCCACCAGAATTCATCAGACTAAATGTAGTTTTCGGAGCTTGTAGATTCTACCAAGAGTCGTACAACCAGGCACTAGCATCGACTCGACAAATTCTTAAGTTCTGCGATATCAACTCCAACAAACAAGGCCTCTCTCACTTGCGAGAGATTTCGCACATTCCTAAACGCTGTCATGTACTCCAATATACCGTAACCCAATGCATAATGAAACAGTCAAAATCTCTGTTGCTCAAATCAATGTTGCAGCTGCATACTGATTCAAGAGAAGAATCGTCAAAAAGCCAAACTATATACAAAAGAGACAGCAGAAGCAGGCAAAACAAAATACTTAGCTCATGATGTGTGCTCTGCATCTGAGGTCAGATGAGTGACGGACTGGTATCCTTCGATTACACCTAGCACATGTCACAGCCATCCTGATGTCATGCACAGTAAATTAATCAAAGGCAGGGCTCATGAGACACAAGGTTTCTTCCTAGAATCAGAAGCGAAGAGAAGCAGGTCGCTCCTCCATAGTCCCTAGGTCATATCATTGCCTGTGAACGGAGAGGGGGTAAATGAGCTATGCCCAGTCAAAATGAGTCCGACAAACAGTATGGTTCTCCTATTACTGTCCATTGAATAGGCAAGCATAGATTTCGCCGGCATTAGTTGGTGTTGGCTCAACGCCTACTCTGCTGCGAGGAACAGATCAAAACCTACCACGTTGTACATCAAATTAGGTCAAGTGCACTCTCCCTAACGCTTGTGGGAGTGTTTCTTTCAAATAGAACCCCGGTAATACATTCAACGAATCCCTTGTTGTCGAACCTGCAGACCAATCCAGACATTCACAGCAAACAACGGCCGAACGAAGCTCCCATTCCCCCTGGTATACACCCTAAGAAATTCATCAGTTTTCAAGAGCAGGAAAACAGTCCAGAAAAAAGAAGTTGGCTCATGAGGTGTTGTCTCCATCAGAGTTCAGCTGTGTGAAGAACAGGTCGTTCTTCATGTACACCTTAATCATATCACTGCCATTCTGATTTTGAAAGCTTAACAAACATGTGCTACGTAGAAGGCTCATGAAGCACGTTCCATGATCTGAAGTTCAGAAAGATGAGAAGCCGGTCGACTCTCCATCGTGCTTAAGTCATATCATTGCCTGTCCTTGAACGATCGCTCGAGGACTCGTATAGCGTGTCAGAATGTGTCTCTCAAACCATATGGTTGTTTAGTAGTGCTCTAATTCACCTTCGAAGCTTTCTCCATATCCTTCCCGAAAAAGTTTCACCATATCCACTCCACCCAAGAGCTGCACAGTTTGAGCATTTACGTCTCCTAACTCATGCCATACATAAACATCCTGCTCGTTAGCCTAAGCTAACAAAATACAGTTCACTCGAGCACCAAAAAAGGTCTCTTGAGTGGCTCATTAAGGTTCACTGTACATCCGAGCTCGGACATGTGTGCGGCAGGAAGCGCACACTGAAACATTCATATCACTGCCACTTTCCTACATCTAGAAGACACATGTACTACAATTCATTGAGGCTCATGGAGCGGATTACTTCAGGTGATCAGAAGTTCGGGAAGCAGGTTGCTCTCCAGATGTGCCCAGGTCATATCATTGCCTGAGAGATAGAGGTCAAGAGGATACCTTATACTTAGGCAGAATGAGTCTGTCGACCGTTATGGTTCTTCTAACATGGTGCATTGAAGAAGGTTCTTCTAATATGTTACAATATAGAATATACTCCAAGAGGGGCTATGAATTATGCATCGGCCTTGAGACAAAAGGATTCCTGAAGTGTCACACAACAGCTTCAACAAACAATGCCGCACTCTTAGTACTTAAGTGGAAGAGAAAGCCAGCATTTCTAAATGCAGTTGAATGAAAGGTAGTCCATTGGATGCCAATCCAGAATTAAGTGATCAAAAACTTTGAAGCCCACAAGAGTAAACTTGCTGCACACTCATGCTGAGTCAAGAATTGAGAAATGCAAAGAAAGTTTGTACGAGAACCGAAATTTTGACAACCAACATACTCTTGCCGACTAACTCCAGATATCTCATGGCAATTTGGAATCAACATGTGATGTGAAAGACTCATGTAATTTTCGAGATGAATGTCTTCTTTCAGGTCATCGCTTGAATTTCTAATCTTCCAAAATTCGGAACTATCCAGACATGTGTTTACCATGGCAACTGTCTCGGAATCCAACCTTCTGACCAACCTCTTCTTCACGTCTCCGATAAATTCTACTGAATGAACCTCCCATCTCAATTACACGCCTCGAACAGTCACAGGGCAAACCCATTTGGTTTTGCAGTTGATGAGTTCGAAGAGCTGAATATCTGCACCAATTGGCTTACATATTCAGAAATGCCAGCAAAAACCACACGAGGTTTGCACTCCTGCCTGGATCTGCTCAAATGTTAAAGTATCAAGGGTTTCAGTTTTCCAGAAGTAGCTTCCTGTGATCAAGGCATGGCAACTTGGACACGAGAACCTTGAGGCAAAATGCCTACATACCCAAATTGGACAGCGACAAGAGGAATGCTCCCAAAAGAATTGAAGAGTGAACTACCTATCACTGCCATAGGAACTTGCGATGATCTGCCCCCATCCTAAACTTCTTCTCCAAATCACTTACCTCAGTGGCTCCGCAAGAGACCGAACAAAGTGGTAGACATTCTTCCGGATAGACAGACCTAGCAACTTGAAATCAAACATAACAGGTTCTCTATCACTATCGATTAAGGTATCCTTTCTCATACTTCCGACTTAATGACAACTAGAAGAAACCTGCTGCAAATTTCTACAACACAAAGAGAATTGGACTTGTTTCAGAAATGATAACAGAGGAACCGATTGATGGGAGCTTGATTGGGAGAATACAGAAACATAGTCGAAAACACAACGAGCAGGAATTAACTTCAAAAATACCGGATTAATGGTCTTTTAAAAAAATTAAAAATAAATTGTAACCAGTTGAATGATGGAAGTAACGAATAAGCTTAGGTGACAGTTAAAACGAATGAGAATGTGGTCGCGTGACACTTCTTGTACTACATACTGTAGTTACGTTAAGTGGGAGTGAAGTACTGGAATACAGGATGGGAAATGAAATGAGTTCTGGGAGGCATGCAATCAATCGATGTCCTTGAATACCGTAGACATGAAGTTTTAATTTTCAATTCCGACTTAGTGGCATTTAAAGATTGTAGCGCCATTGAAGAACTTGCTGAAGGATGCAATACAGTACTGTAACAAGCACTGAAATGTTTGTTGTAACTTACTACAATAGAGCATTGCTCCACAAGGTTGGGCAATCTAAGTGGCCTTCAAGCACATGCATCTTTTAACATGACCGACATGGGACAAAATGCGAACCGTGACGCTGGAATCCAAAAAATTGTGGCTTGCCATCGGGCCATCTGTAGATGGTACCCTTAACAGGAACACTAACACATGAGGCTGCTTGGAAAGAAACGATGCATACTGTGATAACGGTGGAGAAAGTAGAGGTAACTAAGACTTTAATTAAATGATATTTCACAAAATGGAAAAAGTACATGATCAGTTCACTTTGCCGTGCTTTGAAGTTACAGGCTGTGGTTTCCTCATTGTTCTGCTAAACGGTCCCACAGTTGAATCTGTGATGTACTTGTATATCACATAAGACCATGATGTGTGGTGCCCCAGGTCTTCATAAAACTCAGGAGCAATTTGTCGGACCTGTACAAGCAAGTAGTCACATGTCATCTGGCGGTTCCAAGTAAATACTAAACAAGAAGAAAAAAATACATTTACCTGTTTAACTTCAATCACAGAGCTGACTATCGACAGGTTAGAGACATGAAAATGGAAACTAGTAGTAATCTGCAAGATTACAATTCGAGAGATGGTGCAAATTCAAACTTACTCTGTAGAGTTTACAACCGGGTATTCGAGGAAAGTCATGATGCTCCACATGGTAGCCAACATTCCAGGTGAGTATATTAAGAGGACCATAATACGAGTATGTCTCTTGTCCTTTCAGAAAAACGTAGTGCTCTGCAATAAAGTGTCCGGCAATGGGGTGCATGCCACCTCCAAGAAAAGTAGCGAGTAGCAAATACACAAGAGCTTTACCTCCTGAGAAGTAGAGCAACAAGGCATCAAAACTCACTTGACAGAGAAGATTCAGAACTTCCCAGAAACCCGGTTGCTTGGGATTGAGAAAGACGGGCCTGAGCGCATAGAAAAATAGCTGACATAAAA
The DNA here is from genome assembly GCA_014871385.1 of Ceratodon purpureus. NCBI lineage: Eukaryota > Viridiplantae > Streptophyta > Bryopsida > Pseudoditrichales > Ditrichaceae > Ceratodon > Ceratodon purpureus. The sequence continues at coordinate 6,760,506 of CM026433.1, read as the reverse complement.
CCCAGGCCATCTTACTAAAGATATTTGTCACCACGCGTCCTTCAGTATAACTAGGGATATCCATGTCCATACCTTGTACTCCTTGATATTTATGATGTTCAAGATGGTACTTCTGAAAGGTTACCGACATTGGGATACTAATTGGCAGATTCGCAAATATGCCAAGCAACCGATTATAAACAATTGTCGAGAAGGCCAAATTATGGCTTAGCTCATGAATAGCGAGAAACAAGTTGTGGTTCAAGAAAGCTCCAAAAAAGTAGGCTACCGTTACCACAACTGGCCACGCTGCATCCTGCATGAGAGTTGCTGTCCAAATCTGAAGTAATACAATGGCAACAATCTGCGAAGGACATCAAGAAACGTCAGTGCGACTCTAGCAGCTACTGTTCACAGCATTCAAAATACTTGTCTATTAGTTCGCATTCAGCATCTTTCAATCCCAGTAAATCAATCCACACTCAACTTCACAGACAGGAACCCTAGATAATGAGATGATTTATATGAACAGGTGAATAAATGCCTCGCAAGGTTTAGGCTAAAACCTCACATAAGCACGTTGTAAACCACTTCAAATAACCTTAAAAGGTATTCATACCGTCAAGTATATAATGCATGTGTACTGGATTTCTACAGATGATATACCAAGAATATCACTGAATTTATGATTTCACTAGCATTCAAAAATCTCTTTGAGAAGCCCCTGGAAACAGGATATCAGTGTTAATCTAATCGTATGCTGCCCCGGTTAAGCGTACATAGTGAAATCCAAACGTCGATACAAATGATCACAAAGCGATAGAGTCTTCTAACCCTAATCATGACTTCAAGATGAAAGAAAAAAACAAAACACTAGTGGCATGAATTTATCTTCAGCAAGAACTACACCTACCCCCACAAGAAACAAGATCGGTTCTCTAACCATGAACCAGAGAAGCAACATAGTTGATTACCTGAACCTTAACCAACATCAAAACGACGAAACATAAAATCCCATCGGCAACTCAAAAAATCCACTCGAGTAAATGTATACAACCAGACATTCCATATAATCCACCAAAACCATAAAACACTCTAAAATAAAAATAACGAAGCTTCATATCTTCTCCAAAACCGTTACAACATTCAACTCGATCATTCACAGCACCACCGACATAAACCTTCCAATCCACAACCGACCAAACAAAACGCCTTCAAACAAGATTCACCAACATAAACCATATATCACCGCATTGAACAAACTCCAGCCAAACTCATTCCAAAAAATCCCCCGAAAATCACCGAAAAAATCCTCAAAACATACCTCGTCCAACAAAATTTATCCCACACACCAGAAACCTAAATCTCGATCCCCGCACGTCAAAGACTCAAAAAAAAACCATCACCAAAATCCACAAGGCAGTTAAAGCGGCAAGAACCGACCTGAGGAAACGCGCTGGAATCCGGGCCGAAGAGCTCCCGAATCTCAGGGTGCGCGGCCAGAATGGCTCGCCGGCGCGAGGCGTGCGGCTCGTCGGTCTCGGCCCAGTAGAAATCCTTGGCCATTGCGCCCCCGCCCTTGACGTCGAGGTCCACGGGAGGCGCCAGGTCGTGGCGCACCGTGCCATGGTCCCCGCCGCGCCCCATTGCAACCAGAGCTCACAATGCGGCGTCGCCCCGATCGCTCCGTGGCTCCGAGGTCATGCGCATGCGCAGGGCTCCGCAGGGACCATCCAGCGGGAGCAACGCAATGCGCAAGTTGGCAGTCCTTTGCGACGTCGACGCCGTGCTCTCTCCTTCGTGCCCGTCGCGCTCTTCCTCCTCCTCTGCTCTGTCCTTCCGAACCTGGCACCGAACCTGTAACCGACCCCGGTGCCGATCCTGTTACCGATGCTGGTGCCAAACCTGAATCCAAACCTGGAACCGAACCTGGAATCAAACCTAGTGCCGAACGTGAGTATTGCTTGGGATTCGGACCTGGAACCGGGTCTGGGACCGAGCCTCTGAGGGTCATGCCTTGCAAAATTACTGTAGCTGGTACAGTAGCTGGTTTATGCATTTTTACAAAAAAATGTGGTTTTTTTTTATAATTTAAAAACTACTAAATTTTGGGTTTTGGAAACAAAATTAGTGAGAAAAGCCACAAATGGATTTAAAATAGCCAAATATCATTAAAAATATTTTTTCCTCATGATTTTTTATCCTTAGAATTTCACATATTTTTGGTTTTCCTATCTTGAAATTATTTACAAATGAACTGAGTACCTCACTATGGTATGTGAAAGTTGGATGAGCTCTGATGTTCCGGTACATTCAAATTTTGTTTAGTTATAATACTAGGGATTTTCTGTGGTGTGACGTTTTGGTAATTCATTCAACATAAGTTTTTCAAGAATGAAAAGGTTTATGGAGTATGCTTTGACAAGTGAATGGTGATGGGGTCTCTTTATTTCTCCCCAACGAGTGTGGCTCGTATGTCAGGCTCGGTTTTTAGTCCATTTTTCTAGCCCTCCCTATTTTGGAGTTAAAGGGTCCTTTTTTGGTTTCTTTTTTGTTAAATTCAGAACCTACGTACTCTAAGGTAGAGGGCCCTAGAACCGACCACCTGTTTCCAAAACCAATCAGGCTAAAATGTACAAACTAGGTACATTTTAGCCTGATTGGTTTTGGAAACAGGTGGTCGGTTCTAGGGCCCTCTACCTTAACCACTCCCTGTAAGATCAAGAAGAGCTCCATTCAAACATAATATTAGGGACACATATTTACCCCACCCCTCCCGAACCTGGACTGCGAGCCACACTCGAGGGGGGATTTAGCCAGTTCCGGCTCTGGTGATGGCATGATGGTTTGAAATTTTGTGCAGTGAAGGTGGGGTTTTCTTGTTTCCGTGATTACTGTGGTCATGTCCTTGCTGCAGTAATTAATCGCACTGTTTTCTGGAGTTTTCTGGAGGTATGGGCTGTATCAGTGTGGATTTTTTCCCGTCTCTGTGTTTTGGTTGGCCACTTGGGAAGTTCACCGGAAAAGTGGATTCTGATGTCTCTGGATATTTCAATGGCAAAATTGCAATGCCTGTCATGTATCTTACATCTTACATTGAAGATACTGTACTATGAGCAGGGTGGAATACAAGCTCTGAGCAGAAATTAAATGCAATGTTGTAGGACCCTGGAATGAAATTGTCGTATTGGCTATTCAATGTTAGATATGCATGTTATGAGTGGTTTTTGTGGAATTGCTGGCATCCTGGACACATATCTTGTCCGCATTGAAGTGCAACTCAAAAGAAACAGTGCTAGTCATGAAGGGTGAGTATACCTGGGGTACCTTTTCTGTTTTAATTCAGTCGAGTCAGTTTGTCGCAGATCATTGGATTTTGGGTTCACTGTGTTTTCAAATATGTGCATAGTCATGCATTCCGGAATTCCTGGCTTGCTGTGGTGCAAGTCTCACCACCCATTACTGGCTGTGTTGAATTTCATTTTTCTTCTGAATGGCAGGGTTTTCGTACCCTATAGTTTCAAAAGAAATTTTTAAAAAATTGAGGAAAATATTGAAGATGGAGTTGTGGAAAGGTGGAACAATTCAGAACAATAAGGAATGTGAAATTTTGTTAATATTGTTGAAAATTTCAAATATTTTAGATGGGTAGAAAATAAGGATGGAAGAAAAACACAATTGAAATAATAATGTTTCTATGAAAATTAAATCATGTATCACGTGTTTTAACAAATGTCTAAAACTATTAGTAGATTAGCCTATTGATCCCTAAAACTCTTTTAAAGCTGAATCGGCTTTTGGGGATACGATCACTTTCAAATTTTTAATAAATGTAGAAAATTCAAAGAGCTACGTGAGAAGCAAATCTTCTCAAGAAGATTCATGATTTTGGAATTATTAGAGTATTCTTAATTAAATTTCTACCCAAACTGCCAATTTTGAATTGACCCAAGTTATAATATACTTTAGCTTTGCAAGGACAAGCTTCAAAGTTTGACCCCCAAAAAAATTCTATAGTGGGTGAAAAAATTTGGCACCCTTTAATCATTATGATTTCATAAATGAAGAAAAATTAACCGTCAAATTTTTGGTATGTGTATAGTGTATTAAGTTTGAATCTACTAGATAATGCTTAGATTGAGATTTATGAGGCCGAAAGTGGAAAAGAGTCAATCATCCAAGCAAGAAGTATTTACTAAAATCTAATGTGCTCATAATCATTTCCATCTCATTTTCAAAAAACCATGTAATAAGCGTATTTTTACCATATTACGTCTTTTTAAAAATAAATTTTTTAGTCTATTATCGCCACTTCCTCACCTCATTGTTATTGCATTTCAATCCACAATCATTTGTTCTCTTAATCTTCTCCACAGTATTCTCAACTTTCTCTAAAATTCTATCAAAGCTTTCATCTATTTGAAGTAGAAAATGTTAATACATCAAACTGGCATCTTTTAAAATCTCATAGTGACCTTGACTCCAAAAGACTCTTTATTGACAATTGGTCTAAAGTGCCAAATCTAACTCTTTTCTACTCATTTCAATCTAATAAATTTCAATCTAAGCATTTATAGTAGATTTAGTCATAAAATCTTACAATTAACTTCATATAGTGCTTGGATACAAAAATTGGACCACTAATTTTTCTTCATTTGTGTGTTCATAAAGATTAAAATGGACTGAATTTATTGGTCAAACTTTGAAGTCTACCCTTGTAAAACTCATCTATATTACAACTTGGATAAATTGATAGTTTGAGTAAAACGTTGGTCAAGAATACATTATAATAAAAATAAAAATAAATCTTACAAAAAATTAATTGCTTAAATTTGAAAAAAAAAAAAGTTCTTCAATGAAAAATTCCTGAAGAATCATAAATTATTTTAAAAAAAAAATCACATAACTAGGTTGCAGTAAAGTCTTACTTCACAAAAAATTCACGGTAGAATATCATTTTTTAATACTTCATTTAAGTTATTCAACATTATATGGATGGAATTGGAATTAAAGGAGCTTTAGTGGTTTAAGATAATTCTATAGATTAAGATCTTTAGAAATTAAATTAATAGAATAATCTTGTTGCAAATAGGGTAGAGATACCTTAAAGTGACCAAGCACAAAATACTGATGACTAGACTACTGTGATAACCACCCATTACTTAATTGACATCATCCAAAGCCAACTTATTTATAAGAAAGAAACCTGACAATGGCATTCAAGCATCACCAATATTGTTATAAGTAAAAATCAATACCATATATGTTTGGACATTAGAAAGTATGTTGATCAAAGTGCATCACAGAGTATTTTTCACTTTTGAAAATTGTACAAATTTCAATATTGGAAAATAAATCATGCAACAATCTGTAGATAGCTTATGTTATCAAAATAAGGTATTTCTATCTAAACCCGGTCAAGTAGCCAATTAAATCAGTCAATGGAAGAGGACAATCCAAAACTAAGGCAATCATCTATTCACACAAACAAGTTCCTATGTTGGCTCTACAAGTAGCAACCCTATCGCCCCTCACGTACTATTTCAAGCATTTTGAAAAATGGGTGAAATAATTGGGTCACAAAAAACAAAAAAACATGCCCTTTTCCAAATTTTAGGTGAGTGAAGGGCGACACTTTATGAGTAAGAAACTACAGATTTTCCTCTCATGCTCACAAGTCTGGAAGATTAGAAATTCTGTCCTGAACTGCAATGACATGAAAGAAAACATTCATTTCCAAAATTACATGAGTCTTTCACATCACATATCGATTCTAAGTTGCAACAAAATAACTGGAGTTCTTAGGCAAGAGTATGTTGGTTGTCAAATTTAATTTGGTTCTCTTACAAAACTTTCTTTGCATTTCTCAATTCTTGACTCAGCAAGTAACTGCAGCAAGCCCACTCTTGCCGGCTTCTGAGTTTTTGATCACTTAATTCTGGATTGGCTTCCACTGGATTACCTTTCGTTCAACAGCATTCCAGTTAAGTACTAAGAGTGAGGCATTGTTTAATTGAAGCTAAGGTGTGACACTTCAGGAATCCTTTTGTCTCAAGGATGCTTGATTTACAGTCCCTATTGGATTTCATTCCATACTGTTACGAAGCTTCAACTTGAACATTTTCAATGCACCATATTAGAAGACCCATAATGGTCGACAGACTCATTTTGCCCAAGTATAAGTCATGCTCTTGTTTATAATCTCCCAGGCAATGATATGACCTGAGCACATCTGGAGAACAACCTGCTTCTCTAAACTTCTGACACTCTGAAGAGTGACTGTGCTTCATGAGCCTCTTTATTTGTTAATTATTTGACTTCGATAAGTACAAGAGTGGCAGTGCTATGAATGTTTCAGAATGCGCTTCCTGTCGCATACATACCTGAATTCAGATGCACATTGAACCTCAATGAGCCACTCTAGTATCCTTTTTTATTGCTCCAGTGAACTGTAAATTGTTAGCTTGGGCTAGTGAGCAAGAAGTTCATCTCTGACGTGAATTAGGTGACGTGTATGTCCAAACTGAACAGCTCTTGGTGGAGTGCATATGGAGAAACTTTGGTTGGAAGGATGTGGGGAAAGCTTTGAAGGTAAATAAGAGTGCTTGAACAACCATATGGTTTGAGAGACACATTTTGACACGCTATACGAGTCCTCATGAGGACATTCATGGACAGGCAATGATATGTCTTAAGCACAATGGAGAGTCGACCGGCTTCTCATCTCTCTGAACTTCAGATTATGGAATGTGCTTCATGAGCCTTCTTTAGCATGTGTTTATTACGCTTCCAGAATATTAATGGCAGTGATATGATCTAGGTGCAAATGGAGGACGACCTGTTCTTCACACATCTGAACTCGGATGGAGACAACACCTCATGAGCCAACCTTTTTTGTGTGAAGGTTTTCGTGCCCTTGAAAACTGATGAGTTTCTTACTGTGAGTTAAAGCGGATACCAGGGGGAATGGGAGCTTCGTTCGGCCATTTTCTGCTGTGAATGTCTTGGTTGGTTTGCATGATTGATAACGAGGGATTCGTTGAATATATTACCAGGGGTCTATTTGAAAGGAACGCTCCCACAAGCGTTAGGGAGAGTGCACTTGACCTAATTTGATGTACGACGTGGTAGGTTTTGATCTGTTCCTCGCAGCAGAGTAGGCGTTGAGCCAACACCAACTAATTCCGGCGAAATCGTATGCTTGTTCATTCAATGGGCAATGGCAGGAGAACCATACTGTTTGACGGACTCATTTCAACTAGCTATAGGTGATCCACGCGCTCGCTCTCTTGTCACAGGCAATGATATGACCTGGGCACCTCGAAGGAGCGACCTGCTTTCTCCATCTCCCGATTCTCGGAAGAAACCTTGTGCCTCATGAGCCATACCTCCGACTTCTAATTTCCTTTCACCGACATGAAAACGGCTGTGATATATGCTAGGTGCAAACGAAGGACGACCTGTCCCTCTCACATCTGATTGTAGATGCGAACCACACCTCATGAGCCAGGTTTTCTGTTTTGCCCGCTTCTGCCGTTTCTTGAGGTTTTTGTAGATAGAATGGCTTTTCGACGTTTCTTATCTTGAATCAGTGTGCAGCTGCAACAATTTTTTGAGCAACAGAGATTTTGACTGTTTCGTCATGCATTGGGTTATGGTATATTGGAGTACACAGCCTTTAGGAATGTGTGAAATCTCTCGCAAGTGAGAGAGGCATTGCTTGTTGGAGTTGATCATGTCGCAGAATTTAAGCATTTGTCGAGTTGATGCTAGTGCCTGGTTGTATGACTCTTGGTAGAATCCACAAGCTTTGAAAACTTCATTTATTTTTATGAACATGGTAGACGAACCATATGGTTCGTTGGACTCATATTGGCAAGGTATAAATCATCGTACTAAACTCTATCATTTAGGCAATGATATAACTTCGGCACATTCGAGTAGCAACCTGCTTCTTCACCATCTGATACACAGATGCCAATTGTGTCCGATGAGCCTTCTGTTTTAAACCTAATCGTCACATCGAGGGTTTGATCCGTGATCACCTCGTAGCCAGTTCTAGTGTAGTTTTCTTTTGCTCTCGTTAACTGATTTAATTTCAGAAGGAAAAACATGATAAGCATTTCCAACCTGTTTTGCAGCGTGTGATTCTGCTATATTCTCCACTTTGAGTTATCCGCTCAACTCGATCATGATTGTTTATAAAATCGATGTTAGAAGGTGATTATGCATGGGATTACAAGTTAGACTTATTTGAGTTTATGTTAAAAAGGCGATTCCGGGATGAAACGTTAGAGTATTTGTAAACTCAGCCACTTCGTCACCCAAGATTCTAGAACTTGTCTTTTGAATTGTCAAGAGGCGATCAACAGGTGGTCAAAGGTTGGTGAAAATTTTCATCATGTGAGGGAAATCACTGGGTGACGAAATGGGTGAATTTACAAATAACTTCATTATATATTAAATGTCTACTCTTACTTCTGAAGTTGTCTGTAAGAAAAGCAATGTCAGCTTGCACATCGGCTTGGCCAGGTCGTAACCGTGACTTTGAAAATTGACCATACTAATCAGAGCGGATTTCCCTAATACAAGCAGATGAAGATGAATTTTTAATCACGCTGGAAAAAGCCAAAAAATCACTCAAAATGAGGAACGAAATTGACTTAATTCGGAAACCTCACATGCCTCTGGAATCATTCCACTCTCTTGCCAGCTTCAACAACTCATAGAATCACAACCACGTCTCGATGCAAATTGGTTATGTGATAAACTTCCTTCGATTCTTCTTGCACTCTTACAACGTCCCCTTGCAAGCTTAAGAATTAGCCAGTACCCAATAAGACTCCACCGCATGAGGACTTTACGGTATTCAAATCTCCACTGAAATAGCAGCAATCACCCATTAAAACAAATAGCATCATCTTAGGTCTTAAATAAATCTATAAGGTATTGAGCACGATCTCATGTACTTCTCCAACGTATACTACACATATATGCATGTAACGCATCCTCGGAAAAAATCACCAGCTCACCGTGTTGACAATCTTTTTGCCCATGTTGACCCATTTTGACCCCTTTCTGTAAAAGTTGGATCTCTCCTGCATTTCTGTACAACCATTGGACTATGAACAGGAATCAGTTTCTAACGATGTGTGTTTCTGAAATTTAACTTATAAACAGTAATTTAATAATTGAATCACTGATCTCATCTCCATTTTCGCACAAGGTGACAGGTCTCTGTGTTTCCATCACAGTTGTCAGTTGTATTGCATGCTGTGTGCACTCAGGAGGGAGTTAGGCTTTTTCGAGGTTTCGGTTTTGGTGAATATCATTGATTCATTCAAAGTTGTCGAGAATCGGAGAATGTTCAAGAAAGATCCAACAGATTAAAAAGTACCTGGTCAAATGTCATACATTCGCTGCCGTTGTGGGAGTTGTCTTTAGTGTAAATTATCTCGGTCCTACTGATCTGCAAGTGAGTCTGTTCAAGAACTTCAACAGTTACTGAGCTCCCCAACCGGTTTGTTTGAAGTTTTTACACATGTTGCGAGCTTAACGTGCTTGTGGTATTGTCAAAATTGGAACACATTTTGGTCTTTGCCACATGAAGGAGCTTAATTTAAGAATCATGTTGACCAACAATTACAATGCCGTAAATGCGGGTAAGAAGGAAAGGTTGATCAATTTTGTGTTACAAGCTTGTTACAAGAGGTCAGTGTAAATGGGCAATGGTTATGCACCTGTTCCTCTTAGATGGCAATCTCTTGATGACATAGTCTTAATGAAGAGGAGCCACCACCTCAATGAACGTCTACCACCAAGTGTGCTGAAATCTCAATCCGGGTTAGGAGGAAACTAGAAACAAAGAAGACGACAGGGATAAGAAACAAAGAAGACCAAGTGTGCTCCCTTTGTGTTCGTGTTATGTTCCTCTTTTTTTTTCCCCCTGACAAGCCGAAGTTTGTGCAGAGAAGGAGAGTGTTCTCCATGTCCTAGCCAAGCTCTCCCCACGCTTCAAGAAGGGCCGAAATCCAAGAAACGGCATCGGAAGGGTGATAGTAGGTGGCAGAGCCATTCTAAGCTATGAATTGAGATCCATTGAATCCTCGTGTCTGCATGCTCCACGTCAGGGTTGTCTTTCCCCCCAGATGCAAGCGATTCCGTCTCCAGCTTCCACCCATTTCGGGGGTCAAGTTCAAGTCAAGAGTCTCTGGGTTAGCTAAAGTGGACGTCATGACTGAATAAACATGAAAATCTTTTGCAATTATTGACACTTTCTGTTCAGGGCCCCTGATTTCGTGAAGAATTGGAGATTTTGATTCACCCTGATCTCGGACGCACCATGAATGTGCTCTCTCTTCCAATTGTGGCGCATGTCCCTTCTTCTTATAACTTGCCCCTCTTCAGCGTGCTCCAAGTTTAATTGAACTCCGTTTCAGAAACTTAGGCCGATGGTTTTGCAGGATACTAATCATGATGTAGCTAGAAGCAACTTTGTTTCAGAAAGCTTCTATCACCTTCATCATGGCTCTTGTCCTTCTCTGTCTACATCTTTTACGATTACAAGTCCAGCATTCACCTTCAAAGAGCATGTAGAGGCCGCTTATTTCCCCAGTGGTTCAAGCAGGTTGCAGGATGTGTCCATATGTACCGTGGAAAATTTCTCTTAGTGGATTTTTGACTCAATGCCTTGTCTGCTAAGTCTTTGCTCATGGCCATTGGCTTCAGGTTTCCGAGCTGGTTTGCTGTAGAAGAGGGGGGAAGATCCAGCAATCTGACCCTTTCCTTTAGGTACTCTTGCGTCACACCTGGGTAGCTTTCTTCAGAGCTCTTTCTGCTTGTGATCGTCTTGATTGCCCGACAATTCTTGACCTGCACACGGGATAATCCATTGATGGCTCGGAGGAAGAGTGTTAGTGATGTGACGGAGACGGGGTTGCCATCGATCCTAGAACGAAGCCCATTGCTAGACCGAAGAGAGATCCGAAGCTTCACGTTCACTGCCACAGAATCCAAATCCAAATCAGTATCTGTTTACAAGCTCCCGAGCAACAAATCAAACTCCAGAACCAGAAATGCCCCTCATAACTCAAGCAAGGCAGCGGCTCAACCTTTGAAGGCGATCACTGAAAGACAAACAACCAATTTGGTGTCCAGCCTCGAACGCACTCGGTCTGTCCCGCTTCAATGGTACAACTCCAGTCCCCAATATATACCTTCTTATCGCTCTAGTCCTGCGTTTAGGTCTAGTCCACAGTACAGAGTAAACCCTGTGGTGAGATTTGATGACAGGCTATTGCCTGAGAGGATGAATTATGGAATAGCTGGGTATAATACCAGCCGGCCTAGGAGCTTTCCTGGTGTAGGGGGTAGAAAGAGGGGCCTGGTTTACAGGAGGCCGAGAACCTTGCAGATCTGGAGATTGTGGACGAAGAGGTTTAAGGAAAGGATGACGAGAATACGGGTGAGGAGTGCATGCTCCAGATTGATGATGAGGTTCCGAAGACGGCATTGATTTGCAGAAAAAGGAGTAAGAAAGGTGGTTGCCAGTTTAAGGGCATTGTGAATTAGGAACTGAATCATGTGGAGAGGGAAAGAAAGGAGGTTGGTCGAAGGCCAAGGTGTACGTCGGTAAAGGACCTTCGTCAATGAGCTGCTGCAATAGCAGGTTGGAAGGATTGGCTGTAAAACATTTCCTGGAGATACCAATCCAGAGGATTACCGCAGTTGGTTTCCAAGCAGCTCTTCCTTTGTAATACTCGATGCGTCAGGTCCGAAGGATATCTGCGCATCAACTACGTCAAGGCGGAACTCGAATTTTGAGAGTTTATAGATACGTCATAAGCATAGTCTCAATAGATTTTCAAGATAGAGACAGATTGAATGGTTACACTGGACATCCAATCGATGTTGCAGTAATAAATCTACTACATTTATATCAATGATACATAAATGTGGGTGGAGAACCAACCCCTTCTGTCAGTAACTCTATTCGGTAAATCCATGATTCTTGTTGCGTGTACTCTATTTACTATTTGACACCGATGTATCCTTAGCCTCCTGAGGTTTTTGACTTGATGAATTCTGGTTTACTTGCTTAGGTTCAATGCGTATGTTGAGAGCTTCCACTAGAGGGCACAATTCTGCGAAGGCGCAATATCGACATTTCCATGTTTCATCTTCGGGCACATAGGCTGGCTCCCTTAGCCCATGCCAGAACTCAAGGTGCCAACCAATTCGAAGATCCAACCATTCGCGCTCAATATCAAACTCATCTTGGCCTAACAGTGATCGATCCGCTTGCCACTCATATCTGCCAAATACCACGAAGTAAGAACATTTATCAAGTTGGGACTAAAAACAGCTTTTCCACTTCGCTCTGTCAAGGAGGCTGAAGTCCCTTCCTAAATATGCTCTTACTTCAAGACAACATGAACAACCTGTGATAATGCCTGACTGTGTAGGTCAGACTTAGAGAAATCATTCTAGCAAAATATAAGCACAAGTTACTAAAACTCTTAATGGGACAATAACCTTAACTGGAATGTTTTAGGCAAAAGCTACATCTTGGCGGTTGTGCTCATTTCAGAAAAGGCTGGTCGTGGACGTACCTTAAGAGAAGCAAACTGTGAGATTCTGGAAATGTAATGCATTCTTGCAAATACATTCGAGAAACATCTTGTAGATTCTCTACCTGCATCACATCAATTACAGCAAATTTAAGTTTGTGCCCTCGGAATGGTAAACGGTTGACAGTATCAGAATGAATGATGATCGAGTACCGATAAGAGCAAAGGTTTTAAATAATATGCAAACCTTAGCATCAGGAAAAATCTCTGCAGCGTGGACCCTAATATCCTCCGAAAGTAGGTGTTGGGGGCGCAGCCTAAAATGCTCAAAGAAGTCGTGGAATGGGAGCCCAGATGTTACTATATTGTCCCACAGACACTTATACACCATGAGTTGCATCCTGCAAATATCCACGTCCTTCTGTAAAACATCAGAGTTTATCTAGAAAACCCCCGCGGCGAAGGCTACCCAACAGCAACGTGATATCAAGCTTAAAAAACAATGAAATAACATATTCCAAAGTTCCAATGCTTCAACTTTCAGTACCTTCCATTCTGTTTCTGGGGTGGTGATGGTGGTGTAGGCTTGTTGCGGGTTTTGGTGTCTATTAATTGAGGACGATGCATTCCATCCCGCTCACACATCTTCAGTTCATCAATAATGCCAATTACCCATGCCCCTCCAATTAATCCCACTCTGCATTCACAGGCCAACACAGTACCAAAGTTATGTCAGATTTACTAACAGGGAGTATCATACCTCAAAAAGAGATTGTAACAGATGATCTCTCCGGTGGATATTACAAGCTCCATAAATACTTGAAGGATAGCGTCAGAACAAAGTTTTACAGAACGATCATCAAAGAGAATTGCCCGGCATTTGAATCCACAATCCATGCCTAAAGTGACGAACAATATACACTTACACAGGCAGCTCTCGAGTCATCCCTTCACTTCGCATTTGTCTTGCACCAGTTATAAAATTGATCAGTCGCATTGCCCATGAGTCCTCCTTCGAAGTTATTTCTACTTCGACCTTCTTCAGTACCTGTTTCAGAGAGGACGAGGTATCAGGACCAAAGGGAAAATGAACACATGCACTTAAATGAATCAATGGAACACTTGGACCAGGTGTATTCTGAGCATTAATCACATCTGCTCACTGTGCTGACTTATTGACACTCAGAATCAGATGTTGCATGTAACTGTATCGTAGTCTGTGTGTTGCTCGTACATTCCATGTTAAAATGATTTTTATTGTAGACATCACGAAGACTTATTGTCTGCACTCATATCAAAATCTCTTACCTCTACTTCCAGCTCTGCATGCCGAGCACTCCCTGCTTTCATTGCTTCCGTCTGTTTAGGCTTTCCCAGTCTCTTCGTGAATTCCACTTGTTTTTCGCACCATTCCTGTCAAGTCACATAACAAATTAACTTCTCCGTTTGCCTCTTTAGACCGCAAATTCGAAACTGAGAATGCAAAATGCGAATAACAAGATATGATCAAAGGCTTGTTGCGGGTTTTGGTGTCTATTAATTGATGTGCGGGTTTTAGTGTCTATTAATTGGTGGCACATTCTAAAGTAATAGGCACGTTCAATTGCCGAACTTTGTCTCTAAAAACCCGAGAGCACTGCCTTCACATGAGAGAAGATGTGAATGCGTCGCGGTTGAAAATTTCCGCGGATTATGTTTTTCCTCTATATCGCTATCGTCATTGCGAATTGCAATGCTCGTCACCAGCAGAGTCGCATCAAGAGGAAAAATCGATTATAACAACACAAAGAAGAGGACCCTTACAAATGCTGTGAAGTCGGTAACAGAGAGGCATCTCGGCTTGGGCTCAGGGGGCGCCTCTTCTTCTTCGCTCTTAGCTGCTTCTTTAACGCTTGGTAGATCTTCAATATCCTGGACTACTGGTGTTGCCGCCTCGTTGTTTTGTCCCTGAGGATGACCATTCTGAGCAGTAGCTCCAGTTGCATTTGATTCTGCACCTCCAGCACTTAACGACGATACCAAGGTTGCCTTCTCATGTGATCTACAACACTCAAGAGACACACTATCCTTGCAGCAGCTACTGTGGCTTTGACCCTCGGCCTTGACCCCATTAGAAGTTAATGAAGTTACAACAGAAGAACAAGAGACAGAGGAGACGGTGTGCACTTCCAGAAGAGGCACAGAAAGTGTCCCGCTATCTGGCTTCCTCCCCCGCTCTTTAACATTCGAACATTGCCTCAACCAATAACTAGCAGACTCAGCCAACGAGAGCTTCGATTGCAACGGCCGGCCACAAGCTAAAGAACCAGAACACGCTGCCGAACTCTCCAAAGTGCATTGAACCGAAGAAACTTGAAGAAAGGCCGTCTCAATAGCAGCCAATTCATCATCATCCACAATCTCAATGGGGATGCTGTCATTCACAAACTTCGCCCTCTCACTCACCACCTCCATCATCACCATACCGCAGAACCTACAAACGAATCCTGCTTCATCTTTTGAACAATACTCAACTCCCCAGAAAGGAAATCCTCAAGCGCGTCTCCAAATAATCTCCATCCATTGATCAAAATCGCTGCTCCACAACTGCTGCTCTATCTCATACCAGAATTCCTAACCCACATGCCTGTCCATCTCCACAGCCCCTACCTCAGAAACGCCACTGCATCAAAACATTCCACAGCATCGCACCAGTCAAAACCAAAACCTCAACATACAAATCCATAAACAACTGAACTCCAATCCAATTCACGCCCTCTTGAGCTTCACACCAGTTCAACAACATTTCTAAAACTAGAGATGCAATCCCTCTCTCTCATTCTGGATACTATCACGTGCAATCCCACATCCTCCCTGTACTCCGATTAACCGAACATCAATCCTGTCACATAAATGCTCCCAAAATATGATAACCCAAATGTCCAACGAAATCAAAACGCACTTCAACGTAAACTCCTAAACAGAAACCAACCATAAACTCCTTTCAAACATGATCAAACCACCTCAGGCATAAAAAAGCATTGAATCTGTCTGAATCAAAAAACTCAAATCCGTCGCTATTGAACTCCAAACAACTACTCTCAATCCAAACCACTTCAAGTCACATCCGCACACACTTCATACCAGTTCAAGGCCATTCAAAGCCCATACCCACTTCACATAACAACCCATCATCAACAAAGCCAAAACACACAACTGATCTCAAAAGGTTAACCCAAAACTGCAACTCAACCAAACAAAAGAATGTAACTCACCTCGGTGTAAACTCCGCAACAGGAAGCAAACATCAGCTTCCTCACGTTGTGTCCTGTGATCAAGCGACCGCCACTACAGAGGAAAAAACGCAACACTATTGCCCAAACGAACAGCAAACTGTGAAGAATGATGCATACTATACGAAATCAGAAGCTCTGAATCTGCACCTGCGATTCAAAATGTGGAGAAATCATATGTGTCGATGACCCCACACGATCGATTGCGAGCAAAACACCATCTCCTCGCCTCCGGGAGCTTGCATCTCGCGAAGCATGCTCTGTGTTGCATTTATGTCCCCTTCCCACAAATATCTTCCAATTTCCTAGATTCTCCCCATTCAGTGTACTCCCTCAGAAGATGGTAACGATTTAGCGCTCAGTGTCCCATTTGGAACGACCTGCACACAAAACCGACATTACATCTAAAGAAACATTATCTATTATTTACATAGATTTTAATTCCAGAACATGTATACCAATAGTAGATGATGGTGGTTTTGGGTGTAAACGTTGAAGCTCTTTTGCATTCGGATGGGACTCTGTACACAAAAGCGACAGTGTATTTGAAATTGATTTTTATGTAGATATGTGAGATGGAGTGTACGCATTTGGTAGATGGTGGTGGATTTGGATGTGGTGGCGGGTTTGGGCAGTGGTGACGGGAGGGCGATCCAACGGGGGAGGAGAGAATTCAAATAGTGGCGCCATTTTAGGTCCAGTGTCGTGACGATTACGAGATGTGGTTCCCGGGGTTTCTGCTCTGGCTTGGCGGGAAGGCCACGATGGCGGATGATAAGTTCCAGGGTGGCGGATGCGTTCGCTTATGACGAGATGTTTGTAGCTTTGGACGGAAGGTGACTGGGTTGTAAAGCGGAACCTTAAACCGGTAGTTCGGGGTCTTGTGGCCGTGGGGAAGGGAAGTTCAACTCCATGTAAATTCGGCTGTCCTAAAACCACCAACTTAAGGATTCTGAGTGTTTTTTTTTTGAGAGTTATTTTTGGGGGATATTTTTTCCTATGAAGGAAATTTTTTTTCAACGTAATGCAAATTTTTTCGGAATTTTCTTCCCAATAGTGAAATAGATACAAATTTCTAAAGACAAAAGTACTTTGTGACCCTAAGTTGATCTACAAGTTTTTCCATTGTTACACCATGTGGTACTAATTTTCACTCATGATGATACCCAAAACCACTAGTTTTTCCTTGAATCTGATTGGACAGTTTGAAATGTGAAATTGGCGGTTTTGAGTCTCAAATGTAAAGAAAGGTTTATAGATTAGAAATGATGGTGGTGGTGGTTCTGGGACATCATACTTTAGTTGGTCAAAAGTGGTTTAATTTGCATATGATGGAAGAGAGACTAGGAGAGAGAGTAAATACATGTGAATAGCATCTAATGAAAAAGGGTTTCAAATGATAATAAGCTAATTATGCTTATATACCTAGATATTTGAGTTAATCCTTTTTTTTAAGGTACAAAGTATGGAAATTATAAAGTTTTTAATAAAATATTTTAAAACCTATAAATAGAAAATACGCTAACAATATTCAACCATGTGAATGCCGAGGTGACTCGTTTTGGCGCGCTTTGTATAATTGCTTAATCATCTAATGTTACAAAATAAAAATTATCTCGTGTACGTGGACTATATAATGGGTTGTAGAACGTTGAAAATATGAAGAGCTGCTACTTCAATAATTAATAGAATCGAACACCAATTCTTTTAAACTTTCAACCAATCACATTTCAATTATACATCAAAAGTTGAAGATATCTAATTTTTACACTCAAATTAATGATACTAATTATAATATTTAAACATATACATGTGAGCATACTTTAATCAAACAAATGTCGATTAAACCCAGATAAGATCGTATTTTTGGATTGAAAAATTATAGTATGTTTTTGAACTTTTTAATGCACACTTAAAAATGAGATTTTGGAGAGTATATAATTCCAAAATTAAACAAAGCTTGGATAAAATGTTCTAAAATGAAAGCAACAAAGTTCAACAATAACCTTTATCAACAACTATTTGTTGCAATTGCTTACATCATTTTTGCAAATTTTATAACTGAGACTAATTTCTACATATATAATTTAGGATAAAAATTTATGCATTAAAAAGTGAAAAGAGTTGGTACATTAAGCAAGATTGAAATACATAAACTTACGTAATATGAACAAGATAATACAATTTAAGAATATAAAACAAAACAACAAAATTCCAAACACAATAAATGTCGTATAATGCATGTATTGTATTCCTTTTTTATTTGAATAGTAGATTTCATTCATTGATCAAGACAATCTATTTCAAAATCATAATAAAATTAATGAATTTAAATTTAATTTCTTTTTATACCATCCTATTTATGCCTTTTTCTTCAAAATAGAAAAAACAAATATTTTTATAAATTTTTGGAGATTTTTGAAAAACATAGAGTCATCAAGAATTGATTAAATAGATAATTTTATTACAAATCATCGTCCATGGGAGGTAATTCTTGTCTAGATTTTGGTCGCAACTCTATTTTTTCTGTTTTGTCTAACATCTCTTCAAGGTATTTTATTCTCTCCGCTTGCACAGCCATTAGTTGTTCAAGATTTTTGGCATGTGCTTGTAATTTTTCAATGTCGTCATTGCTTAATTTTGGAACTTCATATACTACCACTTCTTTTGATGAAGTTTCATTTGTTTGAGAAACTTCATTTGATGATCCTTCTTCTGCAGCTGCTGCTTTAGCCTCTCTCGCATCTTGGCGTAGATCATGCACTTTCCGAATCAATTCTTTGTTTTCTTCCAAAGTACGAGTATATAATTCTTTATGATTTTCGCCTTGTTGATATAATTTTTTGGAAAGATTATCAACCTGTACAATATCAAAACAATGTTGTTATAATATACATCAATCTAATATGTTGATTTTAATATGAATTGTGTAAGTTGATGATTATAAAATTATTTGATTATTTATTTTAATTATATATAATATATTATTAAAATGTGATTTCTTTAATACTTTATTATTATATTTTTTAAATACAAATTTTAACAATAGAAAAAATTTAACAATAGAAAAAATCTATTACTTTTTTCTCGAGGAACAAGCGTTGTCGAGCATATTCTGTAATTATATTTTTATCAATTTCTTCAAGTGTAAATTTGCCCTTGATATACTTATCATACATCTTCATTATAGTCGCTTTCACATCTCGTGAATTCTATAAATTTAAGAACAATAAAAAAACATTAATTTCAAAAATATTATTATCAAAAAATCAACTAATTATAAATGTATATAATTAATACATTCCACTTTTATTTCTAGACATATTAATACATATATAAAATCATTCAAGTAACATAATTCATATACAAATTTAGTAATCAATATAACTACTATATCAAAAACAACTAAAATATATAAATAGTAAAAAGACATGATGTATTGTAGATTTATAACTTATACAATATTATATTTTTTATTTTAATAATTCAATCATATATCACACCTCCAAATTTTGAGACAGATTGTAAAAATCATTTTGAAAATGCACCAACAATTTTCCACTATCAGCAATTTGTTGACGCATTCTTATTCCCTCTTTTTTGGCTCCCTCTACTAATAATTTCATCTCAGCCATTTGAAAACCACGCTTTTCCATAAGAGTATGTGTCCTAATATTTGATTTCAATTAAAATAACATTTAATTATCTAATTTTGATTATAATCACATTTAAGTCTCTAACGACAGTGAAAAATGACATCCAAATATTAAACTATAATACAATAAATAAATTGCATATACATATAATAATTTTACTACCTGACCAATTCAGCTTCCATTTTATTAACAGTTTCTCTTGTTTCTTGTAATTCAATTTCACGGGGAGCTACTTGTTCTTTTAAATCCTTAATTTTATAATCTAGTACAAATTTAAACTTCTCTAGTTCCTAAAAAAGAATTCCCCGACAATGTTAAAATTTTATTGTTATGAAAAATATTAAAAATTAAAAATTGATTGTTGTATGATTTGGTATATCAACATAAATTTCAGTGAGAAATTATATTATGATTTTAAAAATTATGTAAATTATCATAAAAAATATATTGATATTTAGAATCTTTAAAAAATTATAGAAGACTGGAATTAAATTTTTGTACTTGATTCTTCCTCTTCAAATCATAGATTCTTTTTTCTTTTTCAGTGATCGTTTCATCTCTTTCTTGAATATCCTTTCGCAATCCTCTGGTAAAAAAAAATTCAAATTAACATTATTACATTCACTGATGAATTTAAGTTTGATACATGAGTGTGAAAATATCACTTGAAGTATTTGAAGATTTGTAATCATGAAAAATATATAAAAATAAAAATAAAATACTTTTTGAAATAAATAATTAAATAATTTCTTTTAAATCCGTAAGTGCGATATGGTTGTGGTCAAAACCTTATTATAAGTGATTTTATTTTACATACTTACATCATATCACGTTCCATAATTGATATTATTTCATATAATTCTTTTTTTTGTTGAAACAAAAGTCTCAATTCCTCTCTTTGGATTTCTATATCTTTTGCAAATTCAAACATTTTTTTCTTCATAATGCCATTTTCTCCTTTGATACGTAAAAGTGTGTCTTTTTCTGATGAAAGCATTATTTCGTAGCTAGTACGACAAGCATATTTTGAAAACCATTATTTGAAAAATTCAGATTTTATATAGATTTTACAGACCAATTCCCATTGTAGCTCAAATATACTTTCGAAAGTCATTTCAATGCTTTCTTTTTTTATTTTGTTTCAAAAATATTTTTTAGGATAAAATTACACTGAAATAGTATTTCATTTTACAGATAATATAACATGTAAAGAATACTTGAAATGTATTACTAAAAGAGGCCTTAGAATTTCAATTGTTATGATTCTAATTTTTTTTGAATATTGTATCACAAAACATGTACAATTCAAATAGATAGTCAAATTTATTAATAAGGTTTAAAATTGAATATCATTATTGAGGTTTAATTACAAAAAGAAAATATTTTTAAAAGATACAAAATTCAATATTTTTTTAAGCATTAGTTACATCTACCTTAATTTAGTGTCTTCTAATTCTTGATCTTGGTCTTCTTCATGTTGACGGCGAACTTCTTCAAAATCACGATAAGCTTGTTCTTTATCTTCTTTTAATTGTTGATATGCTGCTTTTTCACCATCAAGTTTATCTTCATAAGCCTCAATGAGATCCTACAAGGTAGAACATGTACATTCTGTAATAGAAATTAAATGGATACAATATTTTAATTTTGTTTTATATATTGTATGATTATTATCATCTTTTATAGATTACTTGATTTTATTTCCGTAACGTGTAATACAAAAAAAATTTACTTATACAACTAATATTTTTTTTCAATCAACAAAGAAACAATTACAATTAGAATTAAAATTATCCTCATATTATTTATGGTTGCAATAATGTTAGTGTCTTTATTAGTTATAATTTTTTTTATTTACATTTTCCAAATCAATAATGCAATATCTTTTTGTGAAACAACTTTTATTTTAATTGAAACTGAATATTCTGTTATTTAAGGAAGATTGGAAAATCATGTAATATTTTAGAGGTATGTATATTATAATTTTTATTTTTTTGGATAAAAACATGAAATTTAAAATTTAATGTGAAAAAATACAAACTTGCATAGCTTTTTCATTAGCATCATTTGCAACTGTTATCTCGTCTTGCCAATGAGCATCCGATAATATTTTTTCTTGTTCCAACGCTTGATATCTTTTTATGAAATATATAATTATAAAATTAGAAATTTATCATATATTGATATTATTGTTATCCTTTAAAATATTTTGATGTTTTAATACAAAATTGAATGTCATAATTTATAAAATATAAATATATTTATTAGAATTCTCAATTTGTTTTTGAATTCACTTACATTTTTACAAATCAGTTTTACACCAAAAAAATGCATGGTAAAGGATTTTTTGATTAGTAAAGAATAAAAGTGAAGTTCTTCACTTTTTGTGAATTACAAAACCTGATGTAAAACAACTGTATTCAGAGCAGAATATAATATATTCTTAATTTTGATATTGAATTACCTTCCAACTTCAATCATCATTTTTTTGTGAAATTGTGCCTCAACGTCTTGTAGTACTTGGGCATGTCGTTCTTCAACCTCCATTCCTTTTTGTTCGTGTTCAAGTTCCTATCTTTTATTACATTACGTGTTATTTTCAAAGATATGAAATTTTATATCCAAACAATACATGCAAATTGTAATTATAATAAAACCATAGCGTGGAAAAAAATCATGAACAATCTAATTTAAAAGATGAACTAATGAGTACATTTCTAAGTATACAGATTTTAAATATTAATTAAACTATATACTTAAAAAATTCTAATTATGGGTTTTAAATAAATAAAAACTATTAGAAGAAAACAAATAGAAAATGATTCTTTAGACGTGAAATATTAATCTAATTTTGCCAATATATAAAAATTAATTGAAATATCATACCTCTTCTGCTCTTTGTTGCAACATGGTTTCAATTTTTAAACGATAGTCATCAATTTCAGCTTGAAAAATATCAGTTGTTTCTTTCATACGCTCACCAAATTCAAGTTCTTTTGCTTTGAGTTGGTATTCACAATATGTTGCAAGTTGTACTACCTATTGTTACAAACTAAGTTATGATTGATATTCTATAAACATATCAGTAGCATAAAATGTGTTTATCTAGATATCACATAAATACATTGGTAATTAATAGGATATTAAATTTCTTTCACAAAGATAAATACCTTGTTTTCCAAATCCAAACAATTTTGACGTATTTCATCTATGTCATTTCTATTAATGAAAACCTCCGTAGCCCATTCTAGTGCATCTTTATCTTTCCTTGAACCCCTCATTAAGCTTCGTTCTTTATCGCGGATATCAAACATTACAATACTACCATCTTCTCCGGCGCATGCAAGAAGTAATCCGTCAACACTAATACATAAACGTGTGACAGAACCCGTACATGCACGTACTTCATAGAAATCGCCTGTAAAATTATTTTCAATGAAGATTTTTGCTTCAAATTGTGATTAAATTACACATATGTTTTCATAAATGACTATTCTTAGTTTTCATGTATTGATGCTAAGTCTAGTTAAACTTCATAAATATTGATCTTAAATAATTGTCAAATAAAAATGCAAGCTATAAATGTACCTTTAAATGTGTAAGTACAAAATGACTATATTTGATATTTTATGGATCTAATATAATATAGCAAATCGATTATTGAAAATGAAAATTACCAGATAGTGGATATTTATATGCCCGAGCACTTCCAGTATCTGTTCCCGCAAATAATAAACTACTTCCAAAAGGAATTTTAACTTGAGTTAACGCTACTACACTTGTATAACTCTGTAATAAATATGCAAGATAGAAATATTATTCATCATTGTAACTTTTGGACATATATTCTTCTTCATAAACCAAATATTGAACAAAGAATTTAATCAAAAATTAAGATTGAAAACTATAGAATAAAAATGTTGCCTACAACTAATTCATATGATAAATATTCTCATAATACAAATTGATCTAAATGAATCTATAAAATGATTATTAAAATTGATTTTTTTACATATAATAATAAAGATAATGATATTGATGATTTGGATATACCTTAATAATTATAGCATCATCAAGTTCTTTGAGTTTTTTATCTGAACCTACTCCAAAAAATGTTTGTGAATCTTTAACAGATGCAACTCCTGAATACATACAACCTTTTACAACATTCTCACGTACTCGTTTCAAACTTTTTAACTCCCATTCGTATATTGCTCCATCAATGCCAGCAGTCAAAAGATGCGAATCATCAAATGACCAAGCTAAACCTCGAACCTTAAAAATAACATTTTTACTATTTAATTACATGATTTTTTTGGTATTATTTTCATGAATTTATCTTAAGTGTAATTCAAAAGTATTCACAATATTGCCTAATAAACCATAATACCAAAAATATCAATAATATTATATACTTTACAATAAATAGCTTTGAATGCTATTGCAAACCTTTCCACTATGAGCACGTAAATTTCCAATATTTGCACATGTGTATGTCTCAAAAATATGTATAGCATTGGCATGTGTTGCGGCAAAATATTGACCACCGGTACTAAAGGCACATTCACTTGAACTTTTTACATTAAATTCTTTTGTTATTTTGATATCGTCCAAAAGTAAATTCATTAACCGGAGCTTGTCAACAAAACCCACAAGTATTTGATAACCTTCATCAAATCCACAACTACTTATTCTTCTAGATTAAACAATTCAATAAAAAAACAACTCAATAAAACTTTAATTATATAATATAAAAATATAAATATTGTATTATTCATGCATACTAACAACATTAGAATAAAAAATAAGCATAAAACCAATTAATTACAGAAAATCAATTACACTTAGCACCATATATTTAACGACAATTCTTTAATTTTGTACATGTTAATAAAACTTACCACTTGGATGCACAGATACTGATAGTGCGTCTTCGGGATACCATCCAATAAGTTCAGTGGTTTTAGTAACATAATTCCATATCCTTACACTCTTGTCTAAACTAGATGTTGCAATTATCGGCCGTCTCATACACATGCTCATTCCTGTTATTACATTTGTGTGAAACGCCTACATTGCATAAGGTCCCAAAATTCATTGACACTTACGTATTCTTCGATATACAATCTACTTGTGACCATAAGTCTTTACATTGTTATTTAAATAGTAATATTTTAAAGATATAGCACTTATGTTCTTTTAAAAAACCAAAATTAAAATATGGTATTTTTATGTAAATAATAAAATCTTACTTGAACTAGCATATCTTTTGGAACTTCATTAGGTTTCACCATATCAAGGTTTTGAAATGGAAAAGCTATCAATTGGTTGTTTTCCATTGAACATACCAACCAATCTTCATTAATAGAAATAGCTATACTATTTATCTTTACTCCTTTGTTTTCCATTTTTATACTGTTAATCTGAACACCAAAATAAATTAAAGTCATTTTCTCCATTTTCAAGCCTAAAAATTAAAATTGACATTATTTCTTGCCATTTCCCTATTTAAAATAAAATAAAAATGTTCAATGTAATTTTAAAAACTAAACCCAAGTTTTTTATCATAAAATTTATTACCGAGGAATTTATTGGAAGCCCAAGAAAATGGGTATTTTTGTCATGTTTAATATCATGACACAAACCAAACCTTTTTGTAATGAAACTCTCCAGATTCTTGTTTTTCATACAAACACACAATTCCTGTTGATTCACCGCAAATGAATCCTTTTGAATATTGGGTAATTGATTCCACCGTTTCAAGTTGGTCTTCGCCGGCGGAGATGGTATTTACAATCTGCAATATTAGTTCAAATATAATAAGGATAATAATTAAAAATTGACATTTAAATTGAATATTGATGCAATTCAATAGACATGAAATCACATGAAATCAAATCGTGGTTATGTATTTAAAATGCTAGAAATTATTAATTTGAAGTAAAACGGACCTCACCCCCATCAACAAGTAAAAGCTCTCCTGTATTGATTGAATAGATGCATGTGCCATCTTTCTGCTTCTCACTACTATCCATATCCGAAACCTCGTTTTCGGAGTCACTTTCCCGTTTTTCAACAAACCACATATGATATAAAAATACCACATTCTCTTTTTTACTCACACCAGTCGAAACAGGTCTCAATTGTGTCTCAGTTGCTTTATATGTTCGCGCAAACCCAACCCCTATGCTTGTTATCAAAGCTGGGTTTTGCGGACAACATTGAACCTACAAAATCATTGTCACTCCATTCTATTTATTTTTCAATTTAAAAAAAATAACATATCTTATTTTAAATATGTACATTTAAAATAATATGAACAAAAATAGTAAAAAATATTGTATATTAAGTACATGCTTCTAAACATGATTTTGATTTATGAGTTTAAAATTACAAAACTTGATAAGCATCGGTTCCTTGATATGAAACTTTAGCTGATGCTATGACTTTTTGTTTATCCAAATTCCATGTCACCAGATTCCATTCGGGGCCTCCACCTTTTGTTGATTAAAAAAGGGTAGTTTATATGATTTAGAACACTACACGTATTCAAGATAAACAAATCATTTAGCGTTGAAGGAACAACATATTTTAATGAAAATTATAAGGTTTTTTTAAATTATGGGTGTATGAATTTTGAGTCACCTTGGGCAGCAATCATCTTTGAATCACATGTGAAAGCAATGGAGACATATTCTTTGGATCCAACATCCGCTCCGCTTAAAACTTTTTTCTTCTTCAATGAATTTATATCATATATGCTTATAATGGGATGTTTTGCTTGATTATCTGCGCCAAACATTAATTAACCAAATATTAATAACATTGAATAAATACTTACAGTTTCTTTAGAAAACCCTTTCCTTGCCATTGTATCAATGTTGATATCATCCCCTTGGATTAAAATTTACAATTTATAGAGTTAATTTGAGACTTTTCATTGTTGTATGTGTTATACTTATAGCAATATTTTAAATAAAAATTTACAAAAATTGAAATTCATATCATATACTATGATATAAAACACTTATCATAACACATATATTAAAACATTTACTATTTTATATAACATTTTATAATATCATTTATGGTTGAATTCCTCATCAAACAATACAAACAGAATAAGTTTTAACTTGCATCATGCAAAAGCAGAAATTGAATATCATATCATAATATTTAAAATAATAATAAATTTAGGAATATGAATTAACCTATTGGAGATTGAGCTTTGGTTTCGGAGGGGCTCGCTCCGCGGACAATTCTTTCATTTAAAGGAACTAATCTCTCTGCAACTGCAATCTGTCTTCTATTTGGGGTTAAACAAATTGCAGTTATACCATCTGTGTCAGGAGTCCCTGATATTATTTTTTGGGTTTTTTCAGTGAGGTTCCAAAATACTAAATTATGTCCCGCCGGATAAACAACTGTGGTCTCATCAACAAAGAATAGTGAATTCTTTATGATTGATTTCACTCCAAATACGTAATGCGGAATAAGAGAAGCTAACGCCATTTTTTCTCTTAAAACAAAGTAATATCTTCTTCACCTTTTTAAAACTTGCATTGAATGCACACATTTATACATTACTATGATTTAAGCCATCGTATTTTAAGCCTCTTACACATTTTTAATATATCTTTTTGTTGACTAATTTATTTGTAATCTTGTTTGAGTTGTACTTGCATTCTTCAATAGACTTTATAAATCACAATATATTCATGAATATAGCTTATGAAAACACACAATCAATGAATGGAACTTCATTTTCTTTTTACATACAACAAATCATCAAACTATAGGTGCCATAAAATATTTTTCAATCCATAGATTTTTCACGTTTGATTTTTCAAGTGTAAATATTTTTCTTTTTTAAGAGTAATCAATCTTAAAATTTCTTTATAATAGTAGCTTTGTAATGATTTTTGGTTCATTATTTTGTTGTTATTAAATGAGTCTTGGAATACAATTTCAATCATTATCATCCAAAATCAAAATTGTGTAAACTTATTATGCATTTGTTTGGAAGATTGCTGAAAAATAATTCAATGTGTCTTTGATTTGTTTCCGTCTTTGGCATTGAAGTTATGTAAGTAAACTAGTGGGAAAAACTAAATACTTGTTCTTGTTCTACTTTTCCCTTTTGAAAGCACCATTGAGGCATATGAATTCATTTTTAAAATGACAGTCCTCTTCTATTAATGTAAAGACAAAACTTAAATTTTTGTTTCAACATTCTTTATCAATCCTATGACCTAAATATACCAAACTATGTGGCATTTTTAAAAATTTGATATCAAATTCAATTCACAAAAAGTGAACATGTGATTCACTATTTTAGAAACAATTCAATGCTAGCAATGTCTAATTTAGGGTTTTTTTAATTTATTAAGAGAAACAAATAGCATATGGATAAAGAAATCCATAAATTTTTCTCCCATTTTTCTACATTTGGAGTTTTATATTTAACAATAAAGAAATTATTTGGATAAAACTACATTTGTTCTAAGGAATTACTACATCGAAGCATTTGATTAATTAAAATTTCTCGAACTGATTTAGAGAATATTTTAAGCTTCTTCGATAAAACAAGCATGTTCAACTATGAATATTTGATTTAGGTTGAGATTCTGTTCATTTTTGGAAGGAAATTGCCATTTGTCACTTTTTTCTTGGTTTGGATCCAGAAAGAAGTGATGTGCCATTTACAATCAATATTATATGTTTCTGAACAAATAAAACCAACATGTATTATAAACTATATATATGTTTGTAATCACATGTTCAAAATAGATTCACAATAAAATGCACATTTATTCAATTGTATATCTATTTTATATATATATATATATATTTATTTATTTTGAGACAAATGGTGAAATTCCATTGCAAGAAGTAAATTTTCCCTATATTTCATATGAAAATTTGGAAACAGTACTCAAGTCTTTTCTTCAAACTAAAAATAAAATAAAATTTAGAATTCTTTGACTTTGATTCATCAAAAGATGCTTTTAAAATGTCATTTTTGATGTACAAGAAATGTTTTCCTTGCATTCAATTGTAAATTTTTTAATTCAAATACTAAAAGAATCTTTGATTTATTTTGGAATCTTTTTTGAACTCTTCACCACTCACGTTAGAAGATTCTAGTACTTAAAATAAATAAATAAAGGTTTTTTGAAACCTTGCAAAAAATGAGAAGATACATTTTTATTTTTATATAAAGTTAGTTTGAAAAACCATAATCCAAATGACCAAACTAAGTCGATGCATTTGTTTGAAGCTACAAACAAAGAGAAGAGGAAAAATAAAAAGGAATATTATTTTGATATCTAAATGGCAAAGAAGAGATATTTTTTCCATTTGTTTAATAGGTTGTCAAAAAATTACCTACTTCTAGAATGAAACTTTTGTAATACAAGATAGTTTTTAGGACCTCAAATATAAATACATAAGTTGGTTACTTGAATACCAAAATTTAGAGATATATAATGCCATTGACTAAACTATTGATTGAATTGAGAAAATCACTTGTGGTACAATGACTTTTTCCCCATCATGTGGCAAAAATAAGTAAATTAGACCTTGATGAACCCACAACAAATCTACACCTTCAACAAAGTTTTGAAAATTGCATTCAAAGTCAACATCATGAAAAGTGCCCAAAATATTTTCAAACCTTGTTATCAATGATTGCCCTTTATAAGGTTTTTTAAAAAAAAAACACAAAATTTGCAATTTTTATAAATTTGTTATATATTGTTGAAATTGAGCGTTGATTTGCCCACAAGCAAAACCTTTACATTTTTTTAAAGTAAAAAATTGAGTTATTTTAAAAAATCAATAGGGGTAGTGAGAATTAAACAAAATTTTCTATATTATAGCATAAATTTAATTGTGGAAGAAAGTTATATGGTAAGTTGGCGTACCAATTCATGCAATTGGGTGGATTTCTCCTACTTTCTGCCATAACCCAATTGCCAATTTCAACCTTGACACCCTTTAATGCCTCAATAGACAAATCACGAAAGGATGGGTTTTGCAATTTTGTTAAACTCAGAAGTCAGAAAATTTCACCAAATTACATGAGTTGGCATACTAGCTTCCCTTATGACTCTCCTCCACAACTAAAGTTAGTTTACAAAATACGCAATTTTTTGGCTACATTATAGGAAACTTATCACTCACTCTGCTACATCCAAGGTACAAATATCCATAACTGTTAACGACCCCATCCACAATAGGTAGATTTCCCCGCTATTGCACATTGGTTTACCAAAAGGTGGTATTTATATCAAGGGTATCCATAATGCATCCTCCAATAGAACGCATATGTAATTGTTACAGAATTAAATAGTCTCATGTTTATTCACTGCTCTTGCTGTTGTCCATCATGGGTGAAGCTATATTGGTTATGGGGTTTAACCAACTTTTGAACAAAAAAAATTGTAGTAATTTCAATAATACATATTTCTTTTTGAAAAAATGTTCATTCTTCATGAACCTTATTTCCCTTCCAAAAGAAATATCTCCTTAGTGATAATCCAAGCTCTTCTATGCTGAAATGCCAAAGTTATGGGTTATCAGTATTTCTACCTTAATGGTTTCCTCATTTCACCACAAAACCACATCAAGCATAGATAAGAGTCAAAAACCATAGAGACTCAAGTTTTATTTTATTTATTTATTTTTATTTTTTTGGGGCACACAGGGCGCTTAAAATTTTACAAAATTCTACAAACCTAATTGGACCATGAACGATACCGGAGATCCCTTCTGATTCACCCTGACACGTGTCAACATCCCAGCATACATCCCAGCATGCCACGTAACACCCCAGTGGGGTCTCCTCATTGGCCACCCCACTATTGCATACATGTTGAATGAGTATGCAACAGTCACTCATGCTTTTATTTACCCATTTGTCCATCTCCCACTGCTCTGAATTCCCCAAACACTCACCTTTACAGTACAAACTCCAAAGCATGTCCCTGTCTGAATCATTCCAACCCCAAAACTTCATGCTTTTGCCCTCTCACAACTTAGTACAAACTTAGCTCTGTCACTTGACCCATTTCAAGTACAAAGCTCCAACCTTTGCCATCATTTTGTCTAAGTTTTGGCATCATTGTTTCAAGTCCAGAGTTTCTAACTTCTGCTCATCATTGTGTCAAGTTCAAGGATTCTAAGTTTTAGCATCATTGTTTCAAGTTCAAAGCTTTCTGTGTTGGTTTTTCAAGTGCAAACTTGCTATCTGGTTTGGTGTTGGCATCACTCCCATGATGGGGAGAGGGGGAGGATCCGGGATGGTGAAGGCGCTTGGGTTGCTGGGATTCATGCTAGTGGCATCTCTTTGGACTGTTGGAGCTGAGTCGGCGGATGAGTTTGATGTCAGGCAGCATCTCTCTACTACTACCAGGTGAGGAGGACTGGAAGATTCAGAGTTTTTGTTTTGGTTGTTTGTTTGGGGTTAAGTTTTTGAGCAATTTTTGTACAAAAGTTTGGTTTTTTTGTGATGAGGTGGTGGGAGTTTGGGTTTCTTTTCTAGGTTTGTTTGGTTGAATTGGATGGAAGAGTGACATGGTTGGGATTTGGATTGGGATCAGTGAACTGGGTTTTAGTGGTTTTGCTTTCCAAGGTTTCTCTTTGGGTTTGAGTTTTTTTGTTTCATTTTGTGCATACTAGGTGCCTTAGTGGAAGGATTTTGAATTTAGTTTAGATCTTTGTGATGAGAGACTGGAAGTATGGTTTTATAAAACATAGTTTAGTGATTCAATGGATGAGCTACAAGGGTTGAGATTTGAACTGGGTTTTGGATTTGCTCTTTTGGTTTGCAATTCATTTTGTTTTAATGTTTTGGATTCGGTTGTAGGGCTTGTTGATGGATTCTTTTTTGTGTGGATTTGGTTTTTGCATGTTGAGGAGAAGAGGTAATTCTTTTTGCAGGATTAGGTCATTTGCTGTAAAATTGTTGAGATGTGGGAGAGGAGATGTTAGTGTTGCTGGTAGATGTGATTCATTTATTCAAGATTGTTTTGGTTGCTGTTGTGGATTTGCAGCTACGCAGCTGGGAATAGTATCAGGTATGGTGATGAGACGGTCGAGAGCACACCGGAAGGTTGCGTCCCTGTTCACATAAATCTCGTGGTTAGTTCTAAACCTCACCTCTAATTTTTTGGCTTCTAAACTTCCCTCCCCTGCTCTTGCCATATTTTTTTCTCCTCAAATGCGAACTATATTTGTGAACTCTGCTTGAAAATCTGATTCCTGTGTTTGATTCTGTAATTACAGTACATTATATATCTCAACAAGGAATTAGTGAACTCCTCACAGATTGTCCGGAATCGGTGCTGTTCATTTGTGTAGGCAGAGGCTCTACTCTCAGTTAGGGTTCAATTTTCACACTCATTTACGTTCATTGTTTTGTTTTTGATTTCTTTCCAGGCAAGACATGGGTCACGCAGACCAACGAAGAAGCGGATTGCGGAGCTGGAAAAGTTTGCGGAGAGGCTTCGTGTTTTGGCCAAGGGGGCTGCAGAGGCACAGAACGAGTCCACCATCTCACCACCTGCTTGGATCAGCGACTGGAAGTCCCCATGGTCGGACAAGCAGATCGGAGGAGAACTACTCCCGAAGGGTGAAGAGGAGCATTACGATTTGGCACAGCGTTACAAGATCAAGTATCCAGAGATCTTCTCGGAGGAGTACCATCCTGATGTGTATCCCATAATTGCTACTCAGGTGCAGTAATCACTCGAAGTCTTTGAGCTTCTTCAAAACTTCCTTTCTTTGCTTTGAAGCAATCACCAAATGCAGTCTCTACCCTTTGAATTTGCAAAACATTTTGAACCCTTAGAAAGGGTTAACTTACATAATATAGCCCCAAGGATCTTGTGTGAGCAACATATTAGGAATGCATAGTTTTGATTTATTCTTCATGTGATTGAATAATCGAACAATTGGAATGACATTTTATCTTCTGAGGTTTACATTTACGAAGTGAACAGGGCTTGGATACGGTTGTTTATGTGGTTTGGTATTGCAGGTTGGCAGATCTGCGGCTAGTTCTGTGGCTTTCGGAATGGGGATGTTCGCTGGCCAAGGAACCTTAGGCCCTGCGAAGCAACGTGCTTTCTCTGTTATCACCGACAGTAAGGGACATGATATTCACCTTCGATTCCACGACACCTGTATCGCTTACAAGGTTCGGATTACGAGATTGCTATGTGACAAGTTTTTAGTTTATTGCTGAAGTATTATTCGTAGTAATCGGGAATGTGAGAGCATAACTCAATCATGTGATTACTTTTTCAGATGTTTTTGGTTTAATGGAATGATGTGAGTGGAGTCTTTGTACGTGTAGCTCGTATTCATGTTTCTGTTGAATTTGAATGAAATGTCAAAGAACACATTTAACCACAGAAGCTTTCGTAAAAAATAATTCACGAAATGGTTCTGCTGCGTGTAGGAATCGAAGAAATTGCGGAAGCCCAAAGTAGCTGGTTGGCAAAAGCATGTGTATGACACTGTTGCGGAGCGAGTGAAGGGTCGCTATGGGATGGCAGTCACTATTGATGACGTGACCTCCCTATGGTTGCTATGCAAAAATGTACATAATTTCCTTCCTTGATATGCACTTTGTCGATATTCAAGATATTGTTTTGATTCAATTGATGACCTTGAACCGTAATCGAGAGTTGCTGCTCATCACATCCACAAAGCGTTTTCTTAACGGAAAGGGTTAAGCCAGTAACTCATTTTTCTTCCAAGTCTCTTTGTTGCTATCTTTGATTTGATGCTCTTTCTGGTTCTCAACAGGAGGCTTCTCTTCTAGATGTGGTTGATCAAGCGTGTGACTTTTTTACACCTGAGGAGGTATAGTGTACTGGACCTTTGATTGTAACAATACCGCAATTCAGATTCTTTATTTGTTACTCGTCTATTTCACTCTAACGCAATGGTTCAGTTGGCACCTGCCTGGAGCTTGCTTCTCTAATGCTTCAGTTAATCCTCGCTCATCATCCTTGCTGGGTTAGTTGCATCTAAATTGCATTTTGGTATATTTTTGCAGGTAGAGTTGCTTGAATGGGCGGATGATCTTGAAATGCATTACTTGAAAGGTTATGGAGAAAGCCTCAATTACCGAATGGGTGTCCCATTGCTGGGTGATGTGGTTGACACGATGGATCGTGCTATGGCAGCTGACCGTAAGTTTCCTGGACAAAATCGTTCACATTTTGAGCAGTTGATCGAAAGAACTCATTTATTACAAAAGTCCAAACTGAATAACTTCAAATTGGCCTTGGAAATAAGGAAGAGATGTTAACATCCAGGTTTTCTGACTTTTTTTTTTTTTTGCAGAATCCCACAAGGTCGTGGAGAAAGCTAGGTTGCGATTTGCACATGCAGAGACTATCATTCCATTCTCTTGTCTTCTCGGACTGTTTCTAGAAGGCAATGGTAAGTACTTGCTTTGATGTTATCTATATTTTCTTGCTTTGCATGTCAATCATTATGTCACTCAGTTGAAATGTTGTACTGTTAGCAGCACACACTGTGGACCACTGTAACTAGGAGTGGCCAGAGTATTGTAATCTTTCATATTTGTTTGGTAACAATTGACCATCTTGAAAAGCTAAGTGTAGATTAGAACTGCCTTCTTCATAATTGTTGTCGATCACAGAATATCCCAAACCCGCAGCACAGCAAATGAGGCACTTGATGTAGCAGACTCTGTTAACGATGAGAAACGTGAACATGTATGTGTAGCAATATGAGAATGTTATTTTGTGCTGCAGATTTTAAGGAGGTTCAAAGCGAGAAAGCTCTGGAGGCTCCCATTATGCCTCCCCACCATCGTCTGTGGCGCGCCGCCCTTGTGGCTCCCTTCGCAGCAAACACGGCCCTGGTTCTTCACAAGTGTCCTGCCGATGATGGGGCTGGAGTGAAATACTTGGTGCAGGCTCTGCATAATGAGAAGCCTGTGATCATGCCGGTAAATAATCATCTCTTTAAAGATTACTCTTCTATTCTGGCATTCTTTGGAATCATAGCTCCTAACTTAGTTCTATCAATTTTTGGCTTATGATGCATATTTTGGGTTGATGGTAGAGGTAAACTGTCATTCATCTTCTCTTTCAGTTTAGCGTAAAAATATTGCATGTGGTAGAGATTCGTGTAGTTCCTTTCAAAGTTGATTTTTAGCAGACTTCAAGATTAAGATGCTTGTGTGTTGTGGGTGCAGGCATGCAATGGCACTTATTTCTGCCCAATTGAGACGTTCAAGGTAATGATTACATCTGTAGCCTACTTGTTGAGTTATAGTGTCTGGATAATTTTAAAAACTTACATTCAGCTCTAGTAAATAGAAACCTTCTACTTGATCATCTGCACAGTATTCTTTGGTGTGTGTGTTTACTTCACAGGCTGACTTGTGACGATGTTGATATTTTTGTTCAACAGGAGCGGGTGGTTGCACCACACATGAAGCACAGCTACGAGTCCCTTTGTACTCCGCAAGTTGTGCATAAACCAGTTCATCAGTCATTTCTGGGGAAGGTTTTCTCCATTCCGTCGCACTTGTTCAGGTGGCTTTTCAGTTCAGCTCCTGGGCAGGGTACATGTCACTCTGGGTTGTAAGTAGAGGTCTTGCCGTCAATACTTTTATTTTGAAGGTGGTGTAGGAGTTGTAGTCCATACAAGATATACTGTAGTAGTTGTTTTCCTATAGAGATTCATTCTATGGTTTTGAGGCGCTGAATGTAAATTGAGACCAGGGAATATGTACATGTGTTCAAACCAATCAAATTGTGGTTGACTGAACAGGCAAAGTTACTTGGGGTAGGGTTTTGCCTTCATCACTACAATAACCATGTCTTGACTACTAATGCTGTATCGCATTCTGGTTGGTTTTCGAAGGGTTTCAAGCAAGAAGATTGGATGGGAACTCTGATTTCTCTCGTATCTGTTGAGAGTAATTTAGTGGTTTGTGATGGTAAAAGGTGTCTTGCAAAATGCTAGAATGTACGAGCGATTATAAATCTCTAGCAACTATTCAAAGTTTGGACACCTAGACACTTTTGTAATAATTGTAATTAACTTTGTCTGTAAAGAAGCTTTCGTCAATACGATTTCAATCTACTCATGGTTTTGTGACTTTGTCGCTGTGTCAATTGGTTAATGATAGACTTTCTGGATAGCATATTGTATGTTACTAGTCACTTAAGAAGTTCGTATATAATTAAAAAAATAAAAATACTGTCCAATTTTGAATATACCCTTGCTAATGCTGTGTAAACCTTCAACAATCTACAAATATCTATCTTACTCAATTTAATCCATGACGATACTGACTTTAGTACACAATGACAATGGATGCAAACATGAAAGTCGATACTACCGAAGAAAGGCAGCAAATTAATCTGTCGTCAAATAACACAGAACTCGGTCTGATCTTCTGGAATATATCCTCCTTAAAATAACTAATATATCAGCTGAAAAATCGGAGGTACAGTAATTCAAATACAATGACGTATGTTTACATACAACACTGCAGGATTGATCTATAATTATGATACTTGAAACCACGTAGATGTATGACAATACAACTAAGTTCCCTGTATCAGTATCGAGCTCTCATCAACTTGCTCTCATCAATCATTAATGAAATCTTAAAACAACGACACTAAACACACATTTCTGTAGAATTAATCACAAACTTCGTAACACAGAGAGGACCGTAAGCACGAGATATTCCACTACCAGCACAGGTGACAAACTAAACCTGATCGACAAAAGCCCGGACAATTCCACAACCAAAACAGTAAAAAGCGAAATATGAAATTCAAAAAGATGAAGCAGATCTGCATATGATTACATCTTGGTCGTAAGGAGGACAAAACATCACTGTCAGTGGTGGTTAGAAATACACAACATCGTCGGAAGAAGTCAACGCTCACTAATCAAAATCAACGACAGAAGCAGCCAAACGCAATAAAAGGGAGCTCCAAAATAGGTGAACCTTTCTCAATCGAAGATCGGTGACAATTACGCAGTTGTATTAACCATCAGTAAATGGGGATGATTTAAGGCACTCATGACCACCCAAAGTAAAAAAACATGATATCAATCACGTGTCGTATCCAAAAGTAAATAATTTACCAATGTTCCATGGCATGCGGATAAACACGGCATCAACCGTGCCCCTTCAACAATTAGTAGAAGAAGTCATCTCACACGATTGTATCACAACATGCAGCTTCTATATGTCTCCTGCCCGGCGTCGGTGCTACCCACCGACTCTGCTTGCGCAGCGTGCTACTCTCCACCGGGCCCAACTCCTCTATCTTCCGCAACAGCTCCGCTGCGTTCTCGCACAGCCCCCCGTCCTCATATATCTCCACCACCGTCTTCAGGATCCGCGCGTCCGCCTGGATCCCCGACTTCGGCATCTCCTCCAGCAGCTCCGACAGCTTCGAGTACTGCCGCGCCTTCCCATACACGTTGATCATGATCGCTATCAAAATCCTGTCCAACTTCAGCCCCTCCGCCCTGTGCTCCTCGAACGCCCGTATGCACTCCCCAAACCGCCCCAGCCGGTTGTACGCGTTGATCAGCGTCGTGTACGTCACCGTGTCCGGCGCCAGCCCCGCGTCCCGCAGCTCCACCACCACCCGCTCCGCCTCGTTGATCCGCCCCGCCTTCCCGTACATGTCCACCATCGTGTTGTACACGATCAGGTTCCCCTTGCACCCATGCTGCTTCATCGTCCTGAACAGCCGCGACGCGTCCGCCAGCTTCCCCACCTTCCCGTACATGTCGATCAGCGTGCTGTAGGCCACCGTGTTCCCCCGGAACCCCCTCTCCCTCATCTTCGCCAGCAGCTCCTCCGCCGTCGAATGCAGCCCCGCCTTCGAGTACACGTTCAGCATCGTCACGAACGTGCTCTCGCTGATCCGCAACTCCGACTCCTGCATCTCCTCGAACAGCTTGATCGCCCCCTCCGGCGACCCCGCCCTCATGAACGCGTTCAGCACGCTCCCGTACCCCAGCTCGTTCGGCCGGAGCCCCAGGTCCTTCATCAGCCTCAGCACGTACAGCGCCTGCTCCGACATTCCCACCTTCGCGTACACCTGGATCATCGTGTAGAAGATCACCGGGTCCCCCAGGCACCCCACGCGCTGGGCCTCCTGGAACGCCAGCGTCGCCTGGTCCACCATTCCCACCTTCGCGAACGCGTGGATCAGGGTGTTGTACGCCACTGCGTCCGGCAGGTAACCAGCCGTCTGCACCGGAACCAACACAAACCATTAATCCCACATTCAACTCCAGGCAACTGATCCAGCCATCCGAAACCAACTTGGTCCACCACCCTCCAATTCCGTGGAATTTGGAACGGCATATCATCGACGTCCATCGCAAACCTCAAACCGGAATGGAGTGCATCATAAACAGATCTCGCTATCCAAGGGCCACCAGATGAACGTCAACAACACATCAACACCAAGCCCGACAATCCCTCGTCCACATCTCCCATATAAGCAAGACCGACATCGACTACTCAAACATTCTCCATGCAAACCAAACGTCGAGCGCTGCGACCAGGACATTCGCATCCCACGCATCACCAACCACACTCAACATGGTACCTGCAGCTCCCGAAACGTCGCCGCCGCATCCTCATACCGCCCCGCCTTCCCGAACATGTCGATCAGTATGCTGTATGCAACCTGGTCCAGCTGGATTCCCGCTCCCTTCATCTCCGCAATCACCTCGCTCCCCCTCCCAAGGTCGCCCGCCTTCCGACATGCGCACAGCGCCGCGCAGTACGTGCCCCCGTCCGGCACCAGGCCCCCTTCCTTCACCTCCTCGAAGTACTTCATCGCCTTACCGAAGTGGCCCCTCTTCCCGTACTCCAATATCAGGATGTTGTATATCACGATGTCGGGGGAGCACCCCTGTGCCCGCATCCTCGCCAGCCACTTCTCGGCCGTCTGGGACCGCCCCGCATTGAACGCCTCCCGGATCACCTGCGCGTAGAACTTGTTGTCCGGCGCCAGCCCGTTCTCGATCATCTCGTCCACCAAGATCTCCAGCGCCACCCACTTCTGCACCCTCATCAGACAGTGCGCAAACGCCACGTACAGGTGGAAATGCGGCTCGAACCCCTCCTGCGATTTCACCCACTTGTAAAACTCCACCGATACTTGCCTATTGTACATCATCTTGAAGATCACCGTCGCGTCCCGCGGCGCCAGCTTCCCCACGAACGGGCCCAGCTTTTGATTCATCTCCTCTTTCGTCCTCACTGTCCGGAGCACTGCCAGAACATCTTTCACATGGACTCGACCAGTCGGCGACGCATCGCCATGGTCCGGCTCCGCACTGACCCCGTCGGGATCCCTCTGTTCTCCTTTACCTGTAGCTGCACGACCGATCCCCTCGTAGATTGAGTCCCCTCTTCCACATAATGACACAAATACCGCTGACAACAACAAACCGAACATAAGACAATGACCACGGATCTGCGTGAGCAGAACCAGTGACCCTCCACGGCAATGTGGCTGTTCGTTTTCAGACCACCGAGGATGTTAACACCACATAATTTCTGGTGCCTAGGAGCGTTCCCTCATCCACAAATTACACGACATCAACCCACACTCTACCCGCGCTTGGCTCGGCCGCGTCAGACTCGAATGCCAAAGGGAGCGCCCGACTGGCTCTCCTGCAGCTCCTTCAGACAACATCCCAAAATTTCTCTCTTTCTACATAATCGTCTTTCTGTGCCCTCAGAGCTAACGAGCCATGAGACTAGTCCTGTCATTATCCCAGAATGGCGACACAAATGTCATCCTCTAGACACTTATGGCCTACACGAGCTCAACTGGGTCAGGTGACTTACACGAAGCGGCGTGCTGGTCCTCATCGTTCGGTTTGCTGTCAGGCCTCTCCCTTTCCTCCAGGGCTGCAGACCCGCCAAACAGACGCCTCGACTCTGCAATGATCTCGCCTGCTACCGCTGGTCCTGAATACGCCACCCATAGAGGTGAAACCCTTGTTATTCCTTTCCAACCTGACCACCTGCACGATAAACCCCACACCCGCCTTCATAACCAGAAACCAAACTCCACTGCAATTGCCACTGCAACTGCAACCATCCTCAAAAGGGAGTTCGTCGCCTCACAACAACCAATGCCCGCCATTTCTCGCCTCAGATCAACATCAAATTACGTCACTCCTCATCAAAATTTACTAACTCCCACGAGGGGGAGCTTGCGCTTCCTCAACTCAGATTACAGTGCCCTCAGCTTTCTTAATAATGTGGCTCATATCGAAGGCTACCAAAATAATAAAATTGGCCTGACACTCTCACTCTAGGATTCTCTACCACCCTTGTTGTTCAAACTCAACCTCGACAAACAATTCTAAGAAGATTGTCAGAAGATTGCCAAACTTGCGTGATCTGCATTGATCCTGCAGCAACAAAAGAACAAAACTTTGACCTCAAGCACAATGCACCACTCTGCGCTCCGGAAGGCAGAGGACTCACCTCACAGCATCCCTCGCCGGCGAATCGTACGACCAGCTCCGCAGCTGCTTGAACGCCGCCGCGGGCACCTGCACCCTCCACCATCCTGCCTCCTCCGCGAACACCGAGATGCTCACATGACCCCACGCCTTCGCTCCGCCCCACCTCTCCACCGGGACCTGCTTGCAGATCGCCTGGGTCGCCATCCACAGCTTAACCGCAGGACTGTGGGCAACCCGACAGGCCATAGGCAGCCCCACCGCCCTGCATCCACAGCCCCCGCTCCTCACCCAATTCACCCCTCACTCACCTCTCCTCATCGCATTCCCCCTCCCGACCACCATCACCCGCGGATCCCCTCCTCACAGTCACTGAACGCCTCGCCACCCGTCCAATTCCACGCCCACCTCTCCCTGTCGCCCCCGGCTACCATCACCCGAGCATCCCCGCATAAACCCTAAACCCTAAAACCTCATCCGAAATCTGCCTCGCACAAGCCTGCGCATTCAAGCCCAGCCCCCGCCGTTTCGAGTCACGGTACACACCGGTGACCTCTGTGGGCAACCCCGGCGCATTCGAGGAGCCCATTCAGCAATCAATCCGCCTGCTGTGGACCTGGGAATCATCGTGAATCCTGCCCGGCACTGGCACCTGGAATGCAAAAACCCTAGAGAGGTCTGTGCCGAATTCCCACCCTTCCCAACCATGCCCTGCTCATGCTCTGATCCGCTGCCTTAGCACCCCTCGCCGGCTTCCCAATTGCGAGAGCTTGGCAGCGAGTGTGGCATGGAAGGCGACAAGCATGGGCAGCGAGAGTGGCAGTTCTGGATGCCAGAATGCACACTTGCAGAGAACAGAGTATTCGGGAAACGGCGCAGTTTGAATTCGCAATCAAACTGCGCCGTTTGGTAGGTAGGGACGTCCCCTTCGTCGGTCGCAGTTCCCTGTTGGTCCCAATCAATATCATGCGTTCTCGATCCTTGTACTTTCCAACTTACTGTTTGAATTGTGCAGTTTGAAGTTTGTCACTTTGTTATGTACTATGCAGAATCACTCATAGCTTATAATATAATATTCTCTGCAGAGGAATAATTTGTGGAATATTTTTTGAAATGTCTTGGAAATATCAAAAAGACTATTAATTTTTGTGTGAAATTGAAATTACTATCAATCTTTTTTAAATGAAGATTATTGATGAAACTATATTTATGATATAGGATGTATTGTTTCCAAAAATGGTAATTGTGTAGTTTGATAAATGTTGTTAAAAATGACTATTAACTTAAAATTTCTCTTTAATTAATAATGTTTTATTTATTTATGTAATTTATAATGCTAATGGCTTTGGATTTAAGACTTCATGAGATAAAGAAATCTATAACATAGAAATTGAATTCTTGTTAAAATTAGATGTTTACCTTGCTCGTGTCATATAATAGTTGTTCATTATTTTTCTCACGATGTCGTCACAAGATCCTTCAACTAGTTCACATTGTTTTTCACCTTTCTTCTACTTATGATTAAATTATATGTTCTTAAATTTCAAAAATTGAACTATTTTGGAGTACATCGCTTAACATTTGCAGCTGAAGTACTATTGTAAGAAATTAAAATAGAACCTTTAGTACTTTGGTGAAAAAACAAATGAGTTTACAAATACCTCTAATGGTCCAATCATATCTATAGATATTTAAAGAAGATGCTTTCATGTTTTTAAAGCTATATTTATTTTAAAATCTCATTGGTCATCTAGCCATTCCTTCATAAATTTCCAAATCATAAACATTGGTGATTTGGTGACTTTAATTAAACTTCAAAAATGATCCAATGTCATTGAATTGAATGTAATTTTATTTGACTTTAAAAAATATTTTCTCATATAATGTACAATACTTTTTCAAATGCTCTAATTGTTCTTTTCAGACCAATCAATTATATTTAATAAAATATGATATTTGAATGATCATTTGAATATCTTGTTGATCCTTCAAATGAATCAAAAAATCATTGTGTATCCAAGAAATGGAAAAGAAAAAACATACAAACCTCTACTAACAAATAATGTAATAAAATATCTATTGTGATACAATGACAAAGTTATCCCAAAACGTGTTTGAAAGGAAGGAAAAATTTGTTGAAGAAAAGGATAAAAACATTTATTAGAATTATTATTCTTCCTAAACCATTTGAAACCATTTCTAGTAATTTTGCTAAAATAAAAATTAGTATACTCATTTTAAGGAAATAAATCTTATTTTTTCAAAAACATGTGTACTTAGTGAACGACTACCTTGTTACAATACATTATTAACAATTGTTAAAGCTCATCTTTTTTTGAAAAAATCAAAGACGTAGAAAAAACACATCACATTGATACTATAACACATGTAATATTAAGCAACAAAACAAGGAAAAATATTAATACATCTAAATTTTCTCTGACATATAGAAATAATATACTTTAGATAAAACTATGTTTATTTGATGATAATGTTCAAAGAAGGCGTGCAACAATAATAATTTATAAAAGTGTTCAAACTTTGATGTCTTATATATTCTTAAAAATTCAATTTCTAATATACAAATGGATAAACAACTTCCAATCATTGATGACAACAAATTAAATTGGTAGCCAAACATGCTCAAAACTCATCATGCTTCAATGTAGAGACATCCAATTCCAACTATATCTCTAATGCCAATTAATGGACTTCTCCGTTTTGAAGAAGCATCAAATCCATACTAAAAACCTTTTGAATACAAAATTTAGGGGAAAAATAAAAAATAAAAAACATGATTGGTTGTAAGGAACCATGTGCTCATGAATTTTAGTCATACTATTATCAAGTTGTAGTGTTATAAAGATGATTTGTCCCTCTACATCAAAGGAATAGTTCTTCTAAGAGTCTTGACTATAAAATTTAAAAATAATTTGAATCTAATCAATGTAACATGAAGAGATTACTTTCAACAAAAATTGTTTCCAACCTTGAGAATTTCCTAGACATAAGCTAAGGTAGACGAATCCATATCTAACCAGATCCCCATAACCGATCAGTACACTTGTCCATTTCAAAAAAGTTTCAAATTCAAAATCTAGGGAGATCTTCCTAGATCTTTGTTTGATTAATGAGCATGATTGGTAAAAAAAGAATTGTATGGGAATATTTTGATAATAAACCATGATCAAGTTTTGGTGTCATGGTAGTCGTTTTTATAGCAGCTTTTGTGTTCACCATGTGTGAGTTCAACTTTTCACTTCAAATAATTATAACCATTTCAATATTGGAAATAAAGTTATAGAAAATTTTGCATTCAACAATAACGTTATATTTATATACACATGAAAAATCCTCTTCAAATTATGTACCTCAAACACACATGCTAAAATCCTTAAGTGATCGGGTTTAGGTACGTCTACCTTAGCAACCTTCAAAAGATCTGCCTTAAATCGGTAGTCCCCTGCAATCCCGAGGTTACCTCCCGCTTTCTAACTTCAGCGTCAAAATATCTGGAACTACTGTTCTAATTCGTTGAGAGCTCCGAGAGAGGTGGAGAGGCCTCACAAGATTAGGGTTCAAATGGTGAAG
Source organism: Ceratodon purpureus (assembly GCA_014871385.1). Taxonomy (NCBI): domain Eukaryota; kingdom Viridiplantae; phylum Streptophyta; class Bryopsida; order Pseudoditrichales; family Ditrichaceae; genus Ceratodon; species Ceratodon purpureus. The sequence goes on along the minus strand of CM026433.1, from coordinate 6,716,916 downwards.
AGCCTGTCCCCCCTTTATATACCCGGGAACCCGGTTTAAAACTCTTCCCAACCCCTGAAAGCCGAAAGTGGAGCGGGCAGTGCGATCCAAGTCCCGTACATGATTGGGCAAGTGGGCCAGCAAGGGAAAGCGAGGCGAATGATAAAACAAACCAGCACTGGATCATGATATGGTTGGGAAATCCACCGGGGAATGTCATAATGTGCAAACCTCCCAACTGCGCCGTAAGCTCTCATGATTCTCATCACTAGCTGAATTCTGAGTGTAGTGTGCATACTCAAGGAGTACCGATGATGGCCCACCCATCCATGGCAACCATGCCACATTCGCTGCCAAGCTCTCGCAATTCGGGAGCCTGAAGCATCGAAGAGCATGTGCACGGCATTGTTGGCTGGGGTGAGAATTCGGCACACAACTCTCTAGGGTTTTTGCATTCTAGGTGCCAGTACCGGATCGGATCCACGATGATTCCCAGGTCCATGGCGGGTGAATTGCCGGGCGGGCTCCTCCATTGCGCCAGGGTTGCCCACAGAGGTCGCTAGTGTGTGCCGTGACTCGAAACGGCGGGCGCTGGGCTTAATTCCGCAGGTTTGTGCGAGGCAGATTTTGGATGAGGTTTTAGGGTTTAGGGTTTATGCAGGGATGGCGGTGTAGCCGGGGGCGAGAGGGAATTGGACGCGTGCAGCGGTGATTAGTTTTTGTGAGGACAAGGTAGGAGGATCCGCGATTGATGGTGGTCAGGAGGGAGAATTGGGGATTGTGGGGATGCAATGAGGAGGGGTGAGTGAGGGGAGAATTGGGAGGGGAGCGGGGGCCGTGGATGCAGGGCGGTGGGGCTGCCTATGGCCTGTCGGGTTGCCCACAGTCCTGCGGTTAAGCTGTGGATGGCGACCCAGTCGATCTGCAAGCACGTTCCGGTGGAGCGGTGGGGCGGGGCGAGGGCGTGGGGTCATGTGAGCATCTCGGTGTTCGCGGAGGAGGCAGGATGGTGGAGGGTGCAGATGCCCGCGGCGGCGTTCAAGCAGCTGCGGAGCTGGTCGTACTGTTCGCCCCCGACCAGGGATGCTGTGAGGTGAGTCCTCTGCCTTCCGGAGCGCAGAGTGGTGCATTGTGCTTGGGTCAAAGTTCTGGTCTTTTGTTGGAGCAGGAGTAATGCAGATCACGCAAGTGTCGGACAATTTCCTTGTTGTTGGGCGGTAGAATTGTTGTCGAGGTTGAGTGGGAGTTATAGGGAATCCTAGAGTAAAACTGTTGGCCCTAATTTTTTCTTCTGGTGTTCCTTGGCATGGGCCACATCACATCGGGCCAGTTATTTTAGTGGAAGAATTGGAAACTCTCCTTGATAGGAGTTCGTAAAATTTGGTTAGGAATGACCTAGTTGTTGATCTGAGGCGAGAAATGGCGGACATTTGTTGTGTGAGCCGGCGGACTCCCTTGTGTGGGTGCACGGGTGGTTCCAGTCGCAATCGCAGTGCAGTTTGGTATCTGGAAATGAAGGCGGACGTGGGGTTGATCGTGCAGGTTGTCAGGTTGGAAAGGAATAACAAGGGTTTCACCTCTATGGGTGGCGTATTCAGGACCAGCGGTGGCAGGCGAGATCATTGCAGAGTCGAGGCGTCTGTTTGGCGGATCAGCAGCCCTGGAGGAAAGGGAGAGACTTGACAGCAAACCGAACGATGAGGACCAGCACGTCGCTTTGCGTAAGCCGCCTGACCAATTCTGCTTGTATTGGTCAATAGTCTTTTGATCATGACATTTGTGTCGTCATTCTGGGATGGTGCGACCACAAGTCTCACGGAGGCTGGGCAGTGTGAAAGCACCGAAATATGATTGTGTAGAAACGAAGAGATTTTGGGTAAGTGTTTTGAAGGAAGCCATTCCGCGCCTCGATTGTCGTTCCAATCTGAAGCGGCAGATCGGCACAGTGCAAGTTCTGGCCGGATAGCGTTAGTTTAGGTTGGTGTTTCGGATGATGTTCTGCAGCTGATGTGGGAACGCTTCTAAGCACCAGAAAACATGTCGTCTAAACCTTGGGTGGTCTGGAAATTGACAACCACATTGCTGTCGAGGGTCCATGATTTGGTAGCTATCGTCACGCAGATCTGTCGTCGTTGTGTTATGTTCGGTTTGTTGTTGTCAGTGGTATTTGTGTTATTATGTGGAAGAGGATTCTGAATCTAAGAGCGGATCGGACATGCAGCTGCAGAGGACGGAGAGCAGAGGGATCCCGAGGGAGTAAGTTCGGCGCCGGACCATGGCGATGCGTCGCCGACTGGTCGAGTCCATGTGAAGGATGTTCTGGCAGTGCTCCGGACGGTGAGGACGAAGGAGGAGATGAAGCAGAAGCTGGGCCCGTTCGTGGGGAAGCTGGCGCCGCGGGACGCGACGGTGATCTTCAAGATGATGTACAATAGGCAAGTATCGGTGGAGTTTTACAAGTGGGTGAAATCGCAGGAGGGGTTCGAGCCGCATTTCCACCTGTACGTGGCGTTTGCGCACTGTCTGATGAGGGTGCAGAAGTGGGTGGCGCTGGAGATCTTGGTGGACGAGATGATCGAGAACGGGCTGGCGCCGGACAACAAGTTCTACGCGCAGGTGATCCGGGAGGCGTTCAATGCGGGGCGGTCCCAGACGGGGGAGAAGTGGCTGGCGAGGATGCGGGCGCAGGGGTGCTCTCCGGACATCGTGATATACAACATCCTGATATTGGAGTACGGAAAGAGGGGCCACTTCGGTAAGGCGATGAAGTACTTCGAGGAGGTGAAGGAGGGGGGCCTGGTGCCAGACGGGGGCACGTACTGCGCCGCGCTATGCGCATGTCGGAAGGCGGGCGACCTTGGGAGGGGGAGCGAGGTGATTGCGGAGATGAAGGGAGCGGGAATCCAGCTGGACCAGGTTGCATACAGCATACTGATCGACATGTTCGGGAAGGCGGGGCGGTATGAGGATGCGGCGGCGACGTTTCGGGAGCTGCAGGTACCGTGTTGATTGTGGTTGGTGATGCGTTGGATGCGATCGGATGCGAGTGTCATGGTCGCAACGCATGCTGTTTCGTTTGAATGGAGAATGTTTGAGTGGTCGATGTCGGTGTTTCGAGAGATGTGGACGAGGGATTGTCGAGCTTGGTGTTGATGTAAAATAGGCGTTTATATGATGACGTTTGGATGGCCATGATGTGTGTATGATGTTCTGCCTTTTGAACTTGCAATGTCTGGAGGTTTGCGATAGATGTCGATGATATGCCGTTCCAAATTCCACGGAAGTGGAGGGTGGTGGACCAAGTTGGTTTCGGATGGCTGGATCTGTTGCCTGGAGTTGAATGTGGGATTCATGGTTTGTGTTGGTTTGGGTGCAGACGGCTGGTTACCTGCCGGACGCAGTGGCGTACAACACCCTGATCCACGCGTTCGCGAAGGTGGGAATGGTGGACCAGGCGACGCTGGCGTTTCAGGAGGCCCAGCGCGTGGGATGCCTGGGGGACCCGGTGATCTTCTACACGATGATCCAGGTGTACGCGAAGGTGGGAATGTCGGAGCAGGCGCTGTACGTGCTGAGGCTGATGAAGGACCTGGGGCTTCGGCCGAACGAGCTGGGGTACGGGAGCGTGCTGAACGCGTTCATGAGGGCGGGGTCGCCGGAGGGCGCGATCAAGCTGTTCGAGGAGATGCAGGAGTCGGAGTTGCGGATCAGCGAGAGCACGTTCGTGACGATGCTGAACGTGTACTCGAAGGCGGGGCTGCATTCGACGGCGGAGGAGCTGCTGGTGAAGATGCGGGAGCGGGGGTTCCGGGGGAACACGGTGGCCTACAGCACGCTGATCGACATGTACGGGAAGGTGGGGAAGCTGGCGGACGCGTCGCGGCTGTTCAGGACGATGAAGCAGCATGGGTGCAAGGGGAACTTGATCGTGTACAACACGATGGTGGACATGTACGGGAAGGCGGGGCGGATCAACGAGGCGGAGCGGGTGGTGGTGGAGCTGCGGGACGCGGGGCTGGCGCCGGACACGGTGACGTACACGACGCTGATCAACGCGTACAACCGGCTGGGGCGGTTTGGGGAGTGCATACGGGCGTTCGAGGAGCACAGGGCGGAGGGGCTGAAGGTGGACAGGATTTTGATAGCGATCATGATCAACGTGTATGGGAAGGCGCGGCAGTACTCGAAGCTGTCGGAGCTGCTGGAGGAGATGCCGAAGTCGGGGATCCAGGCGGACGCGCGGATCCTGAAGACGGTGGTGGAGATATATGAGGACGGGGGGCTGTGCGAGAACGCAGCGGAGCTGTTGCGGAAGATAGAGGAGTTGGGCCCGGTGGAGAGTAGCACGCTGCGCAAGCAGAGTCGGTGGGTAGCACCGACGCCGGGCAGGAGGCATATAGAACAAGCATGTTCTGATAATAATACTTGATTGTTACTACATTGTTGAGTTGTATCAACGTGATGTTTGTAGTCCATGTTTTCGGATATTGCTTTGGTGATGCATTGTGGTGTCTATCGTCGTGGGTCTTCTTTACCTGGTAGTTTCGGTCGTGATTGTGAGTGGTTGTGTTTTTTTGTGCTGTCGGTTTTAACTTGTCTTGAATCGGATCGTTTTAGGAGGATTCGATTGCATGGTTGGTTGTAGAGGTCGGTTCTGGCCGCATCTGTTTCATTTTGGATCGTGTTTGTATATTGTGACAAGGAATATATAGTGGATGTTCTCAAGTATCCACTGGCAGAGCAAAGTGCTCTTGTCTAAGCAGGTTATTGTCAAACTCGAATTGTTTTGGTGAACTTAAGTGAGTAGACAGCATTGTCACAAAGTTGTATGCACAACAATTATGTAGGGTGATGAAAACACGAAGTTATGTTTATTGAAATCATGTACTTGAAAATGCCCTGGTAGGATGGTGGTCACATTTAGTACTTAGTCGACCTCCTTAGCCATTCGCTTGTAGAGCCGACCAGATTCTAGATTCGAAATTGAACACTGAATGTCTTGAACACGGTCTTACGACTTTAGATGGTGCACTTATACATTTATTGAATTGATTTTCTACTTATACCCACATATGCTCTATTGAATTGAGATCAAGAGACTGTGCCGGCTATCGCAATATGTTGGAAAACTGATACTTAAGTCAGACCTTCATCAAGTGCAAATTGATGCATTATCGTGCTTCATGATAATGTGACTTAGGTCCAATACACGACGAGAAGTGGATGATAAGGTATTGCCCTTCAAAATCTCTTTGAACAGGTGATGGTTTTCCTTCTTGTTGAGCTTGATGATGGGCCCGCAACAATGATTAGTTATACATGCCATACCATTATTGATACATCGTTTGTTTCACCGATTAATTCGAAATGGACGATCACAAAATTCAACTGGCCGTCATGAATCCAATTTTGTGATCGTCCATTCGAATCAAATCGATTGATTTTGCTTTCATCTGGAAAAATAATTCTTTCCAGTCATTTAGTGTCCAATTTCGATGCCTTTTTGAAAAATGGAAACCATCCCTTTTGTTCTTAATTGTGAGTTTCAGTTTCTCGAAGATCATCCTGCTCTTTCGAAAACTTTACGGACATTTGAATCACTCTCTCTCAACTCCTTCCTCACATACCTGGCTGCAAAAGATGCAGTATCCTGACCTCCATGAATGAAAGCTCTTTTGATGAAGGTCCAGCACCCATTTTTTGTTTCTCATGGCAACTTTTGCATATAATTCGAAGATAGCATCTTGACAAGACACTAAGAAGTGAAGCGCTACAAGGGCAAAAGAGGCATAACACTGTGTGGCAATGTACAATATAATAAAGTTACACCTAGTAAGTCCCAAAACATCTCCACTTTCTGTAAAACTAAGTTGTAGAATACCTTTGTTGCTATTTTGTATTATTTTTAAAACCACAACATTTCACTAATCACAAAAAAAACAATCTACCAATGGCATGCCAAGCATTGGAAGAAATTATTTGGTGTTTTAACGTATCATTAGAACTACAAATTAGTAATGCATAATTTGGATATGAAAGAACCTTCATAGCTATGATATAATTGGTTGCCACAGGAATCTAACAGAGAGAAAATGAACTACGTGACATTATATAAGTAGGCCCCTAAAAAAAGATTGTACCATTTTAACAAGTATTGGAAAATCAAATTATGAAATAATTTGCATTCTTCATGAAAACATTTTTCCTCTCGGAGAAAAAATGTTTTCTATTCATGGCTCATTCAGAAATAGTTTGCATCACCTTATTTTGGTGGTAATATGTGCTTCTACTTTAGATTGGTTCAAAAGAGTGTTGCCACCGTATGGAAATCACCCTCTTATGCCTATATCTTGTGCACTTAATCCTTTTTCGTGATTCTCATCTATCTTTCAATCCTCCCTTGAAGACTCCTTCGTCAGACTCACAGAACAACTTAGTGGGCTCAATCCCTTCGTAACACCATTTACCAGCAATGATCACTTGGTGAGTACTACTTGTTTCCTTGCAATGAAATAGTCATTTGTTTCAAAGCTTAAATAATACATTCTTGACCGATCTTCGGTCACTTTGTATCCAACCTTCTCAATAGAATGAGCCAGAGTCGCAGCTGCAAAAACAATTTTTATACTAGTTTATTTTTATATGATTCTTGTTGCGTACATGTGCAACTGAAATAAACTTAGGTGAATAAAGCTCAGGTACACCACGAACGCACTTTCGTACCATTCTGCGAGAGTTTGCCACATGCAAATTATACCGGTATCCTCCCAACAGGACGAGACCATCCATGCCGTGGCTGACATATTCACCGTTTCTTAGAGGTTGCCATTTGTCTGTGGACCTTCCATTTCACAGGAGCATGCAGCAAAGATGACCCCGAAAAAAGCAGCGAGTGCATGATAGGTGTGAACGTCTGCATAGAAACCGCTCCAAGTGTCTGCCCATTTGCTGGATTGTTCAAGAGGTACAAGAGCTAAGTACCTCGGCAATCATCTGCATTTACAATCTGCTAGAAATTCAGAAGAGTCATTCAGTTTCCCTCAGCTCCTTAAGCACTGCGTTTATCGATTAGTTTCGGCATTTCCAAGTGCAAATTCAATGGTTCCTCGCTGGAACGAAGTGGTCCGCAACAATATGCTGAGTAGAGCTGTCTTTTGAAATGGGTGAAATACGTCAAGGTTGATCGGAGAGGAGAATTACAATTGTTGAGTAGCTGTTGCTGTTAGGGATCCAAGAACTCTAATCTGGGTTCGTGCTTGTTGTCTGGCGAAATGAACCTTATTTTCCGATAACACGCACACCTTGATGACTCGAGAAGTAAGGAAGATGATACAAATTTTAGCAATAAAAACATTCGTCTGTGCGACGTATCAGGACTGATAAGCTGATGGAAGGGGGCAGCTAATGACCAAGTTATTCACCAAGTATCAACAGAAGGAACCAGTACACAGTAGTTGACGGAAAATTGCAAGTAAAGATTCAAGGAAGATATCGTGTACAGTAACAAAGCGTCGCACGATCGTTAATTCTTTGGTACAAGCTGGTCCACTTGGGCAGCAGCAAGGTATAACGTCTACATTCTATCTAGCAGACAAGACAGGTGGAAAATCAGGCTATATTACAAGCTCTGCCGCACCTCCAAACGACTTAAACCTGCTGATCATAGATGTGTACTGCTGGAAAAATCACGGACCGAAAAAATGTAATAAAATCTTGCATGCCACTAGAGACTTTGATTTCTCTCTGAACAAACCAGAGTTCAAAATACACGAGCAGGTCTTCAGACCTCCAAAAACACTCTGCATTGCACACCGTACGAGAGGATTGATTACAATCCTACAACCTTCTCTGACAATCCGGTAAGCCTTGTCCACCTATCCAATGCCTCTGCTGAGGCGATGAAGGCAGTTCGAGACGAGACTGAATCACCTGATTTCACTGATTTAAAAAAATCAAACGCTTTAGTACAATGTTAATAGTCAAAGCCGAAGCAGAACATGTGTCTCCACAGCATGTGCCCAACCACATGCAGGAATCATCTCAAGATCCCTGTCAATATAAGCGAAAGATTGAATCACATGATTTTAAGTTAATATTTCAACATCGCAGAACTGTACCTGCTGCTTGGAGCGAAGACAAAGCAGTACGAAAGCTGTCGGCTGCGGCTTTCTCATCCGGATTAGAACTAACCTGAAAAGGACCACACGATTTCAGTGCATTGTATCACCCTCAGTAACAGGAAACCAGAAGTAAGAAAACGTTAGATTATACTTCTAGAAGAGATGAAGCAGTAGAATAGGGCACCTTGCTTAGAGCTGCCTGAATGTCGCGGATCCAATCAGCATTCTGTTGTGCCAAGACTGCCGTTGCTTTGCTGTAGTCGCCTCCATCGATAGCTTGTCCTGCTTCACTCAGCTTGTACACAGCAACCTGCACAAATCCTGGTGAACAGGGCTTTTCTCAATGCAAATCCTTACTGGACTCAGGAAAAACTTCATTCAGAGAACTATGTTCTACCACATGACAATTACAAAATCAACTGAAAACTGGAGTTAATTTTGTTAAATCATTAGTAAAACAGATCTCCTGACTAGACCTAACATTTCATACGGGCTCGAGCGACCTCAACCAGACTCTAGTCATCGCAGGACACCGAGACTATGCTCCAATCAGGAACTTCTTAAGGAGATTTGACACGAAAACGAGGTAGTTGATAAAGGGGCAAAGCTCTCGAGGTACTACAGAATGGAATTCAAATGACATCAAAAAATCTAATACCATTTCTTTAATTCACTCGCCTTCTCATGAAGCAATTCACCCCCGAGTTCTGAGAATGACTGGCAGGCAGAACTTTCTGCTCTAACTAACCATCTAGTACACAATAAGAAGAGTAACCCTGGTAAATCATAATATGGTGGGGTTTTTAGTAAACATTTTACTCTGAGCCCGCTAGAGACGCAATAAGGGACAATCTCTGTGCAACATCGACTAAGGACGTTGGCATTATATTGTCGTACACTGTGCGAGTCGAGAACTAGTCTATGCTTCGAAATATACGCAAATGGACGCATCACATTGAGTAGCAATTAGTATCAGAAATAATGTACTACAATTGAATAGCTTTCCAAAGCTAGATTCGGACCACCTAACTGCAGACCTTCCTACTCTATCCTCACATTGCACAGTCAGATGCCGAACCAGCCCTGCAGGGTAAATCCATGGCGACTTCGGAACGCTTCACATGGCCAATTGTTTTGAAGACCAATTCACTCCTTTGCGGAGTTTTTGAGGCCATCCTTTCTAATAACAGGCCCCAACTTGGCAATTTAGCCCCCGACATCGTGAATTGGCCACCCAACATCAGATTTCACAATAGCCTTGACTCCTACTGTAAATAATTGAGGTCGATTTCACCTTGAGACGATGCCCTTGTTTGCGGACATTTCAAAAATTTCACAGAACAACACCCCTCGAATCTCATTCACACAAATAAAACTCCTCCCAAACATTGGCATTCCCACAAACAGCACACCCCTAATGCAACGGCATTCATCGACACAAAGAGGACAAGTCCAATACCGCTCTCCTTCACGAAGTCGTTAATCGCAGTAGACCGCTTCTGAATCCGCTTCTTCTTATCCTCCTTCACCTTCTCAAGCAACGAATCATCATCATCCGCCTCCAACAACGCGCGTGCCATCGGCGCAACAGGCAACACGAGCGCTCCAGCAACAAACGCACAAACAGCCTGCCTCCTGGACACACCCGCGCCCTTCCCCACACCATCACTCCTCCTCACATCGCACCTCACAGCAACACCACCCTCCCGCCGCTGCACTGCGCTCTCCGCGGCCCCCCGCGCCCGCAGCCCATCGCACCCCTCTAGAAACGCAGCGCGCGACGACGCCAGACTCGCCATCGCCGCCATCACCAGTCTAGAAACTCCTGCAACTTCGGCAAGCTCTCCTGATCTCAAACTTGGATCGATCAGCGCAAAATTTTCAGCAGTATCTCACTAGCCTCGTCTCCAACTTCTACACCGATGGCGATGATCCTAGTATGGTGCGAGAATCCTGCTTTCCTGCGAATCGTCGCCCACCCCGTGCTCGCATCGACAGCCATTCGCTCGGGCTTCGTTTCGGGAGGCTGATGCGTAATCCCGTCACGGTACCTAATTCCGTCTCTTTCTATCAAATGTGTAGATTTGAGTTGTGGGATCTAGGTAAGAGGTTGAAAGTGTTGGTTTGGTGGATGGTGTTGGTTATGTGCGTAGTTCCCTTATCCACTGCTGTTGGGGGCTCATCTTTCCTTTACACAGTTGGCGCAAGTTCAAGTTCAAACTTACACTTAGTCTTGGGCCAGGATTTCTGTAGAGTAGAGTGGGGTTGGTGTGAAGGTTTTCTCTTCTGGGATGGAGTGAGGTTGGTCCCACTGTGTTGTTACTAACATTGTTGAGATGGTGTTAAAATGTTTTGTGAGAATTTAAATGTGGTTAGAGAATGTGTGCTTGATGTAAGATACACATAAGGTGTACATGGTATTTCTTAAATTGTGGGAATAACAATTTGGGAATAAATGTGTGAAGCATAATATAAGGAATTGTGAATACTAGTTTAATTAGGATAATTTTGATTTAAAATCCATTTTTAGTATTTATTACAATGTCATATTTTTTTTGATATATTTTTCTTCACCTAATATTGATTACAGGCATTGGAGTTGTAAATTTTAGCAAACTTGTTCTAAATGATGTGAATTATAAATGAACTCCTGAAGCCTCACAAATTGAAAAATTACAACATTCTAAAATAAATATAGCAAGTTAAAATTTGACTATATGTATTTTGGAATTGAATTTCTATTTCCTAATTTTTAGAAATAAAGATTGAATCCAAAAATTGTTTTACTTCATTTTAGGTGAAGGTTTACATTATAAAAATAATTATGTATGTGCAATAGTCACATACCAATTTTGCATAAAATCTGAAATGAAATTTAGATCGTATGACTTTTAAAACACATAGTCTATTCTGTTACTTAAAAGGTTTATTATTGGTTCTTTGAAACTTTTATAAATTTCCAATGTGATTGTCAGCATAATATACATTTTTATATGATTATGTGAATTTTCACACAATATGTACCTTCAAATGCACAAATTCCTTCTTTTATAATCATGATATTTTTTGGAAAATCAATAAACCACTTCGAACTTTATGTAAAAAATGATGTTATTTTTAGAATTTATTTTTAAAATTTTTGTACAATGTCCATTTTTGTGTTAAAATTATATTGTTCATCCAATGCATATTTTGAATGCATCTGTGTTTCCGTTCTTATCATGGAATTTTTTTAAAATATCAACTTCATATATTTCTAAAAATAAATATTTAACCTGTAACTAAATCAAATAGTTCAAACAAATTTAGCACATTATGGAAATTTCACATATTTACTTATGTATTTCCACATAATATAAATTTTACTATGTAGTCTTTGATTTTCTTTGTTAACCATAAATAGTTTTGAATTGGATAAGAACAACTTCAAATTTAAAGATATTTCAAAACTACATACAACACCATAACCGTAACCAAACTGTCCATGAAATCACATCTAATCTAAAGAAAATGAAATTCCCAAATAAACTAAACCATCCAATCACCCAAGAAATTCCAATTCACAGTGACTTCAAAACGGTAAAGCTCAACACCCATACCTAAGGCCCAAAAAATGCAAAACCCAAAACAAACCAAACCAAAGGTCCAATCAAACACTCCACCGGTACTCCAAAATCAAAACACAACCCACATTGGTCCTTTATTCCTCCCTACACCCTCATTCACTCAAAAACTAAAAAACAAACACACAGAAACTCAAAACCAGCCAACTTAACTTATTGTCCAAAGCGGCGAGGGGAAGAAAAAAGCATTCCAGAGTCCGACTCGTCGAGAAATCAGGAGAGAGAAACGAGGAGAGAGAAAGGGCCGCCGGGCCCCTAAAAGGCAAAATATCGTGGCACCACCATGCAGCGCCACCTTGCACCCCCCGGGAATCAAAACCCGTGGAACCCGGGTGGCCTATACCCGTGCGCGGCCCTAAACCCGACCTTGGGCCTAAACCCGTCCCCCGTCTCTCTCTCCTCTCTCTCTCTCTCTCGCTCGGGCTCCTCACTCTTCCTCCCCTTCGCCCCTCGCACTGCAACAAGTGTCCAGGCCGCCCCAACTCCATGCTCACTCACTCCCCTCCTTGCTCGCTGCTCCCTCCCTTGCCTGAGTCCGCCTTCTCATACCCTGGAAGCCAAGCCCCGGGTGTGGCTAATTGCGAGGCTGTGCCCCGGCCCGATCCGGTTCCTCTTGCCTGGCACTCGCTCATCTCATCTGCAGCACAGCAGCTCTGGTAAGTTGGAGTTGCAACTCCACTCAGCCCCGGTGGCCTTGGCACCTTGCTCGCTATCTTCTCCCCCCCTCCCCCTCCCCTCCCCACCCCCCCCTCGTGTCACCACCGCCTTGCCAACGCCCCCTTGTCACCCTCCCAGCCTGCGTCAGGTGAGTTCCAGTAGCTCGTGTGCTTGCATGTCCATACATAGCCTCACTGGGATCATGGATGCTTCGACATAGCCTCCGAAGATGTTGATGTTTGTGGACATAGCCTTGTTGTACATCCATATATAACCTGGAGCTTGATGGTTCGACATAGGCTTCGGGGAACGAAGATATTGATGTTTGTGGACATAGCCTTAGTGGTGGAAAACGGACCATGGGAAGGATTTAGGGGTGGTGGTGTTGCTTGTGGCGGTAGTTTTGTGGAGAAGCCGGGAGCGTGTTGGTTGTTGTGTGGGGATGAGTAGAGACAGCAGATAGTTTGAAGCGGGGTGAAGGTGGAGTTTTTCCTTCGGGTGTTTGGTGTTTGGAGGGGGTGAAGGGTTTTCTTTGGAGATGTGATGATCGGAGGTGGTTCTTGGGTGTGTTGGTGGAATTGGGGTCTGGGTGGGATGGAAGGCAGCAGCCCTAGGGAGGGGAAGATGTGGGAGATTGTTGAGGTTGGGATTTGTTGACGGCCCTGGTTTTCCGTGGTTGGGGAACTGGGTGCCATTTTGTGGGGGTGTTGTTGGAGTCGGTTTTTGTGGGGTTGGGGTTGCATGTGAGTAAAGGAGGTTTTTTGGGTTTCGATTTGGGGCGGGGCGTGGTGCATTGTGGTGTGGTTTGTGTAATTTTCGGGTTGGGGTGGAGCTTAGATTGGTAGGTTAGTGATGGTTTTTTTGGGGGGGGTGGGGTAGGTTATTCATGGGAGTTTAAGTGATTGCATGTGAGAGTTTCATGCTCAGAGATCTCTTCAGGATTTGGTTTGGTGTGTTTTAGGATGGGAGGGGTGAATCTTTTTAACAGACGGTTGTGCTCCCCTGAATTTCTGCACGTTTCGGCTTCTTCGCTCCTGCCGTTGGGAGCTAAGCGTGTGCATGGTTCTTGTCTCGTCGTACATCGCTTCACTTCCGGGGAGCTCAGTTGTTCGTTGGGATGACCTAGGGAGTTCGTGGTTGCCCTTTGTGAAATGGCGAGAGTAGGACGTTTTGGTGGTGGAGGAATGGGGATTTCTGTTCCTCTATCGAGAGCGTTGATCATTTCCTTAGTGGAGACTGGATAAGCTGTGTTGTCCGTCAGTCTCTTCGTGTAGACGATCAATCTCGGGTCGGAGGAGTCCACTCTCTCAGGAGTTTCATTTCTTTTACATTGTGGTTTGGGTATTGCTTTTCAGTGCAGAGGAGAATGTTGTCCAAGTGTTGTCCTCACACTGGCTCAGGCTCCGTTGATCTCCGGCCTTTTGGTGTGTTGCATGTATGTACATGTGTCACCTCAATACAGTTTTCTTTTGACACTTTGGTACATGTTTATTTGGAAGTAGTGACAGTGAAAAGTGTCCAACTCTCGGTTTTTCTTGGTGGATTGTGAACTGATTATCCGACCGTGTGTGTACAGATACATTTCTGAGGTGGAAATCGGAACCGACCCTGTGTGATTTACTGTGAGGGAGGCCGTCAGTTTATCGATGGAATTTTGACTTGAGGATTGATGTGGTTCACTACTGCACCTTGTTGGAACACAGACAGTTCCTACTGTGGTTTATGCAGACCTCCTTGAGACTAGGATTCTCTACAACTGAAATTAGAGAGGTAGCAGGGGAGAAGTTGCTCCTTTCAAGAGCGAAGTGGTCCAGATACTCGTGTACGGCGGACAAGTGGTCTTCTGCAACCAGTTCCCTGCGATTAAAAGCCAGTTACGCTGGCAGGTCCAGACGCCCGAAGCCGGGCCCGGGATCGCGCTGCCCGCAGGGTAGCGGCATCTGAAAATCAGAATCAGCAGCCTGCTTGGCAGGAAGAAATGGGGTCGCGTCCCCTTAGTCCCCAAGCGCAGGCTCGACCTGCAGGAGTGGCCTCAAATGGGGCTTCTTCTTCCAGTGTCAGCAACGGGCTGGCCACTTCCACTTTGCCGGGTGGTGGCAGTCGGTTTAATTCGCTTGCTCGGCAGTCCTCAATTTATTCCCTCACTCTGGACGAGTTCCAGAATGCGCTCACTGAGCCAGGGAGGAATTTTGGATCAATGAACATGGACGAATTTTTGAAAAATATATGGACTGCGGAAGAGAGTCAGGCCATGGCCGCAGCCATGGGATCCGGAGGTGATGCAGGACAAGGTAGTGGTGGAATGCTCACAAGGCAGCCAAGCTTGCAAAGGCAAAGCTCAATTACGCTCCCCCGAACACTGAGCAGGAAGACTGTGGATGAGGTTTGGAAGGATATACATCGGGGGTCATCAGGCAATTCTGAGAGTGGTGGTGATCCTCCTGTAGGAGCCTCCCCACAAGAAAGGACACAGACATTTGGGGAGATGACTTTGGAGGATTTTCTCGTGAAGGCCGGTGTTATGAGAGAAGATTCTGAGGTTGCAACCCAAGGATTTGGTGCCTTTGTTAGTGGCTTCGGCAATGCAGATAAACCTAGAACTGAACACAGATCGGTTGGTGAAATCGTTCCGACCTTGTCACTATCTCCAGCAAATGTTATGACTAGTCAGGCTACAATAGAAGCAATGCAACTTGATGAGTATAACAAGAATCAGGCTGTTGCCACACAACAACATCAGCAGGTATTGCACCGAACTACATCTCACAATCTAAATTGTTGTCATCACGTTGTCCTCCTTTCGTCTAGAATGTGCATTTCTTCCTTAGTTCAGCACTGACTCAGTGGTTGCGAGTATTTTGTTCTGACATGGGGCTGATTTTCTTCTTACAGCAAGCTGACTGGCTCCGAAATATAGCTCAGCAGCAACTGCATCAGCAACAACATATGCTGCAACAGCAGCAGGCAGCTGCTGAGGCTGCTTATGTGAACGTGGCTGCTAAGAGAATGGGGAACGGAACTGGTCCAATGGTTGGCATGGCTGCTATGGGAATGCCTGGCGTCATGGGGCCAAATATGGGACCAGGAATGTCAGGGGGAATGCCAGGGGGAGGGTTGGCTATGGGTCTAGGCGGTGCGCTTGGGGGTGGAATGACTGTTAATATGGGTCTTGCTCCGAATTCTCCACCAAGTCCTGATTCAGATGGTGGTCGCAGTGGTTTGTCTCTCTCGCCTATCCATTACGGCTTAGACGGGTCTGTCCGTGGGAGGAAGAGAGGGCCAGACGGTCCAGTTGAGAAGGTTGTTGAGAGGCGTCAGCGCCGTATGATCAAAAACAGAGAGTCAGCCGCACGGTCTCGGGCCCGGAAGCAGGTAACAAATCTTGTTGATTTTGTAATTGTCTTTTAAGATAGATTCATGCCCGCAGCATTTTCTGGGAAGCTGAGGCAGGAATAATTGGTAATTTGTGTTGATGACAAGATTGGTCTATCTTCATTCAGAAATAATATTAATACTCTGCTTCGAACTTCAATGCAGGCCTATACAGTGGAGTTGGAGGCTGAAGTCAGTCAATTGAAAGAGGAGAATATGCGGTTGAGGAAGCAGCAGGTATCCACCAGAAAATCTGTACGTACCATCTTATGGCTAGCTCACAATCCTTTGCATTCCTCAAATTCGTTTCGTGGGATGTACTCGCGGGTTCATTACTAGTAAGAAATTATGGACAATTGTGTCGGACTGTATGCTCGTAACCTGTGAGTTGTCAATAGAGATAATTGGCGTGCACTAGTAGTCATTATAAGTGACTGTCTCCGCTGTCGTGCATCTGTGGTTGATGAAAGGGACACATTTCACTAGTTTTAAATGTACATGTCACGCATTGCGAGTATCTGGACATACACTGCATACATTTCGTCTTTCTAATCGACTAATTTAATCGCCGTAACTGGTTTGGTTAACTACTGAGCGCCTCCCAGGAAGTGAATAACGATCTGATCGATTGTTTCTCTGGATGTTGTCTTGTGATGCAGGAAGAAGAGGCAGAACGTAGGAAAAAACAGGTACATTCCTGAAACCGTGTGTTTTTTGTTTTTCCTTTCAATTTCCATTGTTCATATTTCTGTGCCCTGAAATTTATGGCTCTCTCGCTGATTCATAGATTTCATTGACTTAGCTCAATTTGATAGTGCTTGCAGATTATGGATATTTTGAAATCAGCTACCAAGGTTGTGGGAGTGGAGAAGCCAAATAGTTTGCGGAGAACGAGAACAGCCACCTGGTAGTTCTACGTCGGAGTGTTGTCATTGCGCTGGCTGGACTCTCTGAAAGGATCAACTTATCATGATCTCAGTGCTGCTGTATGTTAGACCGCCTTTCCACCAAGAGAAATTCAGTCCTTCAGACCACTTCCCTGGCTTTCTTTCCTTCGCTCGCTGTCCAAGGGTGTCTCTGTCAGATCTTTCCAATGACTTCTACTTCGCGCTTACGCACATGGTGCAAGGATCTGTTCGAGACCCCACGCTCAGGGTCTCCATGATGTTGAAGACCCTGTTCCGGCAGAGTGAAGAGGGGATCCTTCCTACAGGATCCGCGAGATGAAGTGCTGAGGACGCAGGCTATTGAGTTTCCGGGGTCTAGCTTCGAGCAGCACCCACCCTTGTATAGGGTGTTATCTAGCGACACTCATCGAGTCAGGATGTATAGCACAGTGGTTCCTTTTCAAAGACCACCATTGTCTGTTTTGAACCCTCATCTGTATACATATCACTGCAGCCTTTTCCGTGGGGTGTCCATTACAGTGTAGACTTCATCGGGGATGCGTTATTGGTAATTAGAGCAAGGTCTTTTGAGTTTAAATTAGAATCGGGTTACACCGAGGTGGACAACTTCCAACTTAGCTTTGCAGTTATTTTTCTTCGTCTGGGACATTTGGATTTTTATCCTCTTTTTTTTTTTTAAATCTCTTGTGCATGGAATCTAATTGTAGAAAATCAAAAGCTCATCATACACAATATTGACTGGGATCCCTATCACTTTTCAGTTTTAGGACTTTTGTGACTGCATGGATGAGTTTTACGTGTCACTCTTGAATGCTTCCTCGCCTTGTTTGACTTTGTATCTTGCTCCCAAGTGGAACCCCAAGTGCCGTAGATGCTACATGGACGCTTACTCAGATGGAGCATGTGAATTTATGGTACACGACAATAGAATATTTGTTTTATATGCGTGTTAAACTCTGGCACCTCCCCTTGCTGTAGCAGTTGACTGAGCTACACTAATTGCAAATATAGAATGAATCTCAATTAGTGGCTCATGCATTTCCCTGACTGCAGATGAAACAAGTATCTCTCCAGGCCCAATTGGGCGTAATAACTCAATCCTGAGTCAGCAAGCGCTCCAGGAGATGGCGTCATCAATAAAGCTGCAGAAAAACACAATTATAAGAATGAGAAGTATTATTTTCGTGGTGCAAATTAATCTTGTAGGCTTGTAAAGTTGCATGTTGGACTCAAGGACTGTTATGTCACTGATACCATAACTTCGGTCATTCCAAGTAGCAAAATCAAGGTAGTTTTAATATATGGTAGTTTTGTATTTCTGAGGCTAACTACCCATTTTGCAAAATCAACAGGTTCTATCAAGGAAATGCTCAATTCTGATTTAAACTCTGGAATTAAATATTGAACCAATAACATATTATCATCACATCAAAGTAGCATTCTTTAATTTTGATGATTTTGATGCTTTTGAGTTAGATGGGTACTGTTCAAACACTAATGTAACATCAAAATTAAAAGCTTCAAAATCAAAGAAATTCAAACTTCATCAAAAAATTTATTCTGACTAAAAATCTGAATTCAAATAACTCACAAGACAAGCAACACACTTGCCCACATCCAATAACCTCTCAACACAACCAAACCCAAAACTGCATTTCACTCCACCAAAATACCAACATTCCTGCACACCAACTCCACAAAAAACCGATTCAAAAAACACATCAAAACTGCAAAACATAAAAATACTTTATCCAAGCTTCTTCCCACGTCGAAGGGCCCCGAAACTCCGAAGCTCCAAGCTCCCCCAATCCGATCCAGCAACGTGGCCAGCACCGCATCCCAGCAAGGGAGGGGGACAAACTTCAAAGCCCAAATGAGTTATGAGTGGGCAGGGAGCGGCAAAGCGGGAGAGGGATTAAAAAACAGGGTTGGGGTGGGGGGATCGGGGGTTGGGGGGCGAGGGGCGGACACTTGGCGGGGGCAACAGTGCGGGCGTTGCTTTTGCGGGACTGCATTGCGGGGGGGGCAATGGGGGGGCGGCACGGGGGGGATGGGGGTTGGCTTCATGCGCATGGGGGCCTATGCTGCAGGGCTATTATGGGGGCCCCCAAGGGGAGCCCCATGTTCCGATCGGAGAGTGGGGCCCACTGGTAACTACTCCCGGATTATTGTCTGACTTGGAGTGCATTATGGGGGTTGGGAGTTGGGGGTGGCGGTTTCAGCTGGAATTGTCGGGGTGGGGCACTGGGGGTTTCGGGTGGTATTCCTGGGGGGTGACAGTTTCAGTTGGAATTTCAGGGAGAAGGGGTAATGGTTTCAGGTGGAATTGCTAGGTGAAGGGGTAACGGTTTCAGCTGGAATTCGTGGCAGAGGGGAATGGTTTCAGGTGGAATTGCTGGGAGAGGGAGTAATGGTTTCAGGTGGAATTGCTGGGGTGGGTGACAGTTTTACATGGAATTGCTGGGAGAGGGGGTAACGATTTCAGGTGGAATTGTTGGGAGAAGTTTGGTTTGGGGTGGAGCAAGATGGGAGGGTTTAAGGTAGTTGTATCCATCTTTGTTGTAAAGGAGGAAAATGCATAGATAATGCATATTTTCTAAATTTTAATTTTAATTGGAATTTAAATTTAAATTTTCTATTATTTGTTAGAATGTTGTGGTAGTGACAGAAGATACTTGCATTCATATCCAAAGCAGTTCTGTTGAAATTTGTGTTTCAATGATACATTATAGCATTAAATTGTAGGTTCTAATCAAAGATATGAATGAAGTAGAGATGACATATTTGGACAAGAAAGTGGATGATTTTATAAATAACTTATTTGTTTAACCCCTAAAGTTCCTTGACTATGTTTCACCAAAAAAACACTCCATACCAGCCAATCCAATGTAAAAACCATGAATGACTAAAAAAACCAATTTTTTGAATATTTTCTAAATATAACCATAATATCTTCAACTATATTATTTTAGTAAATAGCTCAATAAATTTCATCATAATCGACTGTGGAGAGTAGAAAATTATAGCAATTGAAATTTAAACTCTTTTGACACAATTTTTGACTAGGTTGACTCACTCTAACTTTTTTTTTTTTCCTTAGGTTTTTTGTATTCTGAATTTTGAGGGTTTTGGTGCATGACAAAGATGACTAAGTCATCTAATTGTAAAAAAAAATTACACACAAAAGACAAGTGTAGCATGCTGAAAATGATATTTTTATTGAGTTGAATGCCAAAGAATGCTAATTCATATTTCTTTCCTAGAAATTCCATTTTGTTGTAAAGCCCCAATCAAAATGGTCAAAGTAAAGATTGATGTCCATCCTTTAAGGGAAAAAAACAAGAAAAAACCTTAAAAAATAAACTCTCTAACTTTTATGACGGAAAGAAGAAGTTTTTCCAGTACACTGCTTGAAACAGTGAGAAAACTTTGATAGTTTGTGGAGTGACCATTTTGTAGTGAAAGAAGTTTTTCTTGAGAAATCTCAAAGATGTACAACATTAAGAATTTATAGGAATAATCTCAGAGGTTACAGATGTATTTAGCATGGCTTGCTTGAATTGCCTACATAACACAAAATTCCACTTTGGGTACCATGATAATTATTTTTTGAAATGTTTGATTGAAAAAAAAATCACATTTCCTCAAAGTCCTTGTTACGGCAAAAATTCACAAAAAGTTTCAAAAAATATTGGTTTAAATTGAAGTCACATGTACGTGCCAGAGTCTAAAAAAGCCCAATTTTGCCACTTTGTCCTTTAAGGGTTTAATATTTTTAAATTATTGTGTAAACCTATCAACTTTATATGTTGTTTTTTTGGTGTTGTTCACTATTTTGATATATACCAAAAAGCAATAAGTGTACAGTCTCTTCATTGGTAATTGTTTTGCACATGAGTTACAAAGCTTTACTTATCAGTTATAGTTTCATACTTTAGTGAGAGGTAAAGTAATATATATTTTTTTAAAAACTCTTCTCAATAGAAATTAAAAAAGAATATATATCCCTTTAGCACAAAGAGTATTTAACCAATCTTAGATGTTACATAATATATATCTCCACATTCTATAAAATTCATTTAAAAAGGAAATATGTAATACATGATGATCAGCAAGAAATTATTTTTAAAGTTGAAAGTTCAAAAATCATATCCAATTTAATTATTTCTCTTTAGTGTTTCATTTTTTGGAGTGATTGATTGAAATCATAAGTAGCATCAATGAAAAAAAGAAAAATGTGCAACATGATTTTAGAACATCATTAGTATTATGAAATAGCAAGTTTTTCAACTCTACAAAATTGTTGACTAATTTATTTAACTTTGATATAATTGATGTTTGATTCTAGTGATCTTCTTTTGTGAAATAGTTCATTTTAAAGGTACTCACTTTATCAATACATTGCTCAAATAATATTAGGAAAAAAAGTTCTTCATTACCACAAAGTCATCCATGCAGTGCTACAATCTAGAGTAGAGCGATATGATTGAGGTGCCTACTTGTTCTACCACTGCGACTTAGGTTAGTAGTATAAAATTACTATCTCTTTTTGAGAATTTAAAATTCTATTCATTCACAAGTAAACAATAATAAATAATTAGTAATTAGTATTTAAAATAATTGATAAGTTTGTGATATACATCATGAGCACATGTGCCATTGTTTATCTTATATTCCTCATCAAGATTTGAAGCCATGTAGACATGTTTGAGCAAATATGTGATATGTACTATTTTGGTATTGATTTGATATGTAAAGTGATTGGTTATTTTCAAGTCCTTTTTTGTGGAGAACATAGACAACATTGTGTCTGGTTACGGTGTTAATATATCATATATGTATGGCTGCTCTTGTGGGATCTGCAACTAGTATAGTAGATCAACTTTCTATCTACTAGTAATAATGTTGTTGATGGAAAGTTGATAATTATCTATTTTACTTCAAATGTTTTTGGTAAAAATAAGTTACTACAGCAATGTGAATCTAATACATTCAAGGTGATTTTATTCTTATTTTTTAAAAGTTCTTGTTTTTATTGGAAGACAAATAACTTCTACTTGTGAGAAATGCAATGGTTCTAGAATAGATCCATTCATAAAATAAAACATTGTGATTATCACTACAAGACTCCTACATTTAAAGGATCACAATTTAATTCATCATTATTCCTTTTATTATCAAATTAATCAAGAAAAATAGGATTTAAGTTCCAGAAGGTATAGAATATATTGGTGATTGCAATCATAAATTGAACATTACATATGTAATATGAAATTCTCAATTTACTACTTCATTTATACATCAATTCCAAATTATCTTCCTAATTCTATTTTACAATGGACTTTTGCAATTAGCCAAATGTTGAAAATGATTGGATCTTTAGGAAAAAAATTCTTTTAGATACTAAATTACACTAAGATATATTTGATATATTTTTAGAGGTATTTAAAAGGAAAGTTACTTTATATGTTGTCATAAAATGCTTTGTTGGACCAATCATCACATTGTTGACATTTTCTAATGATGACACTAACATATCAATATATAATTAGTACTGCACAAGACATAGAGAATTGTTGACACTATTGATTATTTTTAGTATGATCCCATAATATATTAGGGTCGATCATTGTTGAATTTCATCCTTTCTCGATATGAGAAAACATTTCCAGTTTAGGGATATGCCTACTGTGAGGATGACGTTCCAATCACCATCTGGTTTGAAGTGCACTGTTTTGAGTTTCAAATTCAAACATTCTGCGTGGTTTGATTTCCAGGATGTTGAGAGTACATACACAATTCCATTGTGACAAGCAATGTTAACATGGCTGATTCCATCCGCACATATATTAGCATGACAGATTCATGTTTACATGACCATTTCCACAAAATTAAACTCAATTGAGATGCGCTACTGTTAACCCTGTCAAGCAGTGCATATTCCTCGAGGCTTTCTATCGCTGCAATGCAGAGGTAGAAACTTTCCCATCATGCGGTGGTTACTAACAGCCACCACAGGAGCACAGGTCATCTCATTCCGAAAATTACAAATCTCATACAATCGCCCTTTCCAGTTGTGGGAGCTCGAAGATAAATATACCCTTCACTACATTCTGCAACTTCATCACATAATTCAAATATTAAGGATGATAAACTAGTGCTTACCTCTGATACTTGTGCTTTTCACTCCACTTGAATTGCATACTCGAATTCGGACTCGAGTGCTCACCAAATTTTATGAACATCAAAACAAAGGTCATCTACATAAGAATCTGCTTAACCCTTTAGTGCCCAAGCGACCAGTTTATGGTCGCTTGGGCCTCTGTTTGCGGAATTGCGGTGAATGAGGCAATAAAAAGCCCATAGTCCCTCCGGGACGGATTGGGGCTGTTGCAGCACCTGTGCATTGGTTTAATTTTCGAAGCAATCTGAACACCGGAACCCCTTCAAATACGCACTTATACGGTTTTGCCGTAGGAAAGAAACTACGCTTTCAGTGCAAAAGATGTGGGCGGAACGTACAAAGCGCTTGATCACTTTGCATTCATTTCCCAAACTTGCATCCGTGTTCCATTAGGCTCCAGAAACTGCGTTCGCAGGCATTCGAACCCGTGTCCCCAGTAACTGCTATTTCTGATGCCCGGGTGGACCCGTCCTGAACTCCCCCAAACCCCCCAGCTTCCACAACGCTGTGAGTGTACTGTGAAAACCCTTACTCATACTTCCACCGCTCCGGTTTGACGCATGGGGTTACAAGAAGAGAAGACCAGGGGGGAACTTGGATCCTAGGCGGGGGGCATTTAATTTTCAGCTGCGTGAAGAGTTCGTGTTTGTCAGATGTTGCAGACGACTCTTGGTTCGTGTGGTTTCGGGTGGAGCGATTGACACACGGGGCTGTAGGGGATTGGGAGAGAGAGGCGCACGATGGGGCTGGGAATGGGTGCAGGAGTTCAGGGCGACGATGATGCGCCAGGGGAGGGAGGAGCTCGAATTCAGTGCAGCCGAAATGGGATTTATGTGGAATGCGGCAGGAGCGAGACGAAACCCCAGCAGGGAAGGGGACAAGGTATGTTGCGTAAAACCCCTCCACGTTCTTTTATGTGTGCAAGAAGTTGTAATTGCAAGGGCGGCGGTGCCAGAGAGCTATCTTGTGTAGGATCGTTGGTAATTTGGAGTGGAGTTTACGGGTTCTGCTCTACGGGGAGGGGGGGGGAATTCGTAGGAAGGGGAATTTTTGTGGGGGATGCCATGCAGGGAGCCGTCGATTCCCGTTTGTTTGCGGGTCGTGCACCAAGGAGGTCAAGTAGTTGGTGGGTGTGGCCATCACCCCCAAGCACTCCACCGCCGTTTCCCAATGCGCACCGCATATTGCTGGACTGGGGGCATGAGCAAGGACTTCGGGGTCAGAAGCTGCTCACCCTCTGTGCTCTACTGCGGAGAGATTATCTTCTCCAATTGCCACTACCGAGGGGCTGCAAAGGGTTCGATAATCTGGAGGTCTTGGAACCCCGACAATTGCGGTACTTGTTTAGGAGGCAGTGCGCAACGTTACTCGGGTGGGGCGAGAGAATTCAGGAGGGAGACCCGAAGGGATTCTCGGAAGATGTCAACCGGATCATCAGAGAAGAGGTTTACAGGGATGTGTCATTGCGGAGTGAACATGGACCAGTGCATGTGCAGACATGCGATTGACATGCACCAAGAAGGTGGCCATGGCAAGGGGGTCGTTGGCTCGGCTGAGGACATTGGGGTACAGAGTGTTCCGGGCCAATGCGGTGGAGGAGAATTGTGTATCGTTGGCGATGGAGGTAAACAGCGGGGGTCAGAAGATGGACTGGTGGATGGTGTTGCAGCGAGCCCTGCTCAGACCAAGGTGGTGGAGGGAGGATGGGAGCACATGACCTCAGTGCAAGTCAAGGTAGAGAAGGTTCGCGAGGAGGGCGGGCAAATTCCGGGATGGAATGGAGGAACCAATCCCACCACGGTCTGCCGGGGAGGGGCAACAAGTGGTACAGAGCATGGAGGGGGACTCGGGTCTGCAACGAGGGAAGGGCCCAACATGGGAGGGCATGCAACAAAGGGCCTGTGCACATCATCCCCGACTGGAGCGGGGGAGATGGGGCGTGCCTGTGATGTCAATCTCGGCATAAGCGCATCCATACCTACCTCCTCGATGCAGGTGCCGTGTGAGGTGATGGCCGACGTGACCAACCGAATTAGCAAAAGAACGGGGAAGCCCGTGAGGAAGTATGAAAGAAAAGTGAAGAAGGAGACACCGGTGATCAACAGTGGGGACGGTGCGGGCTCCTTTGTCGGGGAGGTTGTTGCAATTATTGACAAAATAGCAGCAAACTTGCAGGAAAATGTGCTGCGGGGAGTGACTGGGGATCATGTCCCAGGCGACTCAGAGGGTGTGCGAAAATTTGGAGCAGAGGCTACGGAGGTTGGGGAGATAGTACGAGGGAAGCAGAAGGTTGGAGTGGGCTCGAAGCAGGGTACCAGCGCAGGATCACGAAACAGGGGAGGCAAGGGGGAGAAGGCAAATCATGGAGGACCGGGGACTACAAATGTGCCAAGATCACCAGCACGACGCCTGAGACAGAGAAATGGAGGCGCCGTTGGAGCTCAGGTTCTGCAGGTAACTGAGGTCTTCCAAGCCGCGGCTGAAAAAAATGTAGTTGATCAAGGAGGACCCTCTGCAGGGAAGAGGAAGCCGCCTGCGAGCCCTGCTGCAGATGAGCGGATGGAACCACCATCGGTCCAGGTGGAGGAATGGCCGACCAATTCCGATGACCCGGAGGAAGTAGAAGTGCAATCACTCCCTTACAGCCCACCGGTAACACGACGTCGTGGAGGATCCAGAGGGCACCCGCGGTCTCCTCTGCGTCGTTGCCTGTGGAGCATTCGAGAGCCCAACCGCCCGGAGCCACCTGAAGGGGGTCAGTGCACAAAGGCAGCCTGGACAGGTACGGTGACGAATTTTTTCAAGTGATTTCGCATGGTTTAGGTTGATGTGAGCTGTATGGAAAGTATGCGCATGCCAATTTCATTAGTACATGTCTGATTCTCGCTTCTTTGTGCCCCATGTGTCTCTGTGCAAATGGGCAGTGTTGGGGGGGCTGGGCGGGGTGGGCATGCTTCGATTAATGTACATGCACGGGACTCTGTTTCAGGTGGTGCATGTCCGGAGGTGGGGGGGGCATCTGCTGGAGCAAACCCGGGCGTGGAGGACAGTTACGCGGCACTTGGAGAGCAGCTTCTCAGCACGGCTGGCACGAGGCCGAGACACGCGATTCCAGAAGAAGTTCTCCAAGCCCCACCGCGTCGGGGGCAGCTGGAACAGGAGCTGCAGCCCCAGGACTTCCTCGACCCGGCAGCGAGTATCGCGGAGCCATCTCCGTCCAGGTTGGTCATGGATGACCTCACGGAGATGTCACTGGAAGGTAATTCCATTGGAAAGGTCTCTGTCAGTGTGTTGGACATGGAATGGGGTGGGGAATCAATTCAGAATCCATGTGGGCGTGTTTTTGGTCTTGTGTCCGGGATGTTTACCAATGACATGGGGATCGCGTGCTTTGAGGTCGACTTTGGAGGCGAATTCGGTGTGCAGAGTGTCCCACAGGGACTTTGTGTGCCCTGGGTACCGACTCCACGAACTGAGGAGCACCGCCGGGGTTTGGAGGGGCTCCTAAGAAAAGCGCAGGGGACGCCATGCGGTTTAGAGGATCTGCTGCCCCTGTCCTCGCAGGGATTTCAAGCTGCTGCTCAGGCCGCGGCCGCCCCTGCTCTCATCGGCGTCACTCGATGGCACTCACGGGTAGGGGATGGGACGGAGGACTCGGATCCAGACTGGGATCCCGACAGTGTCTCGGTGGAGGCCCCTCAAGGTGGAGGAGGAGGTGGTCCACGCTGGGGGAGTCCATGCCTCTTCTCCAGTGGAGACTCAGACGGGGAAGATGGCGATGGAGTGGAGGTGATGCTAGGGGGGTTGGGCCAGTACACTGCCGGCCCCCTACGCGAGGAGGACGAGCTGTTCGAGGCCAGATATGCTGAGCAGAACTGGCATGGCAAGTACTGGACGCTCCAGCCGCGACAACAGTTCTGCGGACCGAAGCCCGGCTCCAAGATTGAGTATGGTGAGCCCATTGGTCCCGTGGAGAGTTTTCTTGACATCTGGAGTGATGGAATTCAACGGAAGATTGTGAAGGAGTCCAACGCGTATGCGGAGTGGCGGGATCCGACAACTGGGAGACGGAAGGGAGGGCTCGAGATCCAGGGGAAGATAACTCTCAAGGAGCACAGGCAATGGCTCGGAATATGCATACTAATGGCCGTGAGAACTCAACCGCGAATGCGTGATTTCTGGGCAGTCCATAGCGATGTGCTGCACTGCAAGCAGGTGGCGTCCACAATGCCCCGAAAGCGATTCCTATACTTGCTCCAGTGCCTGCACATCGTATCGAAGGAGAGCTTGACTTACGACAGGGCTGACCACCGGTATGATCCAATTGGGCAGATATGATGGCTCCTGGACAACCTCGTGGCGAATTTCCAGACCCTATGGAATGCATCTCCGTACCTTTGCGTGGATGAGTCGATGGTTCCGTACAATGGCAGGTACTGTTCTTTCAAACAGTACCTGCCATTGAAGCCCATCACCCATGGGATAAAGGTATGGTGTTTGTGCTGTTCAGTAACAAAATATGTTCTGAACTTTGAAGTATATGTTGGGGCAGCGAACGAAGTCATCACAGGTCTTCCTCAACATGCCTGTGGAGCCGGAGCAGGAGTGGTATCAAGACTAACCAACGGCTGGGAGGGAAAATGGTATACCATCGCCATGGACAACTACTTCACTTCTCCAATGCTTTTTGAGAACCTGCTGAACAGGGGATTCTATGCCGTTGGGACTGCTCGACAAGGCCGAGTGGGATTTCCGAGAAGCCTATGCGTCCCTGAGAAGACTCCAAGGGGCTCCCTCGAGATCCGTGTGCACAGAGACAGGGAAATGGCGGCAATCCATTGGCAAGATACCAAGGGCGTGAGCTTCCTCTCCACTGCTGCGCACCCCATGGTGAGAGGTGGCACCACTACAACTCGCCATACCAGCCGAGGTAAATCCGAGATCCCTACGAGCCCCATTCAGAAATTGTACTCTTCAACTATGCGAGGGGTGGACACGCAGGACCAATTGAGAGCCTCCTACACCACCCAAATCTTCACCAAGAAGTGGTGGCACAGACTATTTTTTTTTGGTCTGGACTCTGCAACTACTAACGCCTACCTCCGGTACAAGCACATATGTGCAGAGGCTGGACAGAAAGCCATGGACCACGAGAAGTTCATGCTCGTGCTTGCCCATGGCTTGATGGAATGTCCACTGTCCCAGGACTTCGGGACTGCACCCACTTCGCGCCACTCTGGACTCTTTGAGGTGTCCCAGGAGGAGCCGGCTGAACCCGCCCCTCAGACTGTGCAACACACCGGCGATCCCGAAGAGGACCCCATGCCTTCGTCGCAAGAGTCCGTCAACTGTTGCACGCTGAACGCCAACAGTCGAGACCCACCGAGTGAGAGCCTCCCTGCCCATGTCTATCCCTCTGCTCCCGTGGCCACACTTGACGGAGAGGGTGGAGCGCTTGGTGACGTTCATAGCATTCCTGGAGGGCGCTCCTCAACGCCAAGTACTCTCCCTCGGCGGGACTCCTCCAGCGCCGAATTCGATTGGAGCAGGGCCCCCAGAACCGCTAGACGGTCGACCCCTTGCCATAGCGTCAAGGGCACCTTGCGACGTCGTTGTAGAGTGTGCAAGCGGCGGACAGTCTGGGTTTGCAAAGGGTGTCATCTCTGGTCAATGTGCCCAGGGGCGTGCTTCCTGGATTTCCATGGAAGTGCTAATATTTGACAACTTGTTTCTGGACATGCAGAGTGGAAACGTCTCCTGGACATGCCCGGCTTCCGCCGGTGGATGCACCGTTGGCGGTGAGCTCCACCCCCCCCCCCCCCCCTCCTCCTTTCTCTGCATTGCTGATTTGCTATTATGCTTTTGGAGAACCTGCCGGTTACTGAAACAGTGCGTGTGATGGTCGTAGGCAGAAGACCTGGGCCATTCATGACGTCGCCATGGAGAGAGCAAGAATGGCAGCGCAGGGCTCCAGAGCCTCCTCTGCCTAAGTTCACGTCTCCGTTCTAGACCGCCGTGGATACAGAGCTTTTTTTTTATTTTGGTGGCCTTTTTTTTCCTCTCCACGTCTCCTCCCCTGTGTCAATGTGTTGTTGTTTTTTTTTTTTTTTTTTTTTTAAGTCCCCCAGACTTTCTTATCTCCTAAACCGTCCACCGTCTGTACTCCTCTGTCCCTGTTTGTGGCGTCAATCCCCCCTTTCAATATGTATGCTTTCCATAGTGTCCCCAGTACTCTACCTAGCCACCTTCTCTGCGAGTCCCAGTCATTCTCCTTTTTTTTTCCTTCCAAAACCCCCTGCGTCTCTCATCGCTAGAGGTGGTCCACCACTGTCCACACTCTATGTCCCTCTCTGTGAATTGAATCCCTTTTTTTTAATACCTGCACCGTCCGTGCATTCCCAACTAGTCTCCCTATGGCTCTATGTCTCAGAGTCCCCTTTATTTTCAGTTTTTTTTTTCTTGCCCATTCCGGGGGATTGTCTTATGAGGCGGGGGCTTCCGCTGCCTGTACTCCCTGTCCCTCCCTGAGAATTAGTCCCATGGCTTTTTCAATCAATGCCAATGGTAGGGGTTTTTTTTTAAGTCTCCCTTCCCCCCAACCGCCCCCCCCCCCCACCCCCCCACCAGAACCCCGCTTTCCCCCAAGACCCACCCCCAGTCCTCCATGCGCTCTCCATTTCCGCGCCGTGAGTGCCGTGTTTGTGATCAGCAGTGGTCTGTTTTCTGTACTCCTACGAAGGTTGGGGATTCGGGTGGTCGCTAAGGGTTTAGTTTTTGGCCCCTGTTCGTCGTGCTTTTCTCACAACGCGTGTGCTCAGGTTGTTCGGCTTGGGGGCCCCTTACTCCCATGGCTTGGCTAGGGGCTGCTAGACTTTCTTCTCCTCTGCATCGTAGACTCCCCATGACGAGGCCCTTTCTAGCCCCCATCCATGTACCTGCAGCCATGGGCTATGTGTTAATAAAGGCAATAAGTTATCAATCAAATCGCATTGATCTCCACATTACTGTCTGTAATGATGCTGGAGCCGAGGGTGTGCCACCTGGCAATGGTGATCTTTACTCCCCTCCCACCCCTCCTAACCCTCCCCCTCGTCTAAACTCCGTCTGGCCCTCATGTGTGCAGTTTTCCGATCCCCTTCAGCCTCGACCTCAGGCTAAACCCCTCTGCTCTGGTGCAAGTTGCGGAGACATCCTTCTTGCACATCCGAAGACTCACTGGCTCGGCTTTGTCGAAAGCAGGTTTGCCATGCCTCGCAGTGACCGATACCTAGGCCGCAAGGCAAAGCAGCCCCGTTCTGCAGCTGAGCTCGCGCCATGGCTGGCGGCTGTAGAGGAGTGGCGCCATCGGACCTTGGCCCCTGTGCCTCCTCCCCGCATATTGCTGGACCTCGTGGTTCCCGGGGCGGAGTGGTGGTGGTCTGTTGGCGCAGCTGTGGAGCGTCTGCGGTACCAGTGGTACTCCGGAATTCCATATCCACTCCCCCTCGCCCCCGTAGCCGTGACAGACTCAAACACTCAGGACGCCCCCCAAGTGTCCACGGAGAGCGACAGCATTGGTTTCCCCGCCCCGGCAGTGCCTTCACCCCCCCACTCTGCCTCAACCGGGGAGTACCTTCGCGTCATCGAGGAGGCAATGCCCAACTCCCGCACCGTAACTCATCCCCACCTCAACAGGCCGGCTTTACCTACTCTCTCGGACTCCGTTGGAAACACTCCTCAGACGTTGTCCCGCGCAGGAGCTGAAGCCCGCGTTGACTCTCGGGGCTCTTGCTTGAACCCACGGGGCCAATCGCACGTCAATGACTCCAATGCCTCCGAAGAGGACATGCAGGCGGTTTTCTCATACCTCCAGGGGAAGTACGGAGCAGGTGAGTGTTGATGCTTTTTATTATCCCCCCCTACAGCTCGTCTTAAATTTTCAGTAACCTACACTCTGTCTCATCCGTCGTCACGGCGCATGGTGCATGTCCGTCAGGTCACTCCAAGATGCCGTTTTCTGTATTTTGTCTAGTCGGGGCTGAGCTCTGGAACTGATGATAAGGTTGTCATTTTCGTGCTTGCCTTCCTGATCAATGAATACGAAACAGGTAGATGACGAGAGTGATAGGATTGATTCATGCTACGGAAGTGGGCACTGGTTTAGGGTACCCTTGGTGCAGGAATTGTCACTCTCTGCTTGGGGAGTTTCTACCGGTAGCGAAGGACTCGTCAGTAGGGCACAAAGACTGGGGACGTTGTAAATAAGTGCCTGTGCTTTTGCAAATGTTTTCTGAAAAAGTTATGTGTATGCTCTTGTATTTGCGGAACCTCCTTGCAGCCTCTATCCTCTGTAATTGTCGCATATTGGTGGATCTCTTCTCAGACGCTTGGACTTTACCGTGTATAGTTTTCTAAGAAGGTGCTTGTTCCATTGCAGATCAGGGCGGCACCTCTGGTCCTAGGTGAAGATCCTCGGTGGCTACGGCACTTTATGTCTTTGCGAAACAGATCCAGGGTGAAGATCCCCGAAGGCACGTGAGTGTGTCCCCCCCTAAACAAAGCCACAGCGAAACTACGTCTTCGACATGCAGTGGTCGCTATTTGTTTCCTCAGGTTCAGTGTGGTCGTTCCCAACCGCTTCTGTGTCAGAGCTTCGGCTGAAGAGGACCTCACGTCCCCAACCGCCAAGCCCCAGGATTTTGTGACGGGTCCCCTCCTTCGCGGACTCTGTTCCCTCAAGTTCCGCACTTGTGGCCATGGTCGCTCCCAAGGTAGAGAAGACACCCTTTGGTCGCTCCCTATGGCTCTGCCGTGAGTGTTGGAAGTTTTCAGGTGGAAAGAATGCCAGGTGTCAGGTTCTGTTAGGTGCTCAATGCGTTGGAAGGAAATACAGGCCCCCTCCCTACTATATTTGCGGTGAACTGTATTCTGCTCATTTCAGAGAAGTGTGTTGAGATTTAGATATGTTTTTTTTTTTCTTCTAAGTGTACCTGCGGGACACAAGACTTCCACCGTTCGGATCTTCTGGAGAACAATGTCTGGCCACAGAAATTTGAGTTCATCTCTTTACCTTGGACTGTATCCCTGTGACGGTGTTTCATGTGAACAATTCAATATGAATGTGGGAAAAATTATTTTTCAAGTGATTTCTTCGTTGCAACATTGGCATACATGTTGAGAGCCAGGTCCAGGAGTCCCAGCATTTTAGGATTTTTTCGACACTCACCATCGCTCATGATCCCAGGGGCACTCTCACCGTATTCAGAGTTTTGCATCCCACAAGCTGCTCAAATACACATCCTTAATTACTGATATATTCATTATTACTCAAATGTCGATCATTCTGTGTGAAGCAAATCCAGTTGGCCCGCTTTTCCTCGACTCAGATTTTTGAAATTCCGTAAAATCTGAACACAATTCCACATTTCTCAAGCCAGGGTCGATAAAACTGAGTCCCTCCCAAAAAGGGTCTGGGCACTAAAGGGTTAACATTCCTGGGAAACAGATACAACCGCCCTGGTTGGACCAGAAAACCATGCTATATCCACCTAGTTGCACGTTGCTGTGAGAGTAATGGTAGTCATTGCTCCATATCAACGAAGGCTGAGGTAGTGATGGTATGAAGCCAAATCCAGCAAAGCTGGATCAATCTGCAGATGAAAAAAGTTTCCGTGGCACTTCACAGAAAAGCTTACAAAGGAGGTGCTCCTCGAAACATCGCTATAGAAAAGCTAGCAATGAGGTGCACTGCATGTCAGAAACCAAACAGCATTCCTGTGTACCTGCCTACAAATGGTAACCACGTATGAATCATCTCGTCAAGCGAGTTTGATTAAGAGCAATATTTGCACATAGCAACCTAGGTGCCTTAAACTGTCCTCCTTGCACTGGCGATTCAAATGGGATCTTGTCCCTCCATGCAAGAGGACGATTCTGTTTGTGCCAGAAAAATAATACTAACGCCGCAGGTTTGGCATACTAAAAAGGCTCGCACACAACGTAGCATTGAATGCTGATGTCAATACACCAAAACCATGACGTGATTGATTACCGCAAGATTGATATGTTACCGCACTGCTGCTGCGGTAACAGCTGCAGAAGTAAGTACTACGTTGGTGGTGA
Source organism: Ceratodon purpureus (assembly GCA_014871385.1). NCBI lineage: Eukaryota > Viridiplantae > Streptophyta > Bryopsida > Pseudoditrichales > Ditrichaceae > Ceratodon > Ceratodon purpureus. The sequence continues at coordinate 6,683,972 of CM026433.1, read as the reverse complement.
GGGTGTAACTCCGCTGGCCAAGAACCTTGGTCTTCTCAATAATCTGTTCGTATCTGCGACACAATGAAAAATACGGTAAGATAGTTCCCTTTCTCATACTCCTACCAACAACAGGCATGCTTAAATTTTGCTTAATAATGGATACACGTCTCAATGATAAAATAAGAATTAATGCCTGACTTCTAGATACATATATCACCATCACAAGTATAAATCACTCGAATAAATGATTCTGTCAAAATCAGAACACTGTGATTAAATAATTAGCAAAAGAGTAAGAATGAATTCCCACAAATACTTGGAAAGGAAATCGAAGATTCAATCAACCAGAGATTTAACATACATGTTTGGATGCTGAGTGCCCATAACAACAGTGCCCATCTTTGAATCGATTTTGGCATCCAAACGGGCATTGCGGATAAGATTAACGATCCATCTTTCGGCATCATCATAGTTCATATTCAACTTTTGAGAGAGCATTCCAATATCAATACACTGGTGGATGCGGCAGTACGCCTCAAAAATGAAAAGTCGGGCATTTTCCATAAACTCATCCCGCAATGGAATGGTCACGAAGCCATTCTCTGATGATTGCTTGCCCAAAAAGAAGTCGCTCACAATCAGCTGCAGGGAAGACAAGTTTCCATGAGAAACTGAAAACAAAGTAGGAGATATCCTGGTGCTGAAAACAAAATTTCTTCATGCATATTTTTCAAAACCTTCTGGGACTATGAAACTTGATCATAAGAATGATTCAAAGTGGCTGCTCTTGTTAATTCACTTAAACAAAAACAAACAGACAAAGAACGAAAAAAGAAAGAAACGGAGGTGATGGAAATGCGGTCTACATAACCAAATCCCCTCGTCGTACCTCTTCACATTCACGAAGTTTCTTCTGTGCTCCATCGAAATCATAATTTACATACAAGCATTCCAAGAATTCAGTGACGGGATCGCTGTAAGTGTAGCGCTCTTGCTGGATAATCTTAATCAACTCCTTCAGCGTGTTCCTCCTCCTTTTATTCACAATTGCAGCTGTAGCCAAGTAGCGTAACAAATGATGGGCATTTGTCTGAATAGCATTTAAATACCTGCACCCAAAGATGAAACTTCGATGAATAAAAGAAGACATAATTAACGAATAAACAAAGGATGTTCTGAAACGAAAAGAAGTGGTCGGAATTTTTGCACCTAAAAATCCTGACGGAAATAATAATACATTTCCAGACTAAATTTACCTATATCCAATCAAGTATCAGATTAATATAACAAATAAACAGAAAAAACCATCCAAAAGTAAAACGTACTTTTCAGATAAGAACAAATCAAGGATGCCATTTCTTCCATTGTCATGGTTGAAGAAGATGAAGAGACTCCAGTGCATTAACCATGTCCGCTGTTGAAGCTGATTAAGAGGAGAAGCAACATTCTGCATTGAAGAACCCAATAAGAGCAAATGTTACTATGACTTGGACATGAAAGAGCCTGTCACTCTAAAATCTAGCATTCAAAAACACAATGATTGAGTAAGACACACTTCAGCGCAGAACAATAATGCGGTACATTATGTTCTTATTGACAAGAAACTTCAACCACTGTAGTGTAAATTCTCAGATACAACGACTGTACAGTATAACTGAACCTTAGAGTCAATTATCTCCTTCAGTCGATTCAACTCCTCCGTTGCTACGTCCCAATTTTGCATCAAAATTTCACAAGCAAGCTTGCCCCAAAGGGCACTAATGCTGCGATCACTGTTGGTACAAAGTGTGCGATACTGATACAAATAATCAGAGGCACCCGAGTAGTTTCCACACTCGAATTGGAACTTGGCATACTGATAGAGAGCCTCTATCTGTTCAGTGCCAATCTGCAAAAAAAAAAAAACAATCCAGTGTCAGTACCAGGCTGAACTAGGCATTACATTGTGAAAACTTAAGTCTCAAAACCCAAAATGTGCAAGAACGTCCATAGCACACATAACATGGGCTGTCCACAGAAAGAGACTTGATAGGAAGTGGTATCATGGTATGTAAAGCACTATTTGGAAGAAAAAAAAAACACTAATAGTAATGATGGCAGTTGATACGGGCTGAAAACCCCTGAATGCCAGATATACACTGAAGGAGCAACAGTTTAGCCGTAGTAGCACATCCTCTAAAGCACAGAATGCATCCTCGTATCGAATGGGAAGTAAGGGGTGCTACATTGTAGGAACAGTAGAGGGCTCAGTAAAGGACCCCACATGCCCCTAAAAATAAATCGTAAAATCGAATTCGATAGTAAGGCTGGCATGCGAGGGGAGTTTTTTTCTTCTAAACCTATTGACATGCTGCCATATCGTTCCACTACTTAGGGACGTAATAACTGATGTAGTCCACCATTCCTTGCGACTTAAGCTCTCTACACGACCTAAGCCCTTACTAAAACCTGTTTGATGGCAGAACATTTGCTGCAATTGGCAAACATAAACGACCTCACCTATCCTCAAAGAAGATATTAGGATATTTATCAAGTTAAGAACTAACCTGATACCGATCTTGCAACATCTGGAGGTTGTAATGCTTGTCTGAACGCAACTCTTGAACAAGAGCAGGGTTCTGTAGGAAGCTGATAAGAGGCGCTGCTGATTCCTCCAGCATCTTAAGCCGACCAACTACCTCTACTCTCCTCTCCACCATGTCTGCATCACCTCACAGATTATGTAGCAGTGAGATTAAGCTCGATGGATACCCTAACCACTAAAAATCGCCCAGAATCTTATCCAGGAACGTCACAAACAACGCTTGCAAGTTCACCTCTGCCCTAGCCAATCTCAGAAAATTACCCTCAAAATCTCAAGGACAACCCACACCCTCGCAACAATGCGGGCGAATCCAGAGACGAGTACCAAAGTCATAAACTGAGTATGACATGAAGATATACCACTTGTGCATTGGGCCTCGTAAAAGCTCAAAAAGAATCCAGAGAGTAGCCAATTAACAGCAAAATCCCACCATCTCTCAATCGTCAGTCATCCAAAACACTTCCCAACCATAAAACCCGGGAATGCTCTGACAAACCAGACACCAACTCTAGGGTTTCCGCTCCGCTAAAACCTTTCAACCCTAATGAGAACTGCAATCACAATCCTCCAGCTAAATGAACTGATTACAGTCCTTCAGAACACTTGCACATCATTTCATGCTCCAATGCACTTCCAAAATCAACATTCTACGGTTTCAACTAACGCCAGCTAAAAATTCTAGAGCTCCCAACTTCCGAAGAGCTACAGAAAAATGCCTACCGGAGAAAAATTAAATAAAAAATTCTGCAACCGATCGCAAACAAGAGTCTCCGGCTCACGGAGATTATCCCAGCGATCCAGAACACGTACACAACCATCATCAAACCCCCGAATACGCTCCAAAGTGAATCTCTCTAGGGTTTCCAGCTCACAAACCCTGACCAGCACCGCAAAGACAAGCGCCGTGACGAACCAAGCGACTGACCTTGCGGGACGTCCTCCGTGTGGTAGAGGCTCTTGTGGATGTCCATGGCGTAGTCCACCATGTTGGTCTTGGCGAGGAGCTCGATCTTGGCCTTGAGGATGTGGTCATCGCTGTAGAGCTGCTTGTCCTGCAGAAACTCCAGCAGCGGGAAAACGAGGTGGCGGTCCAGGAACGGCGCCACGCGCGCCGTGAGGTCGTAGTGCGCCATGGCCACTACTGCAATGCCGGAGCCGAAGGCGAAGAGCTCCGCAAAAACTCTCAACGCTCGAAAACACACCCTTCCCAACAAAGATACACAAAAAGAAGACAGAGACAAGGCTTGTGGTGCCCCAAACCCTAATTGCTCTGTTTCGGAGATCTCAGCCCTAATATAGCAGCACCAGAAACCGCTATTGTTAGATGTTTTTTTTACTAAATAAGATGGCACAATTGGTGTGAAAAAAATATGCAAAGGTCGGGTAATCATAGGAAATATGCGTGTATCTTTTTTTTGTGTTTGTTTTTTTCCGTATGTGTGTTATTTTTGTGTTTGTCTTTGTGGTTTTTAATGATGTTACCTTAGGGCTGAGATTTATGAATAGAGTGGATTGAGAAAATTAAGTTTTTTGGAGTTGTGTTGAATTTTCTATGAATTTCTGAAGGTCTAAAAACTAAAGTTTTAATAAGTGTTAAAAGGTGGTTTTTTTTTTCCCATTTTTCAATACACATGCAGGTTTTCCCCTCAAAGCAAAGATTTCCACTAGACAAGGTGGCAATTTCACTATTGGGGATGAAACTGCCAATCATTGCGTTGGCTTTGGTAGAACAAAGTCTTGATGTGAGTAGTTTAGGATCATCTTCGACCAGAGTATGTGGTTTTTGAATCAGAAGTAGAACGATGGCAAAATCAAGTGTTGTAGAATAATGAGTGGACAAATTGTGAAGATTGTAATTCATATAGGTCATAATGTCTTCCATAATGGGTTTATGTCCCTTAAATTAGATGATTACTTATTGTATGATTATTGGTGCTTCTACCTTCATTTTAACCAGTCATGCATTTGAATCTTTTTACTCCTTGAGCTTCTTTGACTGTGTGACAAATTTAGAATTATTGATGTGTAAATGATACATGATCATTAAAGTAAATGGTAATATTGTTTAGGTGATCCATGTGTCTACTTTAGAAATCTTTAGAAATAAACTATTTATTGAGACAAAAAAATTGGTTGGTTTATGATACTACGAAAATAAGAAAATGCATGGTGTAAATATGAACTTTGTTTGCGATATGAAGTAGATTTTAACCCTTAAAGTTCCGAGGGTATTTTTCATCAAAACTGCCTCAAAACAACCCCTCTTCAGAGCAAGGTGGATTCTGCAAACTTGGGGTCTTTTTAAGTACATCTAACCGTAACATCTTGTAGCTAACTTGTATGTCTACATGTCCACAACATCTTGTAGCTAACTTGTATGTCTACATGTCCACAAAATCTCATGCACTCATTCCTCACCAATTGCAAGATCGTAACATTCAAAGTTGAAAAACATGTTTTTTTTCCCTACGAAAAAAGGGAACAACAAAGTTTTGAAGGCCCAAAAAACCATATTTATAGTAGATATGGGATGAGTCTCTCCATATTCTTGTTCCTAAGTGAGTTAGGTACATGTCCAAAAACTATCATATTCAAAAACGTTGTGGAAGGTCGCCAAAAAAATCATTTTCCGCTAGGGGGTATGCTGAAATTCACAAACAAAGGCCTTTATTTGACAGTAAAAATAGCATATGAAAAATTCTTGGATTGAAAATCCAAATGGCGGGAACATGATCTACTGCCTTCTCTATACATAGAAATTTTTGTTTTTGAAAAATATCAAAATCTCAATTTTTGGTGGAATTTCAAAGTTTCGTCTTTGGGTAGATTTTGGCAGTTTTGGGCAGATTTTGCAGCATTCACAATGGCTATGAGCTTGCCCGAAGATCGGCTGAATGCAGCTTTTGACACTCCAAATCCCGTAACTTTTTTTAAGTATGTTCCAAAAAAAAAATTCTACACAAACCTCTTCAAAATGCCTGCTTACACTATTTTTTTCAAAGATTTACAAATTAAATTCGAATTCTAGTAACTTGCCCAAATTTTTAAAAAGCCCATTCCATGACAATTGTCTTGTAGGGGTTAAGGAAGGAGAGCGTAATTTAAGATTTTTTGATGTGTCCAGTAAAGAATTCAATAGCTGGTCTCTATGGTGGTTTTTATGAAATGTGTACTTATCTAATATTTGGTATTACATAAAGGTGGAGTTTTAGATGGATATCTGACGATGGTAAGAAGATATGTAATGATATATTGAACTTTATGATATAAACCATCTATAGCAGAATATGTATGAATTATAGGTATAAAAGAAAGTGAGATTCTATTATATAATCTTCTGGTTTGCTTGTCATAAATAATATCTATCATTGAACATCATAAATAAATCATCATCATGTTTAATATCTAAGTTAAGTATCAAAATTTGGTTGTAGATACTTTGGAGTTGAATCAAAATTCTTAGACCTTTTCCAATAAAATAAATTTCAACTAGAATAGTGGTTTCAAAATTATCTTAAAATTTCATTGGCATAAAAAAAATCATGAAAAATTATTAATGTGCCCAAAAATGGCCTATCAAAGCTAAAAATTTGTAAATTATAAGGCTTCATTCTCCCCTCTACAACAATGGACCATTTGTACTAAAAAAACCTTAAAAATCCATTTCCATGTCTACAAGAAGTAATATGAATCATTAAAAACTCTAAAAAAGAGCCAGTTTCTACATCAACAAAAAGAATTAAACACTTACTCTCCAACATGGAGTATTCTAGATGCACACAAGAAATTACTATTTTAATCTAAAAAGATTTGAAGCGCAACTTTTATAATTGGTTTTTGGCAATTAAGGGTTAAGGGTAGTAAATTAGTAATCTCATTTGGGTGCCTTCCTTTGCCTCGAGTGCGGTCCCACGCACACAAAATTCAAACAGAACTCAAACCAGAAAAATACGAAGCAAAAAAAAGAAACGAACAGAACAAACGAACCAACGAACAAAAACGAACGAACGCAAAATCACAACGAACGAAAAATGAGAACGAACGAAATATCAGAACAGACGAGAAAAGCAAACGAACGAAAAAACCAGAACGAACGAGGATGCAGGAAGGAGGAAGAAGACTTGCGACACAGAAACACAAACACAGGCGACGCCACACTCGCATCGCCATCGCCATCGCCATCGCCACTCCCCGATCGCAGCCCCGGCCACTCCCCCACTCGCACCACCAATGCACCCCGACCCAACTAACCAACCCCTCTCATGGCACTGCCCCCCGCTCTCTCCAGCCAGCCAGCACCATCTCATCTCACAGACTGACGCATGAGCCAAGTGGAGCGCTAGGGTGGTGGACTTGGGTCCAAGGAGGAGGAAGACGAGGAGGAAGAGGAGGAGGAGAAGCAGAGTGCGATGAGTGGGGCGAGGCTGTGCACCACTTTGGCCCACCTGGGGTTCGAGGGGTGGCAGCTCCTGGACCCCGACAGCTTCGAGTGGCCCTTCCAGTACGAGGACACTCGCCCCCTGCTCGACTTCCTCTGCACCAATCTCCGCCCCTCCAATGTGCTCTCGCTCCCTGAGCTTCTCCAGTATGCCCTGTGCCTTATTCCGGGTCCTCTTGATGATTTGATATGGTTTACCGATGTGTTTTATGATGTGATTTATGATGTGGTATATGATGTGGTACATGATGTGGTATATGATGTGATATGGTGTGATATGGTGTGATGTGGGTTGAGGTTTTTGTTGTTGAATGGTTTGAAGTTTTTTGTTCTTGATCGTGGAATTTGGGTTCAGGTATAATGAGCTGAAGGCTGAGGGGAAGCTTCTTGAGGTGCGTGCTTGGTGGTTTTTTTTTTTCCAGTGAAGGATGTGATGGTTTTTGTTTTTTTTGTGTGTGTTTGGATGTGTAGGTGAAGTTTGTTGAATGTGTATTTGATGTATGAGTTTCTGTGGGATGTGATGTTTTGAGTGTTTGTTGAGAGGGGTTTGTCTGTAGATTATGGAGTGGGAGGAGTTGGATTTTGTAAGGGGCACGTGGTTGTGTGTTTCGGGTGATGGTCATGGGTGGTGTGGGGAAGTGGAGTTTTTTTTCTTTTTTTTTTGGTGTGCAGGGTTTGGGTTTTTGAATGTGTGTTTTATGGATTGGACATCAGGGGGAGGATCTTGATTTTGCGTATGGGAGTATTTCGGCGTTTGCGAGCCGGAGGACAAACCAGGAAGCAATATTGGGAGCTGAGGAGTCCATCAAGGAAATTAAGTATGTGTTGTGGTTTATGGGTCAGGGTGGTAGTAGCTTGGGCTTGGGTTCATTTCGGGGTGGTTGTTTTGGTTTTTGATGTGGTTTTGCAGCTGCACTTGTTTGACTGTGTGTTGTTTAATCAGGGAGGCAACGGCGTCTTATAAAACAGAAGCTTTAGCGCTTCAGAAACGACTGCAACGATTACAGTCACAACTGGAATTATTAGGAGGGCAGACCTCCTCTCTCATTCAGGGCCGGAGAGCACGAACCGCTGCAGCGGCTGGAGCCGCTGGGAATCTCTCGATGATAGAGGAGAAGTTAGTGGGTAGGAATTTAGAGGTAAACTTCATGCATTTGTCTATTTGTCGTCTCCACATTGCTCTGTAGGTGACTGCGTTCACTTCGCCCATGTGTTTCTTTTCCTCTTGCAAGAAGGAAAAAAGCCTTGCACTGAATTTTTACCGGTGCTTTCTGGAAGGTCAGTGTTAAGGCCATAATGTGTATTCATATGCCGGGTCTGAATGCGAACTTAAGTGGAAGTGTTTGCCGTGCAGCCTAAGAGAATGTCACTTTCTCCTAGTTCTCTTGATCGACTATAATTGCTTTGAAAAATTCTGCCGACAAATCCTGTTTACATGAAGTGATGCAAATTTAGAAAGTTTGTATTTGCAGTTTTGCTGATGTCTATTGTTTAATCGTTTTGGTGTAGATGAACACCGTTTTGGAGAAACTATCATCATCGGCTCGTGAACTCTCGTATTATCATTCGGGAGAAGGTGGTCCCTGAGTGTACTTTCCTTTCTTCTTATGCAGTATTTCATCTATATAGTCAAGAATTCTGCGATGATGTTTTCTGTGTTGTCACAACATTGTTTGCTCAAACCGTAGATGAAGGTATTCTGGCATCATCTAACCATGACCTTGCACTGTTGAATCAGAGGACGGGATATACATATCATTTGCTGATTTGCGTCCCTATACTAGTCAAGATCAAGCATGTACAAAAGTTCTCAGCGAGTGGTTCTCCAAACAATTTGATGTGGTTGGTGCCATGCTCTACTTGTACATAATAGATCACAATGAATTTTTGGTCAAGAACTCGTTTGATTGCACTCTTTTATTGTCCGAGGTCTATTTTCAAATATAAATACGTCTTCTTCCAAATTCTTTGTTTCGTCCTCTTCTTGATTGAATTGTAGTTTCGAGGACATTCGCTTTTTAATAGTTAATGTATTCAAGAATTTGGATCTGTTATTGGGCAATCCGTATGCTTCTGTTTTAATTTTGCCAAGCTGGGGTATGCAGGGCCCTTCCCGACTCGTGGCTGAAGAAGGAAAATCAAAATGTGCTTGGGTCACTCTTGATGACGTGACGAATCGTTTCATAAGAGGTTTGTTGCTAAATTGTTTTGGGCTGATGGCTTTCAAGGGTGGTTAATTAATAAACAACAAATGAAAAGAATACTTTTATTTAAGGTGATCGTTTTGTGTGTTCTAGTATTAAAGATATTGGCAAATTATTACCTTATCAATGAGACACTCTCCGTGATTTGGACCTCGAGTTTGCATGAGTGTCTCGAATGAAGGCTCTGACTTAGTATTTTTGCTGCTCATAGGAGATTCTGAGAGGACTTATCATCGGCGAGTGGTGGAGCTTCAGCGCCTCAGATCCATGTATGTTTTGCTCTTGTTATGTTTTTAAACTAATGTTTGATTTTTCTGAAACATATTTACCATCTTCCATCTTTCCTTTTCTTATGATGCTTATAGCTGCTGAGGACATCCGTATCCTCCAATAAACTTATGAGTTTGTGACACATCCATATTGTACTCAACAGTATAATGAAAATACGACTCAAGTAATTCAAACAATTGAACTGTCTAGCTATCCGTCTAAATTCTCATTCAAGAAGGTGATTACTATGCCGTAAAATTCCTGCTTTGCAAGAACTACAGCCCCTATGCAAAGTTTTGACTTACGCTCTGCATCACGGCCCACACTAGCATAAGCTGTTGTACAATGGTAGCTTGATGATCCTCATTAGCTATTGCGTCCGTTCATTGGCTAAAAAACTGCGAATTCTGGGCAGATTTGGTGTAAGCGAGAGACAGTGGGTTGAAGCTCATGCAGAGAAAGCTAAACAACAAGCTCTGCTTCTTACAGCACAGCTTCAGTCTTCTGCCGATCAAGCACATGTGCACTCCGATCTTCAAACTCTTAGGTGACCTCCACTTTCATGACTCTCAGATTTTGACTGATTATGGAATTGAGGTGGTTTTCATCGTGTTGTGGAAGCGAAAATATATGGAAACTGCTCAACCAGGAAACAATTGTGGATGTCTGAACTTGTGAATATTGGGGGAAGAATGTTTGCAGGCGTAGGCACACAGATGTTGGAAGTGAACTCTACACTCTCATTCAAAAGGAAGAGAAGCTGCTGTCTGAGGTGATTTCAATATTCCTGCTAAATCCTATAATTTTTATTCGGATACCAAGCCGTGATAGAGGTGGACTGTTGATAATTCTATTGCCAGCGGTTCCTTGCATTCAGAACCTTCGAATTCGGGACTATATGTTACCGTCTCGTATTTACCGAACTACACCTAAATTTACGGTTTTTTTAAATAGAAGATCAGGCTAGCTACTCTTTTTTTTGGTTCCGACTTTAGTACGTTGCACTCTGCACTTGATGTTGTTTTCGATATAGTTTCATGAGCACAAAGGATCTAACTTATTTATGGATACACTCGATTTCTTATGATGGATTTGCTGGGCTGATTAAACAGGTCGTTCCTAATCTTTGCTGGGAACTTGCTCAACTCCAGGATACGTATATTCTTCAAGGTTAATGATCCAGTGCTGCTTGAGTAGGATTAAGATTTGCGAATATGACTGCAGTTCGTTGTTGATATTGGATGGCATATGCTATTGAGTAATTGCTATCCAACTGCAAAATTAGTTTTAGGATACCCAGGTTCAATCCAGAAAGTTCACATAATGAAAGGAAGCCTATTGCTTTCTTGAAGTAATGACAAGAGCGTAGGCAGTTTCTTATCGTCCTGATCAGTGCAATGCTGGATTTCCATGCAGGTGATTACGACCTTAAGGTAATGCGGCAGGAGTATTACATTTCACAGCAGAAAAAGGTGTGCTTCACTTATTTATCTGAGTGCATCATGTTTGATTGCTTTCCTTGTCCTCTCTCATTTTGTGACGAAAGATGCAAGGACTTTGCCGATGCTTCATCTATTTCTGGATTTGGAACGTGATATTTGAATCCGGACTACGCTCATCGTCCTGAAGGTGTAAATCCTTCAAGCAGAAGTTTGAATGAAGAACACAGCTAGCTGTTGAGACCGTTGCAGAGTCTCATGGTTGAATATATTGTGTTTGGCAGTTCATCGGCTTTCTGGTGGATCAGCTGGCAAGGCATCGGTTTCTTCAAGTTGCTTGCCATTTGGAAAGAAAAACAACAAACGGTGCCTATGAGTTGTTACGCCTTGTGGAGGCGGAATTGCAGGCCTACACCTCAAATACTTTGGGGCGCATTGTGTGTAGTTCGAACCTTTCGGTGGCAGCATGCTTAGACTTGTTTCGTAGTTTGTTCTCAAGTCTTTTAGTATGCTTGTATAAGGTGATTTTATCCTGAGTTATGATTTGCAGTAGCCCTTGGAATTGACCAGAATCCTGCTGTTATCATGGTATGTTGAGATGAATGACCGATGCTGGAAGCATTTCTGTAAGCAGGAGAGGTGTGTGGGATTGACGTTGGCAGCGACCGAGGCCCAAGAACATGGGGGTGTTGATGATCGTGATACATTCCTTCATCGTGTGCGGGATCTTCTCAATATCCACACAGGTACGTTGTTTATGTTCCCCGAGTTATTAGCAGGCAATGCGAAGGCTGGTGAAGATCTTCTGTGTGGAGTTGGAGTGTCAGCATTAAGCTGCGCCTGTTGGGAGGATATGAGTTGCTATACTAATCGCTTCATGAATCCTATGTGTAATGCAGATGAGCAAGGGGGATTGCCACAGTATGTCTCGGCGCCTGGTCTTGTGCAGCAGATAAATCAAGTGCAAGTGGAGCTGGAGACGTTGCGAGATGAGATGCATCATTCTCTTCTCCATGACAAACACAAATGCATCAATGACCTGTAAGTTGTCTGTTGATTCTCTGTCATCACCCTTCTGTGAGTCACTGACGATGTGGATTCTAGACAGCGGTTGCGGAATGTGTTGAGGCTCAAATATATTGTCTGGTATAAATTGGTGTGTTGGACAGTCTGGTTCACTTTTAACCTGTGTGCTTGTTTCATTATGATTCTTGGTATCTATTTCTGAGCTTTCATGTTGAATTGGCAGGTGCCATGTTATTCATAAAATGCAACAGCTTTTGTTTGCGTCGTCAACCACTGCTCAACCAATCCTGAGCCCTTGGGTACGATTGAGTCTATTGCGCTGCACAGTTAGTTCAATGAATTTGTTGGATGATGCAGAGTGATTGCCGATCAACTTAATGTGAGATGTCCGTGATAGAAATTGTTGTAGATGCGCTGGTGGGTGTAATTATCTGTTATTTGCCACAGTTTATGATTCTCGAACTAGACTCATTCTTGTCTTGGTATTGACTGTGCATCAATACAGCCACTCATGAAGGAACTTGGTGAAATGGAGAAAGTGAACTCACAGCTCTCTTCCGCCATCGAAGAAGTGACTCGTGAGCACCGTGAAAAGGCTGAGGTAAGTGATCACATTCTCTTCCAAATCAACCGCATATGCTCGAGAAAGCATGATTGTTTTCAACTTCTAGTTGGCCTGTACACTATCAATGTCCTGGATGGGTGCTTCAAAAGAATTTAGTGTGGAAGATCTTTATCCTGATCATTTACGAGCTGGAGAAATTTGGTTCGCAGATTGTGAAGCACCATCCTCACGAAGTTGGGCGAGAAAGGCAAGTGTTTGTGGACTTCTTTTGTGCACCTGACCGGCTCCGAACGCAAGTGCGAGAGCTTTCAGCCAGAGTGATGGCGTTGCAAACTTAAACATGGTCATGTGTTCGGTTTTGTACAGCATTAATTTGAAGTCGAAATATATTCACGTTGCAGTTGCCCTGTCACCTGTTTCCGTTTTCTGTGGTGCCATTGATTTCATGAGTAACTTTCCTTTTCAATCTGCACAGCCTTGCAAATGCGTCGATACTGTTGTAGCCTTGACGGGGACTTCGGGACGTTCAGGCATGACCTTTCAGGATTACAAAACTCTCACTTTCCGAGCCACTAAGGCATTTTTGAATCAAGAACAGCAATTAAAATAGTACAGAATTCCACCACAAAATTTGGTGTGGAAATGGCATTTTCATTTGATAAGGCATAGAATGGAGATGAATGGATTAAATTCGAACTAAGTATAACATGAAAATTGTGTTGTAATGCAATGTATTGTTCTGTCCCAAATAAACTGGTAGTGCAAGATATGGAGATTTAGCATAAGTGTGACATATGTTTACCCAGAAACTTGGTTTATGTTTGGGTTTTTAATTGACATATTCCAAGTCCGTTTTTAAGGATTGTGATTTTAATGGTATAATAGAATGAATTTATGGTTTCTGCATTTGGATGATTTAGAAAATTTGATATTGGAACCATCGGGATTTAGAGTTGTATCTAAGATGTTATGAAAATGTTTGATTTGGATAATATGGAGACAAGAGCCTTCAAGGTTTATGAAGTGTTCTATTTTATATGTTTTTGTTCTTAGGTGAGATTCATCCATTCATTTCCAAGGGTTGAGTTTGCAATGGCATAATAGATATTAGTTTTGCACTCTTTATTTGAAAATCATATTAAACATAACTTTGAACTTTAGTGTTCATTTAAAGATTTTGATGTATTCAATATTTTCTAAGCTTGTAAGGTTTTAATAATTTGGCTTTGTTGCAAAATTTCTATCCTTTTAGTGTATTTTACATATAGAAATTCACAATCTTTCAATCATTGAATTTAATTTACAAGTATGATTGATTTTCTAAGTTTAAGATGCAATAATTGTCTTAATATTTACAATATATATATTTTGTTGAATCAAATAATGATAAGGTGAATAGTATAAGAACAAATTAGAGAGTAGAAAAAATAAAAAGTGCAAAATATTTATTTATTTTAGTTTATTATTTCCCTTGTTAATCATATTTGACCTTCTCTATTTAATCACAAACTATTATCTAAAGACTAAGTACAATGTTGTAAAAATAACTGATATGATATTAAGTATTAGAGCTTAGATAGGCCCTTTAATAGATGTTGAGACAAACATCTAAGAATAGCCACTTTCATTAATTTTGATACTTATAAATCCTCAAATCTTTTAAAAAAAATAATGATTCTTTAGAATTGTTCACCAATATTTTGTATAGAATATTATATTATTTGTGTATTTTTCTTTCTCGTAGACTTTATATAAACATTCATGAAATTAAATACTACATTCTTGTAAAGTTTAAGATTCAACAAATATAAGTTTATGATGTTAAACCCTTCAACTTTAAAATTGATAAGTGTAAACACGCAAACATGCAAAGTGAAAAGAAGTTTAGGTTAGACCATTTTGCAAAGAAAAGTCACCAAGAAGTTGAGATAGAGAAAAATCAAAGTGTATCCATCATTTGTGGGTTGGATAGAAAAAACTTCTTTTTAAATTTAAAGGACTATAATCTTTTAATCTATCCACTAAAATGTTGTTGAAAGGTATAGCTTTTCAATAAAATCATGTATGTATAGAAGAAGAGTTAATACATTATCAATGAACATTTTCTATATGTGAATTCATGTTGCTATAGAATGTAATTGTAAAAGTTTAATCTAAAGCTAGATGCCACTTCATGAAGTTAATAATATAATTAACTTTTTTGGAAAATGAAGAAAGCTTTTATAAATGAATTAACCTGGGGAGAAGACTTCAACTTTTCTTGAGTTTAAATTTTTTTGCAGTCTGAAAGATCATAACAAGTACTCTTGAATTTAATTTAAGATGAAATAAAAGGATAAAGCAAATGATTTGGAGATATTGGCCATTCAAAAGCAATCATTTTTTATATGATGACTTATCTCTTTTGAAATTTGGTGAGAAAAATAATTAAATATTTTACTGGCTAATACCTTGTCATCAATGTATCTAATTTAGAATATTTTAACAATGGATTTTTAAGGTTAATATATACAATATTTTTCCTATGAAGACAAACTCTTTTCTTATTTACAATATATAGTAATTTACAAAAATTAATCTACTTATTTTTAATATTTTGTTTTTATTATTCAAAGGCATCATGATATGTCAAAGATTATTGTACAAAATTTGGTATAATTTCCTCAATAAACATAATTATCATAGTTGATATCCATCATAGATTAATATTTTCTAAATTCTATATCTCACCCTCCATGGAAAAACCAAACTATTTAAAAATAAAAATTTGATTTTTTTTGCTAAATCATTCAGAAATTTAGTTTTACGAGTAAACTACAATTTAATGATAGGGTCCCAAATTTCTATTTCAAACCATGTTGGTTGTTCATGGAGGGTGAGATATAAGTTAACCCCTAAAGTATTTGGCCATAAAATCCCAAATTCTGCCTCAATTCTGCCCTGTTTTAGTTCAAAGTAGAATTATGCAAATCTAAATGTATTTAGGAGAATCTAACCGTAGGATCTAGTACCTAATTTGTACATGTATGTGTACACAAAATTTTAGACTGTAACTCTTCACCGTTTGGAAGATCATAAGGTTTGAACTTGAGTGAAAAGTTTTTTTTGGTCCTGCCCGGCAGGGACAGCCACACTTCGGAGAGTAAAACAGTCCATTTTTTAAGATCGCATGGGTATAGGCTCTTCAGTTTTGGATTCTAAAGTGCGTTGGGAGTATGCCCAAAACATTTGAAGACAATACAACACACAAAAGCATTGGAAAACCACATTTCTAGTGACGGGAGTCAAATGAAATGCATATACACTAGGTCTTTTTCCACACTACAAATGCCTAAGAAGATCATCAATTTTTGGGAATCCAAACGGTGTATACATGCATTTGTATGGAAAAGAAATTGTAGAGGAAAAAAATCCAAAAAATAAATAAATCCAAAATAGATATGAATTTTACAACATATACTGTGGTTTAGGAGGAGAAAATGGTGAACTCAAAATGGGTGATGAAGGTGACCCAATCACTGTTGATCTGGCTTGACAGGTTTTATAAAACTTGAAACTTTGACTGAATATATCTCAAGATCCGTACGGTCAAAGTTTACAAAAATTGGTTTGTAGACTAATTGGATGGCTCTTAACAAGATCCTACGGTCGGATTTTTCAAAATCAAATTAAAAAAAAAAAATATGATACAATTTCAGAAAGGATAATTTGGAAGTCACTGTAGACTTTCACAGATTTGGTACACCACTCCCATCGGTCACAAACCTGCCCGAGCTGCCCTGAATTGAATTTTGATCTTTAAACACCAATTATTTCTTAACTACGGGCCCGATGGAAGTAAAATTTGGTCTTGCTAGAAAGATATGACAATTTCCCATGCTGTGCCAAAGTTACAGCCACATCCGATAAAATTTGACTCACTGACCGGACCCTAAATCATACCAAAACTGTTGAATTGATACTTTAGAGATTAAGAATTGAATGAGATTAGAAATGAATTTTATACAAGGTTGTACGAAACACATGCAAAAAAGATGCATGTCACATATCAATTGCATAGATCTAAAGAAATTAAAATGAAGCTTTTAAATGATCATTCTTTTTTGGACGATTGTATTACATTGGCAATCGTTTAATAAAATATTGAAATGAGACTTTAACAAGTTAAAAATTTCAAATAATTACATCCACATATTTACAAGTATTTCATATAAAGAAAAACAAAGTAGACACAATATTCTTTAAATCAAGGGTCCTTTCATTGATTACAAATTTGTTTTGAGAATTTACAATTTATAAATTAATCAAATTTCACTCATATTGTAGCCAAAAATAACTTATTCACATTAATCAAAATAAATTGAAAGTCATAATTTTACCAACAACGCAAAGTACGTAATTTTTTCAATAATGTAGATGCACTTGGCCTTGACAAAGGATCTTGGTGCCAACATTCTACTATGATGGAACTTAACTCCGCACTCAAGTCATTTGGCAAAGATGGTCTTTCTCCTCTTAATACGATACTATAGTCATTTTGAGGGTGGCCCTCAAAGGGGATGCATCCTGTGACCAACTCATAACACATCATTCCAAAACTATAGATGTCAGCCTCCTCTGTAAACACCATATTACAACTACGAACTCTCTTTTGCAATTGTTCCAATATCTCAGGTGCCCTCCAAAACCCTGTCCCGACCACTCCCACCGAACACTCATAATCTATCACAAATGTTGCACCTAAACCATTAAGAAAATTGTCCCCCTTAAGCACATTTGATGCTTTGATGTCTCTATGTACAACTCCAGCCTCATGCAACTGCGCCAAATCCAATGCAACTGACCGCAACACCCGATAAACATCATGAACATCCTGGAAGGGTGGCCCATGACTCTTCTTTTGAAGCATCTCCAACATCTGACGGTCGATATAAGTTCGCATATCACACTCATATCTCTCCATGACAAATGCAAACCTGTTCTTAAACTTCCCCTTCCTTATGAATACTCCTCCATAAATATTCTTAAATGGCCACTCAATAGATTCTTGAGAAAGCTGAGACATCATCTCAGGGGGCCATTGTCGCTCAAGATGTTTCAATGAAACTCCCTCCTTCCACACCTTCGCCACCAAGGGTACTTCCCTCTTAGAACGGTTTCCCATCCTGGGGGATGAAGAAGCTGCGAAGATCTCAGCCTGGGCACCCTCCCCGATTTTCTCCCCCAACTCAAGATGCTCAATTCTTCTGAAGAAATCACCCCACTCTGGATGCTTCGCCAGCACCTTATCGAAGTACTTGCGGTTCTTTTTGGCGATCTTCTCTGTTTTTGCCGGGTCCAACGCAGTCCAGTGCTCTCTCATAGTCTCCAACTCTGTCTTTTCCCCATTTAGCAGGCCCATAATGCGAGGGGAGTAGTACACACACAGTGGCGATGGCAACCCGTTCGGAGTGCAACAGCACGTGCCCTTTTCTTTACCGGAGCAGGGTCCGGTACTTCGCACACCGCTACAACGATCGCACAATTGCTGCGCCACAGAATTGGAATAAGGATCCGTCATAAGTTAACATGGTTCTTCATATTGCCCTCTCTTTCACACAGTGTTTTCATGCGGCAAACATGGGTCACGTTTTGATTTCGTACCTCGATTTCGTCATAATTGCTCGTGGAATTCTCCAGGTCGATCTGTTTCAATTTCTCCGCTATGTTGGTAAGGAAACCTCCGGTGCTCTCCATTTTGTAAAAAGTCTGGGAACAGTTCTTCGAGAAAAATCGTTTCCAGATCCGTGGCGATTGTAGCTGCAAGGTTGTAAGGGATCCAGAGACGTCAGTAACTGGTGAAATTCCTTATCAAATTTCACCGTAAAATCCATCAGACCAGAGAATGACCAGACAGGTGCGTGATGCAGATATCAGTGCATGGAGGATATTCCTTTCAATCATTTCCTATACAAGGAATTCTACTTAAGATTTGCGAGAGAGGGTGGTACGCCTTGACGTCGCCCCGTGATATACCCTAACAACAACGACAAGATATCCAGCTATTTGATGATAGCTTTCTACATCGGAACGGTAACCAGTGCATAATCAGGTGGTCTGATTATGTCGTGAAATCCACGGCGAGGCTGCTCAAAAAAACTTCATGAACGTGCCGCAGACTGTCCGAGCACTTTCTAGTACACATAAAGTACGCCTCTGGTGTGACGCACCGTTTACCAAAGCAAGCACAGAACTCTGAACTCTCGCCTGTTCACAAGAACCAAGTTTACTTACCTAAAGTCTTCAAGCTTTGAAAAGTGAGATCCCGGATACACAATAGGCAACTGTAAAGTTAAGCTTCCTACCGACCGACCCTCCTAAGCGGGGAAGCTACAACTTATGCCATAACCTAGGAAAGAATTGATAATCACGATCAGACAAGGATCAGACAAAAACGCGAGCAACCAGGCACTACTTGCAGCAACCCACCGACTACATGAACTCCAGAATCCACACCTCGAAAGGATGTGCATACATACTCCGAAAGGACCTGCCCACGGTCTAGAGAACGACGTCAGAGCGGTCCACTTGTGCTCAACTAAAACCAAGATATTAAAACTTACCACAGAACTCAAACCCTGAACCTTAGATGGGAGAAGAAAATCACTCCCAGATGCCGCAAAGCGAAGAAAGAATTGTTCGCGCACCCGCCTCAGCACAGATGTCGCCCCCTAGATCCCGTCTCCGCTTCCAGTACCAGACGCTGCACGGCCCAAATGAAGTCTCTAAGATCGAACTGCTAGAAATCGCACAGCTAGGTGGAGGCACTCAAAACACACTCCTGGAGTCTGAAACTCGGCAACAGAGCAAGTTGATCACTACGTTTGTGTTTCCTTCGGACTCTCCTCCAGCCCATAAATACAGCAAGCAAGTTCCTCGTCCAGCGCCTACTGTACGCGGTTTCGATGACAGGAAAGTAGTTTGATATTGGATTGATTCGCGTTGTACCATGTTTCGGAATTTAGCTGTGTGGACTCAGGACTGTCTGTAACTTATCATAATTGGGCACTTGGAACTAGTCTTGCTTGCAAGTGGACAGTACTGGTGAAAGTAGTCACGACTCACATTGATGTTCATCTAGGGATGTATTTAATTGCGTGAAGATACTGTTGTTGAAATTCCGCCGATTTTGTGCTTGATTATCAAATGTAATATTTTGGTAGGTTGGATAGAAGAAGATCTTTGTTTTTCTATCAGAGGCTATTATTTTTTTTATCAATCTGTTTAATTACCGTAGGTTATGTAGCTTGGGCACTATTTTGCCTAATAATTAATTAAAGTGCGAAGAGTGGTTAGGCAGTTTGAAAATAATATTTCAAAGTTGGGCACTTTTATCTTATACTTTGCAGTGTACTCTTCAATATTATTACATTCTACTACTTGCACGATAATTTAATTTATTTTTTTTGGGTAAAGAGAGTTAAGAATTTCCAAAAAATTTAGGCAGATTCTGAGATTTATAATTAATTATTTTCTGCTAGTAACCTACGGTGTTATGAAATCATTTAAAGAAGTTTTATAATGAGGTAGTCTAGAGTCTAAACCAATGTTGTAAATATATTTTAGTTATAGTTTGTTATTTTTTGCATTCAACTTATTTGACTTCCTTCTCTTTAATCACATTATACATTAGTGTTAATCCCTAAAGGACGAAGCAACCACTTTTGGGTTGCGCCAGAAACAGAAAACCCAGTAAAATGCCCTAGAAGAGCCAGATTTGAGTGTTTCTTGTTCCTAACCTATTTAGAATCAAGTTGGCAATAAGAATACGCTGAAATTTCAGTGAAAAAGTGAAGCCCTAATTTTAGAAAAAAGAAAGAACACCGGTCGGTCGTATGTTTCTACGGTGAAGTTAGTGTTTCTGGAGAGTCAATATTGTTTCAAGAGTACTTTGAGCACGTTGTGCAATGAAATGAAGATCTCTGCATGTGGTTTTTTTTCTTAGCATTTTTTTTTTGGGAATGCTTGTATGACCACTACTTTATGGCTTCATCGTTTTGGATTTCTCAAAAAACCCTTTTTAATTTGCCAAAAAACGCCACGTTGAAAAAAATAAAATTGAGAGTGAGACTTATATCAAACCCATTTTCTCCAAATTGGTAACTCAAAAAAATCTAAAATAAAAATGTGCATGTTCCTAACATACTAGAGAAAAGAATCAGTTTTGGTTGCCAAGTTTTTATAAATTTTTGAAGTAGCAAATTTCAGTTAACCATGGAAACTCATTGTTAGTATTTCAGAAATTCAGTAATCTTCCAAACTTCACATATTGGACGAATACTATATACTTTATACACTTAACAATTGGAATGGAACAATATTTATTATCCAGTAGATTAGAAGATCAAGACTTTGAAAATTGGTTCAACCTTAGCTAAAGAATTATTCAAAAAAGGATTTAATGAGTTAGGGGATATTGTATCAGATTTCTAAAAAGCTTTAAATATTTTGATTCAGAAAGTGAAAGAAAGAATTATGTATGTATAACTCATGTATCTCTACAACATATTAAACTATATTTATATATGACAAATGGAAGTGTAAAAATAGTATATATATATATATATATGAATATTATACTTCTACGTATAAGAATATTTAATAATACTCTATATGTACTAAAAGAATATTAGTATACTTATACATACATATCTATTCAAGGATGGATACTTCTTAGATTACCACAATTTTTTATGTCTTAAGCCCAAATTAATTACAGCCAAGAACCATGTATTTTCCCAAAGCAAAGACTTCCTTACCCAATAACGTTGTCTAAAATTCAATTTTTAGGCTAAAATGAATTTGAAATCCATTTGATTAAAAAATCCTTGACTTCTAAGACATTGTGACTATTGTTCATCAAAAGTCTCATGGATTGCATACTTTAGTATAATTTTTATTTCCATCTCGAGCTATTAGATCTTAATTTAGACTTCCATATTAAAAGAGTGTGTATAAAGAATATTTGGATAAGTGACCAGATATAGTGAAAGAATAGAGTCTTTGAAGTATTTATTATTTATTTATTCAAATTATTGGTGAGCTCCAGTTTCCATATTTAAGTTAGAATATACAATCTGGCAAAGAAATGAAATTTCATTCACAGAAAAGTTACACTTTTTAATTTTATAGGCTTGCAATATAAATACTTTTATTGTTTTGTGACCTGTAACATACAAAAGTTATAATGAGGAAAACCCATTTCAATTTTTACACATGGCTTAATATTAGTTATTCAAAACTTAAAGCTTAATTTACTTGGGGCTTACTTCAAGATTCTGGACCATTCCATTCATAATAACATCCATCCAAGGATCACTTATTGGCTAACTCTGGTAGAACTACCAGCTAAAGCTACGTCCACACCTGACACTATGGGGGTGTTCTTTGAGAGAAATTAGGGCTAAAATGTAGTGGGCATCCACACTTGCAGGGGTTGGTAATTACCGATCCTACGTGGGTGCCTACATGGCACCCTTGTAAGAGCGGTGCTATTGTAACCACAGCCCGTAACTTTTGCGGCAACTACGCTTTGACTGGAAATATTTGCGGTTAATAAAATCTTTGAAATCTCGACATCTGCGGTTTAAAGCTGTGGTCCTACGTAGTGGACCCTTCGAGGGCGAATTACGAAAGAACGCTCCTTTATGAAACTGCTGTTTACTCGGCCAGTGGACTCCCTCCGACGGGACTTCCTGGGTCTCACACAACAGGAGCGGAAGATATAAAATGAGCTGCAATTCCTTGACCAATCTCTCATAACGTCAGGTTTCGCAGCAAGTACGCCGTCTCTTAAACTCCTTGCATGTCCTTCCTTTTCCATCGATGCGGTACTGCTTGGTTATTATGTCCTGTTTCTTCATGACATTGTGGCTTCTCCGTAAATGTCAGTCTTCCCTAGAGAATGTAGTCCCTGCAGTTGGGTGTCTGGGGCACTCACTTCGTCATGTTGCTCCATTGAATAAGTAGTACGATCTTGGAGTCAGGCATATGCACACAAGGTAGAAAGGGATTGCCTGTTAAAACTGAAATGTATTAATCACAGCACCTGATCAGACCGCGAGTACTTGGTGAAATAATACAAAGCGCTACCTTCCCCCAGAGTCTCTCATTCATGGAAACCATGTGTATGACTTAAGTCAAGGTCACTCTTCGAGTATAGACAAAGTTTAATGATCTTCGACATTGCAACATGTATTCATTCAAGTCAATTCAAAGCGTAATGAAATTAGTTTACTGACCTCTGACTGTGTCTTTGCAGGTGCCACCTACGACGATATGGATAGCCGAATGGACGCTCAGGTTTTCAACGGACCTAGTCGGTCCACAGCCCCCATCCGGCCGACTTCACTGCCAATTGACGGTAAATCTCCCACCTTCGTTTTACATATGCATTGGTATGTTTTTTAAGTGTTTCACTGAAAACCTATATCCTCTTTGAAGCATACTTGCATGTATGTTAGAGGTCGCTGCATTCTAGAACAGAGACCTGCACTACATATATGTCCACTCCGACGCTCAAATTAGTTCAAGTGTCATAAAAATCTAAAACTTCACACTGTACAGTGTACATTTGCTCATACTTTAGCACTTGCAGGTTCTGTGATCAGGCCGGGATTCAATCAACCGAGACCAATGGCACGGGGTACGCCTACAGTAGGAGTAGCAAGGTCTGCAGCAGTGGCATCTGCGGCACCCACTTCGAGCCAGTCGAAGAGGGCTCGCAAAGACCGTGGACCCAATTGGCTGCCTTCTGAAACCTTTGCACTAATAGCAGCGAAGCGCGAGATGTTTCTTGAGGAACTCGATACGGTTGACGGAAGGGATCTCATGACCCCTGAGACAAGTAAGTAGCTCCGTGTTTCACACTATGTCATGCAAGCAGGATTTTCACCATGTGTACGTGACGGCCCCGCATGTAAGACCAAGTGGAATCAACTGATTCCGGACTACAAGAAAATAGCAGACTACTTAAGTCGGATGGGGAGGAATTCACTTGATTATTGGGAACTGAACGCGGCTGAAAGGAAAGCGGAAATGCTGCCAAGACTATTTGGACAAGACGTGTTCGAGGCCATCCATGAGTAGTTTGGGAATCGGCCCCAAATCCAACCCCCACACATAAGGGACCTCCTTTCACCAACTGACTCCAATTACAGACATCCTCAGCAACACAAGCAAGAAGATGACGAAGTTGAGAGTGAAACTGAGACGGAGAATCCTATCGAGACTCCACCTACAGATCCACTAGAGAGCACCGAAGACAGTTCTCCGCCACGATCGCCTCCCCGTAGCACCACCACACCAACTCGACCTGCAGTCCAGCCAGACTCCACGCGTAGCTCGGGTGTTAGACCATAAGCAGGTTTGCCCCCTGGTATCCACCCCCACGTAATAAGTAGCTCTGACACATCTCAGTATGCGGTGCATAAGAGGCCGGGCAACACGGCCGTCAGGAGAAAGAGTCTGTCTGGGCATACAGTCATAGCCGAGGCAACCAAGGCCACTGGTTCTATAATGGCTGCACAGATGCAGGAAATCGCGGATGCGAGTCGTGAGTTGGAGCGTTCAAAAAATGAGGTACAGCTTAAACTTTTTACGGAGCAAATGCAGTATCAACGGGAGAAAGACAGACGCATGTATGAGACAGCAGCAGTTGCCAACGAAAACGCAAGACTCGCCATTTTGAAGCAAGGTGAGATGGTCAGCTGCTTGGCACAGCTCTCCAATGTTTTAAGCAGCGGATTGACAATGTCAAATCGCTCAGGAAATACAAGCCAGGGAGCTGGAGCAAACCCCGTTCTCAGGCCAACAGCTTCCTTTCCCTACCCGGGAGGCTACAGCGACTACACTCCCAATGACAACCACACTGGTCACGTAAGCAGCGGCGACCCGATCAATGCTGCGACACCTATACCTACAAGTATCGGCGACGATCCAGTCTCTGCGAGCGGTCCCGCATCTTCACCCGACGACAGTCCCCTGCCTTCACAGGCTCATATCTGATGCCGTGAAGGACTTCCCAAGTCTGACCGTGAGGTGCGACGACGCCATGTACTTCTGCATCTCCCATGGCTGGGACCATCACACCGCGGTTCGAGCTAACCGCATTCGCCCTCAACCCCTTCTCACCAGATCTCCCCTCCAACCACCTACACTCCCCTCCCCCAACCCCCCCTCCCCCAACCTCATCTTGCAGATGCCGCACACATGATCGACGAAGCGGCAATTAGTTTGAGCAGAGAGAGCACATTTGTGGTTTATTGTTCTTGCATTGTTTGGTCATTCTATATGCAAAGAAATAAAATGTCTTGTTTTCAAATACATGCACCAGTCGAACATGAGCGTCGAAGAGTCTCCATAATGCACAAGGAAATTATATGTGCGGCAGTCAATGCCTCTCTGATTGAACAGTAGCATGCAGTCCATGAAATATAATAAAAACTCACGCAAGAGAAAAGAGACGTACCTGTGTCGTTAACCTTGCTGTCGACGCTGGGTGCTCAGAAAGACCCCCAACTGTGCCCGTTTGTCTGTCGCTGCAGGGTCGGCAGGTGCGTCACGACCGCCTTGTGCATCATCCACCCCGTCGTCCTCTTCGTCCTCCACAGTCCCTTCCAGGCCCTCAGTTCGAAGAACTTCAAGGAGTTCCTCGACCTCCTCATGTGACTGTCCTAAAAGGATATTGTGAAGAATAGCACATGCCATGAGTACATCAGGCAAGAAGGTGACATGGAGGTCGGATTTCAGTAAGAGCTCCCTGAACGACTGCTTAAGGATGCCAAAAGCATTCTCCACCACGCATCGCCCCTTCCTTAACTTCTTGTTAAAAAGTCTTTCTGAAACTGAGAGTAGGCGGTCATTCTTATGCGGCACCATGAGCCACGGTAAGAGAGGGTAACCAAGATCGCCAATGATATAAGGGGAGAAACCATGAACCGTATGATTCCCTGTCATCAAGGTGTTGTTCATTCCAAGATTGTACAGCGAAGAGCGCTTGAGCATCCGTGAATCATTCGTCGACCATGGCATGCCCAAGTAAAGGTCCAGGAATCGCTTCTCACTGTCGACAACTGCTTGGCAGTTGAGTGTGTAACCACCGCTTTTAAAATAGTAGTAATCAGCTGGTCCTTCTTGTGGCTTCGAGATTGCAACATGCATTCCATCTATAGCACCAACCACGCCAGGTAAACCACAGAGCTGGTTGAACTTCGCTTTAGTTTCACGTAACCTCTGTCCACTGGGCCATAGGATTTGGTGGCGCAGAGTCTCATTTATAGCATGGACGACCTCCCTCAGTACCAGGGAAACGGTACTTCTACCGATCGCGAATAACTCACTGCAGACTGTTGTATTGGCCCCATGCGAAAGCTTAAACAAAGTACATGCTACTCTAATGAGTACAGGGATTGCTAGCCTGTACTGGGTGTTGTGTCTTTCAACATGGGGCCTCAGAACATCCGCCAACGCAATGACTGCTGGTTTAGTCATTCTGAACATCTGGACCCACCTTGAATTATCGTATTGCTCAAGCAGAAATCGGCTGAACCATGTGGTCGACCGCGGCTTCACCCAATACCCTATGTCATCGTCCAAGAAATTGAAGGACAGAAATAGCCTGAAGTGGTTAAGTGTTGCTCGCATATCGGATTGTGCATCGTGATCACCATCTCCCAATGTCTGGACGATGTCCAACAGTGGTTCCTCTATGTTATCCTCGGCTTCCATCCCCGTGGCCAATCGGGGAGTGTCGAAAGAGTTCAGAAGGAGCAGCAACGTCCATACTGTAAACGCAATTGGAATCGACTGATCTGCAATGGGGTCCATTCCTGACTCCGGCTGAGAGCTGCAAAAGTGCCGCACATTATAGACAGTGTTAGTGACCGCTCGTTTAAACTCTTTGAACACTCGCGGTACGTAGGGGCTAACAGCAAGGACGTGGATGTTATATCAAACTCGGCAGAGGAATTCAATGGTACATCGAAGAAAATAAAAACTCACGAATTGTGTAGATAGAAGAGTTACAGGCCGTTACAGCGTAAGACCTCCACCGAAACCCTAACCATGGCAACGAACAAGATTATGAATTCACGATTACTCCAAGATGCTCAATGAATTGCAGCAGAATTACATCGTGGCACACATGTCCGATCAATCAGTACCCACAACTAGCATCGACGTTACAAAGTAATGGTACAGAACGATGGAATTACTTGAAGAGGTTTCTACTAATGGCCATACCTGACTGGTTCGAATCGGAATCACGTATTCCTCGTTCGCGATCTTGAAGACAGGAATTAGTCACAGCAACGACGAGTCATAAAACGCGTGGACACAAGGTCCTCAGCAATGAACCAAAAGATGCAAACCAAACCCTCTGAGCGTGGAAGAGCACACAAAAGGCGCACAGAATTTTCCGCACACGGACCTGACCGGAGCCTTCTACAGACGCGCTCGTATACACTTCACACTATATCCGATGCCCATTACACCTTGCTCTCACCCGCAACAAAGTATCACAGCACCCCGACCCACAAATGCAAAGAAAAACAACAAGAGGTACAGTGGCAGCAATCGAGAGAGAAGACTGCCTAGGCCCAAAGAAGTCACAACACAGTGACAGACCTCCCCTCCGCAGCCACAACGATGGTGAATGATGCTAAAACCCACGCCACAGGTGTGACACCCTGGTAAACCACCCCGTCGTAGTTACTAAAACTAACTTTATACCATCGTAAGACCTCGTATGTGTGGACGCTTCGTACATATTTTCCCCCGTATTTTTAGGGATACGGAACTCATTCCTGTCCCTGTGTGAATACGACCTGTGATATTTTTGCACCGCGTCTTACAGAGAAGTAGGGACTCTTATCTAAGCCCAAGTGTGCAAGGCCCTTAAGTCTTCTAATTTGTTATTGTAAGGTGGAGGCACCTATAACCGACTAGTTAAGAGATTTGCCACTGAAATTGGAGGTGTATAAGTTGAGGGAGATTTTTCCTTGAAGGGGAAATAGGTTTAAGGAGGAATGCAACTTTAAATGTCATGTTTACTTCAATATTTAATTTACTATGAATTTTGAAAGACATTTTTTTTGTAATACATATAATCGATATGTAGGCCCACTTAAAACCGACCACCATGACACCAAAACTTGATCACTCTTCTATTACCAAAATATTCCCGCATGATTCCCTTTGATTCCCTTTCTACCAATCATGCTTGATACTTTCTTCTAGATCTCCCAAGATTTTGAATAGTAAGTGGTTGGAAATGGAGGTCGGAAGTGGAGATGCCTACTGATTAGTTATGGGTACCTGGTCGGCTATGGGTGCCTCTACCTTATCTGGACTCTTCCATCTCTTTCTTTGATTTGTACGTGAGGGAGTGGATTTGATTTTTCTTGTAATTGCATTAACAAGTTGTAAAGGTGTGTTGACACCTTGTCTACAAACATAATGTGAACCGTGGTTTTAATTGTGTTCTTGGAAACATGTGAGGTCCTTTACGTCTACACTTTATTGCACCATCATTCAAAAAATGAGAAAATTTTCTCAAAAATCTAATTATTTTATGTTTGATATTGTATAATTAGACAAAATATTTTCATACTTTTGGATTCATTTATCATATTACACTACTACACTATGAATTGTGCATTGAATGAAAACAGTTCTTTATTTAAAAGTACTTTACAACTCAATTAATTAAATTTAGTTCTATAAAAGAGATTTACACTACTTTGATATGATTGGACTTGAGAATGGATTGAACTGAAGTGAATTTTGAAATAAGGGTGATAAAAGTAGTAGTGCAAAGAATGACCCGCACAACCACCCATGTTACTAAGGAAGTTTCCACAGTGTCAAATTTTGATTACATAAGGTTTGAATTCATTATCAACTCCTAAAGGTCCAAAGTCCTAGAATGGGTTTTTTGAAATTTTGAGCAGATTCCTTTAGCTTGTAAGGTTTTGATTTTTTTTTGTAGGTCCATAAGGCATTGCAAGACCTTTGTGGGAGTATAATTTTTAAGTGTTTATATTGAGAGGGGTTTGTCTGTAGATTATGGAGTGGGAGGAGGTGGATTTTGTAAGGGGCATTTGGTTGTGTGTTTTAGGTGATGGACATGGGTGGTGAAGGGAAGTAGAGTTTTTTATTTTTTTATTTTTTATTTTATTTTATTTTTGTTTTTGTTTTTGTTTTTTGGGTGTGCAGGGTTTGGGTTTCTTGAATGTCTGTTTTGTGGATTGGACATCAGGGGGAGGATCCTGATTTTGCGTATGGGAGTAAAGGACAAACCAGGAAGCGATATTGGGAGCTGAGGAGTCCATCAAGGAAATTAAGTATGTCTTGTGGCTTATGGGTCAGGGTGGTAGTAGCTTGGGTTTGGGTTCTTTTCGGGGTGGTAGTTTTGGTTTTTGATGTGGTTTTGCAGCTGCACTTGTTTGACTGTGTGTTGTTTAATCAGGGAGGCAACGGCGTCTTATAAAACAGAAGCTTTAGCGCTTCAGAAACGACTGCAATGATTACAGTCACAACTGGAATTATTAGGAGGGCAGACCTCCTCTCTCATTCAGGGCCGGAGAGCACGAACCGCTGCAGCGGCTGGAGCCGCTGGGAATCTCTCGATGATAGAGGAGAAGTTAGTGGGTAGGCATTTAGAGGTAAACTTCATGCTCTTGTCATTTGTCGCCTCCACTTTCTTCTGTAGGTCACTGTATTCACTTTGCCCATTTTGTTTCTTTTCTTCTTGCAAGAAGGAAAAAAAGCCTTGCACTGGATTTATACCGGTGCTTTCTGGAAGGTCAGTGTTTCTGCAATAATGTGTAATCGCATGCCGGGTCTGAATGCGAACTTAAGTGGAAGTGTTTGCCGTGCAGCCTAATGTAAACAGGAGATGTCGGCAGAATATTTCAAAGCAGTTATAGTCGATCAAGAGAATTAGGAGAAAGTGACATTACATGGAGTGATGCAAATTTGGAAAGTTTGTATTTGCAGATTTGCTGATGTCTATTGCTTAATCGTTTTGTTGTAGATGAACACCGTTTTGGAGAAACTATCAACATCGGCTCGTGAACTCTCGTATTATCATTCGGGAGAAGGTGGTCCCTGAGTGTACTTTCCTTTCTTCTTATGTAGTACAGTATTCCATTTATATGTTTCAGAATTCTGCGATAATGTTTTCTTTGTTGTCACAATGATATTAAAGCATTGTTTGCTCAAAACCGTAGATGAAGGTATTCTGGCATCATCTAACCATGACCTTGCACTGTTGAATCAGAGGACGGGATATACATATCATTTGCTGATTTGCGTCCCTATACTAGTCAAGACCAAGCATGTACAAAAGTTCTCAGCGAGTGGTTCTCCAAACAATTTGATGTGGTTGGTGCCATGGCTCTACTTGTACATAATAGATCACAGTGTATTTTTGGTCAAGAACTCGTTTGATTGCACTCTTTTTTTGTCCGAGATCTATTTTCAAATATAAATACGTCTTCTTCCAAATTCTTTGTTTCATCCTCTTCTTGATTGAATTTGTAGATTCTAGGACATTCACTTTTAAATCCAACCAGTGTCTACCAGAGTTTGGATCTGTTATTGAGCAATCCATATGCTTCTGTTCTGATTTTGCCAAGCTGTGGTATGCAGGGTCCTTCCCGACTCGTGGCTGAAGAAGGAAAATCAAAATGTGCTTGGGTCACTCTTGATGATGTGACGAATCGTTTCATAAGAGGTTTGTTGCCAAATTGTCTCGGGCTGATACCTTTCAAGGGTGGCTAATAAACAAGAACTGAAAAGAATGCTCTTTATTTAGGGTGATCATTCTGTGTGTTCTCGTTTTAAAGATATTGGCAAATGATTACCTTATCACTGTGACACTCTCCGTGATTCGGACCTCGAGTTTGCATGAGTGTCTTGAATGAAGGCTCTGACTTGGTATTTTTGCTGCGCACAGGAGATTCTGAGAGGACATATCAGCGGCGAGTGGTGGAGCTTCAGCGCCTCAGATCCATGTATGTTTTGCTCTTGTTATCTTTTTAAACTAATGTTTAGTTTTTCTGAAATATATTTACCATCTTCCATCTTTTCTTTTCTTATGATGCTTATAGCTGCTGAGGACATCCGTATCCTCCAATAAGCTTGTGAGTTTTTGACATATCCATATTGTACTCATCAGGATAATGAAAATACGACTCAAGTAATTCAAACAATTGAACTGTCTAGCTATCCGTCTAAATTCTCATTCAAGTCGGTGATTACCATATCGTAATATTCCTGCTTTGCAAGAACTACAGTCCTAATGCAAAGTTTTGACTTACGCTCTGCGTGACAACCCATACTAGCATAAGCTGTTGTACTATAGTAGCCTGCTGATCCTCATTAGCTATTGCGTCCGTTCAATGGCTAAACGACTGCGAATTCTGGGCAGATTTGGTGTAAGCGAGAGACAGTGGGTTGAAGCTCATGCAGAGAAAGCTAAACAACAAGCTCTGCTTCTTACAGCTCAGCTTCAGTCTTCTGCCGATCAAGCACATGTGCACTCCGATCTTCAAACTCTTCGGTGACCTCCACTTAATTCATGACTCTCAGATTTTGACTGTTTAAAGATTTGAGGTGGTTTTCATCGTGCTGCGGAAGCGAAAATATATGGAAGTTGCTCAATCTGGAAACAATTATGGATGTCTGAACTTGTGAATATTGGGGGAAGAATGTTTGCAGGCGTAGGCACACAGATGTTGGAAGTGAACTCTACACCCTCATTCAAAAGGAAGAGAAGCTGCTGTCTGAGGTGATTTTAATAATTCTGCTAAATTGAACAATTTATACTTGGATATCAAGCCGTGATAGAGGTGGACTGTTGTTAATTCTATTGTCAGCGGTTCCTTGCATTCAGAACCTTCGAATTCGGGACTATATGTTACCGTCTCGTATTTACCGAACTACACCTAAATCTAAGGTTTTTTTTTATAGAAGATCAGGCTACTCTTTTTTTTGGGTTCCGACTTTAGTTTGTTGCACTCTGCACTTGATGTTGTTTCATGAGCACAAAGGATCAAACATTTATGAATACACTCGATTTCTTATAATGGATTTGCTGGGCTGATTAAACAGGTCGTTCCTAATCTTTGCTGGGAGCTTGCTCAACTCCAGGATACGTATATTCTTCAAGGTTAATGATCCAGTGCTGCTTGAGTAGGATTAAGATTTGCGAATATCACTGCAGTTCGTTGTTGATATTGGATGGCATATGCTATTGAGTAATTGCTAGTCAACTGTAAAATTAATCTTAGGATACCCAGGTTCAATTCAGAAAGTTCACATAATCAAAGGAAGCCCACTGACTATTTGAAGTAATGACAAGAAGAGTAGGGAGTTTCTTATCGTCCTGATCAGTGCAATGCTGGATTTTCATCCAGGTGATTACGACCTTAAGGTAATGCGGCAGGAGTATTACATTTCACAGCAAAAAAAGGTGTGCTTCACTTATTTATCTGAGTGCATCATGTTTGATTGCTTTCCTTGTCCTCTCTCATTTTGTGACGAAGGATACAAGGACTTTGCCGATCCTTCATCTATTTCTGGTTCTATTTCCGAGCCACTAAGGCAGTTTTGAAACAAGAACAGCAATTATAATAGTACAGAGTTCCACCACAAAATTTGGTGTGAAAATGGCATTTTCATTTGATAAGGCATAGAATGGAGAGGAATGGATTAAATTCGAACTAAGTATAACATGAAAACAGTGTTGTAATGCAATGTATTGTTCTGTCCCAAATAAACTGGTAGTGCAAGATATGGAGATTTAGCATAAGTGTGACATATGTTTACCCACAAACTTGGTTCATGATGCTTGGGTTTTCAATTGACGATTCCAAGTCCGTTTTTAAGGATTGTGATTTCAATGGTATAATAGAATGAATTTATGGTTTCTGCATTTGGATGATTTAGAAAATTTGATATTGGAACCATTGGGAATTTAGAGTTGTATCTATGATGTTATGAAAATGTTTGATTTGGATAATATGGAGACAAGAGCCTTCAAGGTTTATGAAGTGTTCTATTTTTTATGTTTTTGTTCTTAGGTGAGATTCATCCATTCATTTCCAAGGGTCGAATTTGCAATGGCATTGAAGATATTAGTTTCGCACTCTTTATTTGAAAATCATATTAATTACAACTTTGAACTTTAGTGCTCATTTAAAGATTTTGATGTATTCAATATTTTGTAAGCTTGTAAGGTTTTAATAATTTGGCTTTGTTGCAAAATTTCTATCCTTTTAGTGTATTTTACATATAGAAATTCACAATCTTTCAATCATTGAAATGAATTTACAAGTATAATTGATTTTCTAAGTTTAAGATGTAGATCAATTGCCTTAATATTTACAATATATATATACATATATATATATATATATATTATTTTTTTGTTGAATAAAATAATAATAAGGTGAATAATATAAGAACAAATTAGAGAGTAGAAAAAATAAAAAGTGCAAACATTTTTTTATTATAGTTTATTATTTGAACCATTGTTTATTATATTTGACGTTCTCTTCTTTATTCATACGGTGTTAGCTAAAGACTAAGTACAATGTTGTAAAAATAAGTGATATGATATTAAGTATTAGAGCTTAGATAGGCCCTTTGAGACAAACATCTAACAATAGCCACTTTCATTGATTTCCATACTTGTAAATCCTCAAGTCTCTTTTAAAAATTCAATCCAATTTGGATTGTTCACTAGTATTTTGTATAGAATATTATATTATAGGTGTAGTTTTTTTTCTTCTAGACGTTATATAAACATTCATGAGATTAAATTCTACATTCTTGTAAAGTTTAAGATTCAACAAATATAAGATTATGATGTTAAAACCCTTCAACTTTAAAATTGATAAGTGCAAACATGCAAAGTGAATGAAAGTTTAGAATAGACCATTTTGCAATGAAAAGTCACCAAGAAGTTGGAATAGAGAAAAATCAAAGTGTATCCATCTTTTGTGGGTTGGATAGAAAAAACTTCTTTTTAAATTTATTAGACTATAATCCTTCAATCTATCCGCTAAAATATTGTTGAAAGGTATAGCATTTCAAGAAAATCATGTATGGAAGAAGAGTTTGAAACATTATCAATGAACATTTTTTTTTAAGTGAATTCATGTTGCTATAGAATGTAATTGTAATAGTTTAATCTAAAGCTAGATGCCACTTCATGAAGTAAATAATATAATCAACGTTTTTGGAAAATGAAGAAAGCTTTTATAAATGAATCAACTTGGTGAAAAGACTTCAACTTTTCTTGAGTTTAACATTTTGCAGTCTCAAAGATCATAACAAGTACTCTTGAATTTAATTTAAGATTAAATAGAAGGATATAGCAAATGATTTGGAGATATTTGCCATTCAAATGCAATTATTTTTGATATGATGACTTATTTCTTTTGAAATTTGGTGAGAAAAATAACTAATTAATTTATAAGCTAATACCTTGTCATCGTTGTATATATTTTAGCATATCTTAACAATGGATTTTTGGAGGTTAATATATACAATATTTTGCGTATGCAGACAAATTCTTTTCCTATTTATAAATATATAGTAATTTACAAAAATTGATCTACTCATTTTTAGTAAGTTTTTTTCTTTATCCAAAGGCATCATGATATGTCTAAGATTATCATAGAAACTTTGGTATAATTTCTTCAATAAACATAATTATCATAGTTGATATCCATCATAGATTAATATTTTCTAAATTCTATTTCTCACCCTCCATGGAAAAACCAAATTGGTTAAAAATATAAGTTTGAAGTATTTTGCTAAATCATTCATACATTTCAGTTTTATAAGTAGACTACAATTTTGATGATAGGGTCCCAAATTTCTATTTTAAACCATGTTGGTTTTTCCATGGACGGTGAGATTTAAGTTTAGGATTGAATGAGACTATATGTATTAAATGAAAACAATGAATATAAATGTTTACTACTTTTTAAACCCATGCTATATATCATTTCTATAGAAAATAAATGATACCACAGCCTAAGCATATTTTAACAATGAAGCTATTCAAAAACATACTGAAAATACAAGGTTTGAAATTTTTTCTCTAATGTAGATGCACTTGGCCTTGACAAAGGATCTTGGTGCCAACATTCTACTATGATGGATCTTAACTCCGCACTCAAGTCATCCTGCAAAGGTGGTCTTTCTCCTCTTAATACGATACTATAGTCATTTTGAGGGTGGCCCTCAAAGGGGATGCATCCTGTGACCAACTCATAACACATCATTCCAAAACTATAGATGTCAGCCTCCTTTGTAAACACCATATCACAACTACGAACTCTCTTTTGCAATCGCTCCAATATCTCCGGTGCCCTCCAAAACCCCGTCCCTACCACTCCCACCGAACACTCATAATCTATTACAAATGTTGCACCTAAACGAACATGAAATCCATCCCCTCTAAGCACATTTGATGCTTTGATGTCTCTATGTACAACTCCAGCCTTATGCAACTGCGCCAAATCATATGCCACTGTCCACAAGACCTCATAAACATCATGAATATCCTTGAAGGGTGGCCCATGACTCTTTTTTTCAAGCATCTCCAACATCTGACGGTCAATATAAGTTCGCAAATCATACTCATATCTCTCCATGACAAATGCAAACCTGTTCTTGAACTTCCCCTCTCTTAAGAAAACTCCTCCATAAATATTCTTAAATGGCCACTCCTCAGATTGTTGAGAAAGCTTCTTCATCAACAGAGGGGGCCATTGTCGCTCAAGCTGTTTCAATGAAACTCCCTCCTTCCACACCTTCGCCACCAACTCTGTTCCCATCCCCACGGTTGAAGAAGCTGCGAAGATCTCAGCCTGGGCACCCTCCCCAATTTTCTCCCCCAACTCAAGATGCTCAATTCTTGTGAAGAAACCACCCCACTCTGGATGCTTCGCCAGCACCTCATCGAAGTACTTGCGGTTCTCTTCGGCGATCATCTCTGCTTCTGCCTCGCTCTCGGGGTCCAACGCAGTCCAGTGATCTTTCGCAGTATCGTACTCTGTCTTTTCCCCCTTTAGCAGGCCCATAATGCGAGGAGAGTAGTACACACACAGTGGCGACGGCAGCCCATTCGGAGTGCAACAGCAGCTGCCATTTTCTTTACCCGCGCAGGGTCCGTTGCAATTATAACAGCAGCTAACTATACCATTTTCTGTACCGAGTTCGTTACTTCGCACATCGCGGCAACGATCGCAAAATTGCTGTACGACAGAATTAGAATTAGAATCCGCGATTATTTAACATGGTTCTAGACGCACTCTCTGCCGGTAATTTTCTGCGGCAAACACGGATCACGTTTTGATATGATACCTCGATTTCGCCGTTGTTGCTCGTGTAGTCGTCCAGATCTAGGTTGATATGTTTCAGTTTCTCACATATGCTGGCAGCAGAACCTTCGGTGCTCTCCATTGGGTAAGAAAGCTGACACTAATCCTTCGAGAAATGTACGTTCCAACTCCGTTGTGGTTATACCTAAAAAAGTTTCATAACAAGTATCGTAATTAATAGACAAAACATCGTATCAAAAATAAAGGCAAGATCCATAGAGCAGTGGAGCATACAAGAGCACGATGCAGAGAGCCTGAATGCGCAGAGAATTAGCTGAAATATATATTCTTACACATGGCATTCTACTCGGTACCTACGAAAGCCGGTGGTTTGATTTGGCATCGCCCCGCAGTAGTACTCTTCTAAACAAATATGGTATCTACAGCATAATCTCATCAGCGATGAAGTTGCTACAACAAGTTCCATGGACGCGCCAGAGGACGTGCAAAGTGCGCCTTCAGCGTGACGAACCGAGTACAGAAGCACACAGAGCACGCGCATGCCTATCAACTCTAAACTAGTCTGTTGACAGTACTCGTGTTCGGCACATAGTCTTGTTTCTTAAATGAGCAACGCATATGCAGTATACAACAGACAACTCAATCTTGTTACTGACAAAACGCTACCAAGCGTGGAAGCTAGAACACACTGATCTTGCGAAACCCAGAAAACAGTTGATCATTCAGAGGCAGTGATCAAACAAGAAAGTGAGCAACCAGGCACGGCTTGCAGCAGCCCTTCGACTACATCACCTCGAGAGCTCACACTTGCAGATCTACTAAAACCGAAACGGCCCACGGTCTAGAGCAACACAGAGCGGTTCAGATAATGTGCCAAACTAAAACCAAGAGATTCAGACTTTCCATCAAATACAAATCCGAAGCTAAGATGGGAGAAAAAAACACTCACAGGTGCCGCAAACGAAGAAAGAATTGTACTCGCACCCGCCTAAGCACAAATGTCGCCCGCAGATCCCGTCTCTGCTTTCAGTAGCAGACGCTGCACGGCAAAACTGAGACTCAGAGATAAAGTCCTTGGAATCGCACACCCATGGGGTATTCGAAAAACACTACAAAGTACTACTACAACCTATTCGACGATAGCGCAAGACCTCTGAGTTGTGTTAGCTTCGAACTCTCCTCGAGCCTTTAAATACTGTAAGCAAGTTCCTCGTCCAGCGTCTGTAGTACACGGTTTCGATGACAGGAAATTATTTTGATATTGAATCAAACCGCGTCGTCCCATATTTCGGGATCTAGCTGTGGGGACAGTCTGACTCAGAATCGAGGCTTTGAATCAGTCTTGCTGCAAGTGGATGCTTGCAAACAGTAGTAATGGTGATGTGATCACATTCATGATTCTCAAGGGATGCTGTCACTCGGATGAAAGTACTGTTGTTGAAATCACAACCAGTTTGTGCTTGAATTCTACGAACTGTATTGAGTTCGGCTGCACTTGAAAAGCCCGACGTCGTGCCGTTCCGCTAGTACACATAATTAGTTATGTAATTCTCTTTCAACGGAAGGAGTGACAAATTTGATTGGCAGGACCCTTGACAGTTGAATTGGTTCTTACAAGAGGAACCTTCAAATAATCAAATGCTTGCGAAAAGACTATCACTTCCTCGAAAGACTACTCCAGCTGACGACACTCGACGTCACTACAGCAGTAAATTCTCATTGCAAGTTAATGGAACTTAAATTGTTGCACATTCTGTATCATTGTGATGTAGAGTGCACGTGGATCGAACAACGATATACGTAAGAATAACACCCCTGGATTGCTGGTGTAATCAGTTCACATCCAGACGATTATGTGGTGAATATATCTTGCTGGACTTTAAACTAACTGTGGAAACTGGACAACAAAACCTGAGCCACATTGAAGCAAGAGGGGCGTCTTCCCAGAGATAGGGTACAGTAAAAGTATTGCACAGAATTGAACACCAGAACAATAAGACTACATGTAGATTATGACTCACAGACTGCCCTCGCATCAAGTTTACAAAAGGGCTTGAATTCGTCTGAAGTCTTTCAACAGGAGGTCAACCCCCGAACGATCTCACCTGAATCTATTACTCTGTTCTTATCACTTCTACACTACGATGTGCTTAGGCAGGAGTGGGGCTCGGGTCTGCTGACCCATTAGCAGCAGGTAGAGGCCTAAGAGCTTTCAAAGGATTGGAAATGACGGCATCTATAAGACCATACTCCTTGGCTTCCTTAGCACTCATAAAGAAATCGCGGTCTGTGTCTTGAACTATCTTCTCATAAGGTTGTCCGGTATGGTATGCTAGGTAGCCGTTCAAGTTGGCCTTGTGGTGGAGAATCTCGTTAGCCTGCAAGCGGCACATTAAAACCCACCCCGATTCAGCACATAGTATCGAAATGCTTATGAAAGAATATTTTCACGATGTAATCTAAGACAAATTTGCAAAAACAATTCAACAGCTGGAAATACACCAGACGTCGGCCATATGTTGAAGAGTAAGGGAAGACTTCTGATATGCACCTGAATTTCAATATCAGTTTGCTGCCCCTGAGCACCTCCCAGAGGCTGATGAATCATAATTCTTGAGTTTGGTAGACTGTATCGTTTACCTGCAACGGAATGAAACAAACCATAAATTTAGAGAAGTTATAAAAGAAGCCACCCTCACTTCTACTCCTTGTACGCAATAAATCTACACGGTGAATGTGTTCAATCTTGGAGCAATACATAACGTGAATTAGATATGATTCGAGAATCATCTGTAATACAAGAGCTAAACGACTTCAAATCGTCAAATGTGAAATATTCACATCGATGACGAGATCCTATACAAGCTGGTATAGAGGGTAAGAACGCAAACCTTTGGTGCCACCGCTGAGGAGGAAAGCTCCCATACTGCGAGACATCCACCAAAAAATATAATAAAATTAATTTAAACCTCAGACTAATACTCAGTTGGAGCTTTAGTCTAAGATAACTAACCAAAAGGAGCTGAAAATAAGAAAATAAACTTCTCACAAAGTCCACAGGAGAATGGGATCGTCCAACGAAATATTTGTGGTGGTATACTTTGGAAACGTCCAGATCACGCATTTGAACATCTACCGTACAACAGTACTCCACAAAGCATCGCGATCTCTAAACTTCAGAGAAAAAAAGTGGTGCACGAAATAAATCGACACCAATAAATCATCTGAATTGTTTAAGAGGAGGATGAAAACCTGGCAGCAAGCCCAACACAAACTGTGCTCACATCTGGTCGAATGTGCCTCATAGTGTCAAAGATTGCCATCCCTGTCAGAATCATAGAAAGAAGCTCATGAAATAGCTACCTTAAATGTAGGTAATGCAGTAACCCAGATAACAGAAACGATTGGGGACCAACCAAGCCAAAGTGAAAGATATCATATCATTTATGATTACCTGCTGTGACAGATCCACCAGGTGAGTTGACATACATGACAATATCCTGCCAAAAAGTCAGCAGAAATATATGAGGGAAAGAGTCGGAATGCAACGGCATCATACATCGAAATACGTATGATCATGATGGCTTGAGCAACTACAAGTTTCCGTTCCAAAAATGGCAAACATGAACAAACTGTCGTAGACCGAAAATAAAATAGACAATGTCTTCAGACACGCTCTCAAAACCGCGTTGGATGCTAAATAGAAACTAAAGAGTGATTCACAAAAGAGGCTCCTTGAAACATACCCTGTTTGGATCAGCAGCATCTAAGTACAGCAATTGAGCAACAATCAAGTTGGCCATGTCATCGTCCACAGCACCTCCACAACGGATAATTCTCTGTTGTACCAATCAAATAACCCCATCAGCAAGGTCATTTTAAACACCTACAGATATACGATGCTACCGAAAGTCGGAAATCGATCAAATGGCTATAACCTTTATAACACACCCTCTACAAACAAGAATCACATATAGTCACGACACTTCAAAGATTCCAAGAAGCCAGATTGCACCTGCTGAAACAGCTGAGTGATAACGCTCTGAAACCTCTCCGCCAGCATGGGAGGGGGCCCCTGTCCTCCTTGAGCCCGTGGAGACTCTCCCAAAAACCCTGATGGTGCTTCCAGATCATTTCTGCACAACCGACACGCGCAATTCCACGCACAAAATCACAAACATGAACATCGTAATCAACTAAATACCCCATAACCGACGACTACAGACGGCTCCCAAATCTCAGGCACCAAAACCAAAACCAATGCTTCTCAATTTGTCTCAGATTACAACATATACAACATAAAAATAAAAATAAAATAAAATAAAATAAAATAAAATAAAATAAAATAAAACCTCCCATTTACAACCCAATTGATGGCAACTGAAAAAATTATAAAAATCACATAGACACCCAACACAACCACCCTGACATAGAAGAATTGCCCAAACAAGCCCCTCTCCCAAATCCCACACTAATTCGACCCTCTCAAACAACCACAAAACCAAACCTCCCTCCTCTAACCTGATAGACCAAATATCGTAATTCGGAACAACAGCTTCAGGCGTCCAGAAGCCAGTGGAGTTGATAGCAGCTCGCGCCACCAATCTCCTACTCCTGCACACAAAACGCCAAACCAGCCCTAAAATCCATCAAAAACCCCAAAAACCACCAATCCACCAATCCGCCAATCCACCATCACACTCCAAACCTCCATGAAAACACAAACCCTTCTCCGAAAACCCCATATCCTTACACGGAAGACTGCCTGGCAGGCTGCGGAGGCAGGAACGTGCAGGAGCTGCCCTGCAGCTGGTGGTGCACACTGGTGGCCCTGCAGGGCGCCACGGCCGCGACGGGCTTCACTAGCACCGCATTCGCCATGGCTGGAGCTCGAATTCGTCCCCTGATCTCGCCACACCTGCACAATCACTCCCCTCCCTCGCAAATGAATCCGCGTCCCGAAGTCGGAAACCTAATTGTCCTCTGGTTTTGCTCCTTGAGTTCCGATAAGGAAGACGAGAACTCAACCCCGTCACTTTACCTTAAACCACTTCTATGTAGCCACAAGCGACATCCGATGGATCATAATCTACGCAACGGGTTGGGGTTGTTGGTTTATGGTTTTGTAACGGTTTTGGGAGGAAGTGCGGGCAGCGAAGAGGATGAGAGAGATGGTATTTCAAAGAGCGTCACTGTCCCTTAAACCGGTGTGATCTAGGAAGGGAGGTGTTTTTGGGTGGATTCTGGTTGATTTTGAACATGGTGTTGGTTTTTGGGTTTGTGGTGGTTTTGGGTGTTGGCTTCCAGTGGCGACGTTGTGGATTGGGTGGGTCGGGGATGGGGCTGCTTCGGGGTGCGGAGATGGGTGACCGGGCTTGATTTGGCTGGTGTGAATGGGGCCGGTTCAGTGTTTCCTTTTTTATCAAATATTAGCTTTTCACACTATATTTGCACATTCTTCAAATTTCATGGACTTTAAGGTCACAATGAATTTTGATTTGATTAGAATGACCATCACTGTAAAGATTTTCTTTCTTAGCTAATCCAGGGAAGGGTGAACTTACTTTCCAAAAAACCCTTTAAGGCATACCGCTACTATTATTCTGAAATTGAAAAGATAAAGGAGAAACATTAAGAAGAGCAATATGTAATGACAATAATAGACTAAAATACACCTTAGTCGTAGTTTTAATTACAGTAATATCTCAATGCCACATTGTTTATCATATGAAGACATCCACAAAAATTTTGAATCTATAATATTCATTCCTTCATTATATACAAATTTGTGGTCATTTTAATATAAATAGAATATGAGGTTGCATACTTCATATTTCAAAATACATTAGACCATTTTTCAATGATATTTTTCATTTTTTATTTCATCACATATTATAAATTTTCACCATTTTATTCAATATAGAGCAGAGAGAGAAAAAAACTTCAGTCTCCGGAGGAAAGCGGTATGAATTAAGTGTCTATTCAATGTACCCCCAATCCAAAGCCCACAGGACAAAGGTATGGAAGTAATATAGAGCATATATAAGAAGCTAATTAATTACAAGTCTAGATTATTAGATAAGCATCCAAGCTTGCATCTTTCACTATTTCTATAGGGACCAAGAAACCTCTAAACCAATTTTCTCAATTTATGGTGTTTTTTTCTCAAAAAATAATTAAGCAAGTGAAAGAAAAATGCCCTTAGTCTACTACAAAACCTACACATCCTTAGTCTCAGTAGTTACTTTTACTTAAAAAAACAAAATGAGCTATTATCAATCTTCTTTTGAGCCCATTGCCAAAGCCTAGAGATTCACCTTACAATAAACAATGCATTGCATTGCTTTATACACATTTGTTATACTCGTTCTAATGTGTACATTTAATATAACCATCGTAGACATTGTGTGCTTAGTCCAAAATAAAACATGTCTACTACAACTCCTACCCGTTGCCCACCACATCCTCATATTGCTCTTCTAAGTTATCAAAGTTCAAATGACCTACAACACTTTTTAGAAGTTTTGGAACCAATGCAATGACCTCCTAAAGAAAACTTGGTAACATGTTTTAGTACAACTCAAACTTCCATCAATAGGCTATAGAATTATTTTTAAAAACAAATACGGAGAAGAAGATAAGACTTTTGGACTAATCATGCTTCAATACTTTTTGAGGTTAATCTCTCAAAAAATTAATTCTTCAATCTCCAATTTTTTTAAATAACTAAAAAATATCCTTAGCAGGATTAAAAACTAAAAAAATCACAAAAATTAATTTATCATATTTTTGTTTTTTCATCCTTGAAATTCCCAATTATTCTTTAATTTTTTTTCTTCTAAAAATTATTTACAAACGAACTTCTTATCAAGAAGAAAATGGAAAGAGTTTGACACCAAAAACGGGGAGCGAGAAATTAATACCATCACAATTTGTCAATGGAGGTCTAGTTCCATCATGTGTTGGTCCTTCTCAGTTACCAACTTAGTCCCTCTACCTCAGTGTTAGTTTTCCACACCCTTACACCCATAGCGGAGGGTTTAAGGATCAATGCGCAGAGAGAGAGAAAGAGAGAGAGAAAGAGAGAGAGAAAGAGAGAGAGAAAGAGAGAGAGAGGGGAAGAGAGGGCGTGAGTTGGATGTTGCAAGCGTGGGGAAGATCAGCAGTGGCTATGGCGCTCAAGCACGCCGTCGAGTACGCCAAGTCCGACCGCGCCGACTGCAAGCTCTGCGGCCACAAGATCGCCAAGGGGGCGCTGCGCCTCGCCTCCATCGCGCCCGTCAAGGGCTACTACAACACCAAGTGGTCTGCCATTTCCTTCCAACACCTCACCTCTTGGAACACATTAGGGTTTCCCATGAATCACTCAAGGATCATGGTTTCACCAACGACCATGACTTGCGATATGTTTTCTGAAAGGAACTAGTGATTAGAGAGAGTGAATTTGATTCAGAATAATGTTGCATTGGTACTGTTGAATTTTGAATGATATGCTGGATGTGCTGTGTGGAATTAGCATCATGATGTTTCTTTTGGACTGCTTGATTTTGTGTTGTTGTGAGGTGGTCTGATGAATCTCGGAGTCGTGTCGCCATTTCTTATACTAGTGTTGTGGAATATCAGGCATCACCCTGATTGCTATCTGAATACTGATAGCAATGCTGCAGCAGTGGCGTCGGATGTGGATGCTAATAAGTTAGTAGGGTTTCCGGCTCTTAAGGTGAGTGATAGTTTCTAGCTTCGCATCGGCTTAGTTTCCATTACATTGGGTATATGCTTGTGGATGTATGCTTGTTGTGAAGAGTATGTCATTTTTGGTTATTTCTGGATGTAAGGGTGGACATCGTCAACATGGTGTTTAAACTGTCCCATAATCATTTGTGGGATGGTAATCGATGTTGCAGCCCTCAGATCAAGCTGCGTTGAAAGCTTTGGCTGCACGTGCCGG
The DNA here is from genome assembly GCA_014871385.1 of Ceratodon purpureus. NCBI lineage: Eukaryota > Viridiplantae > Streptophyta > Bryopsida > Pseudoditrichales > Ditrichaceae > Ceratodon > Ceratodon purpureus. Next base: position 6,640,114 of record CM026433.1, on the reverse strand, counting down.
TGTTCAAGAAACCCCTGATGGAGAACCTTCTGAGAGTAGAAGCACCAAAAATATGAAGGATTCTCTGGGTTTTGCGTTGGCCGTATCTGTGTCAGGGGGAACATCTCAGGTAATTTCGTTGCTTCTGTTTCCGGGCTGTCCAAAATTTTCCTACAAAGAGCAGTAGTATGTAGTAAGTGTATGTGCTGCATTGCATCGTGTTTGCCGTCTTTGATAGAGTTTATCAAATGTCATGAAGCATCCACTCTTCGTTCACAATATTTGAGCTGGTATTAGAATGTTGCATTGAGAACACGCTGATGTCAAGCATTTCGGCGCTCAAGCTGGTGAAAGCAAAAGCTTAAGCTTAAAGCATATCAATCGGCACTATGCACGGCTGCAAATGTATTCACCGATGCATTTTATCATGTTGTAATCAGACGCATACCGAGAGCCCTGACAGGAAGAGAAAAGTGTCCCCGGGTATGAATCAAAGTGAAAAAGAGCAGGTACATTTTTCACTGGAGCTATTTTTCATTTGATGTCATTCTAGACTTTCATTATTGTTGTTCGCAAGAAAACTTAGTATTTATTTAGATTAAAGTCAACCACGCCTATCATGTCCTATTGTGCAGATGGTCTATCAGTAAATACATACTTAAGCTAGGGACAGTACGAGAAGCAAATTTTGGCTTTGCAATTACAAATCCTGTTCAGAAGTATCGTTTCCCACGTTCTGGTAGCTAATAATTGGCTTCGTTTCGATCCGTTGTGGTGCTTCACAGGTTCTGCGGTATGATCCAAACTTATGGGAGACTACGCTTAATGCATTTAGTCCATCTATTCTCGCAAATTCATACATGGTATGATTCCCTTCTGTCATTTCTTTTCATTGGTTTTTATAGCAAACTCTTTTTACTTTTACGCCATATCTAATAGGCTATAGGCACATTGATTCTCATAATATATCTTAAACTAAGGTTACATGGGTAATCTTATTTATCTCTTTCTTGCATGTTTCTTGGTCGACAATGTATGATAAACCAATAAAAGTGATTTGATTCAACAGAGTGCAAAGTTACCTCGTGGTTGGAAGGCGTTTTCGTCTGTTATTTTCTATGAGGTGAGCTACTTTGTGAACCATGCTCTTTGTTATGTGGATTATATAAAGGCAGTTAGCACGTCATGGGTCTGACTCTCTGTAGAGATTAGATTTTTGTCTTAGCTCCTTCCTCCATATTCAGGAACACTCACCAGTGAAGTGGGTCCGTTTCAAAGTTAGTCTTATTAATCATGTTAATGTGCTTACAACTCTTCTGATTTGTCCTGTCCTTGTAGTTTCTTCTGCCTAATCTATTTGAGGTATTGGGGTTTGAATGACAGGCAGACGGTTTGCAACCGTCTGAAAAAATAGCTGCATTTGACTTTGATGGCTGCCTTGCTAATACAGATGTTCGCAGGTATATCTTATGATCATTACTCGGGTTGATGCATGTTGTTTTTATATTGTGAAGGTGCAGAATTGTTATTAGCTCTGACGAAGGGAAGCATGTTAGATTCTGAGATGTGGCGTAATGTGTAGCGTAAATCGATTGGATGTGGGATGTTTCTGCTTCTCAGTGTTCTGGTGCGTTGTTTGACATAAAAGAACATGTACAAATTTGTTGGTCTTTGCAGATCAGGAGCGGAGGCTTGGAAACTTATGTACCCCTCAATTCCGAAGAAACTTCAGGACTACCATAAGGACGGTTTTAAGCTGGTCGGCACTGAAACACTGAGTCTCTTATTATCTACAGTACTAGAGAAATTCCATCATGTGACAGGAGGGGTGTTTTTGGCAGCTCTTAATGCTACTTCGTTTGACCTTTCGTTAACTGATTAAAAATTTCTTGATCGACTACGTTGAACACGCATTGCAGGTTATTTTCTCAAATGAGTCCAACATTGAGCGGTGGACCAAATCACGACAGAAAGCTGTAGACTCCAAATGTGGTCGTGTGGAAGCTTTTCTGAATTTAGTGAAGGTGCCTATGCAGGTAAGACTTTCCAACAGTTGTCCTCCTCGGTTGTACTTCGCATCTTTTTGTTATGTTGGGTTCTGTATTTATAGAAGGCATACCTCAACTCGGAGTAGCATTTTGTAATCGGACTCGTTACTTTTAGAAATGGTATACGAATTGTATTTAGACGATGGGTTGCATCAAAGCTTTGCAATACAACTCATTCTTGCTTTTAAAATACACTATGCAAGGAATCCAACTATTTGGGTGTATTCTATCTCGTATATCAGTTGCTCACTCTTAATGTCCTTGCGAAACATGAACATCAGTGAGAAGTGGGAAAGAATTATCAGTTGAAAAGAGATGTGTTTGGATTACAGGCCTTTATTTCGTGTGGTAAGGAGGGAAGCGGGGATGCTTGCAGAAAGCCCTCACCAGGCATGTGGCATCTTCTGGAACGCCATCTGAATGGTGGAGTACCGATTGATAAAGAAAGGTTTGCCATATACCCTCCCCCTTCCATGAACAGCCGCGCTTTTCTGCAATAGATGTGAGAAAATTCCATCTTCTCATAATTTTGCTTTTATTTCATAGGAGCTATTACAATTTTATGTGGCAGCTTGAACTATGGCATCACAGCACTGTACATCACCCAGCTTATCAAGCTCTAGAATATTTTTGCTTACTGACGTGACTGTGGCAGGTCCTTTTATGTTGGAGATGCTGCAGGACGCCAAGGTGACCACAGTGCCGCTGACATTGGTTTTGCCCAAGTAGGACTCTCTTAGCCATTCCTCCTTAAGGTCGACTTAAATATCATTTTAATATCTGTTGCTGTTGTTGAAAGAACTGGATGCTGATGATGTTGTGCACATCACTAAGTGGGCAGCTTTCGCTCTTTGATTTTTATGTGGTCAACATTTGACTTGCTACTTTTAGTTGGCATCCTGTGCAAGACATATGAGCTTTCTTTACGTGTCCAGGCTCAAAGTTTTGGTGTGTTTTGCATACACCGAAACTTTTGTATGTAAATCAATCTGCCTGCATGAAATTACTTAACAGGAATAGATTTCTCAATGACGATGTTTGGTATAACTGACGCGGCGGTGTTTGTGATTTCAGGCAGTAAATTTGAAGTTTTATGTTCCGGAGGATGTGTTTAAATGAGTTCCGAATTGGTCTTCATAAATCGAGAGACCCTGTGCTATGTCGAAGTCGAAGGTCATGCTTCTCAACCTGAAAACCGAAGGTCTCTGCATATCCAGCAGGTGAGATCGGTTAGAGGCTGCAGGCAAACAATTCAAGCCACATGCCAGAAACACGTGCCTGTTGTTTGCAAAACAGGGCACTATCAACGGATTTCGAATGCAGTGATCATTTGCAAGGTGCCTTGCCAAAGCCTGTCTTCTTTATCACCGACGTCACCGACATAATTTTTTGGGATATGTGTTTGAGAAACTGAGCTGTTTTCAGTGTTTAAGAGCAAACCTTTGTGCGTCTTAGTAGTTAGCGATGCTTTGTGTACAGTCGGGTACGAGATGAATACGATTTTTTTGGGGCACAGAATTTCAGTATAGAGTGTAGTAACTTTGAGGTGTAGGAGGTTGAGAAATGGCTCAATTTTGAAACTGAAAGTTGTGTTGGAATCCTGGGAAAGAAAACTTTGTAATGATATACATAAATATGTATATGTGCATATGGAAATAAAAGATATCTAATTTTTTCTACACACTCTGTACCATCTTGTGCTTCCCCTGGATGAAATGATTGCTTGCATTTGGTCAGGCATACTTGCCATGAGATTTTGCAATTGGTCAATGGAGACTTCATTCCAAACACTTTCAAGAGTGTGTATGATTTCTTCTTTGTTTCTTGGCTGGTTGTGGTGGAGGAATAATTTTTTTCCATTTTCCATAAGTTCTCTATGAAATTGATATCTAGTGCGCTTGGAAGCCATTCTATTTTTTTTAAATAGTAAGCTATCCTCCAATGCTATGTGAGTTTGTAATAATGATTTGGAATACCGTCCTCCATGGTTGTGAAGATGATCATGTATGCTAAATGCAATTTTTATAGAATTAACACTAAAAAAGTAAATTTGTATTGGGGAAAGGATAACGCAATTTAAATAGTATCAACAATTTAGTGAGTGAGTATATAGACTACTTAATCTACAACTATAAAATCTACAATTACGTAATCTACAACTACGTAATCTACAACTATAAAATCTATAATTACGTAATCTACAACTACGTAATCTACAACTACGTAATCTACAACTACGTAATCTACAACTACGTAATCTACAACTTGTAAATACATAACATTATGTAATCTACAACTACAAAATTAATTGGAGATTGACAATAATTACTAATCACATATGAATTGGCACTCCAACATGGATTAATCCACTTAGGGTAAATATAAGCCTCCATGTAGAAGATTGCTTGCACTACAAAATTGCAAACAAAGAGTGACAAAAAATAAAATGTAAAAGCGTAGGAAAACTTGGATGAACTCTTGATCGAATGAAATGCGGCATATAAGCATAGCCTTAACAAAACAAAAAAAAAAAAATTCTAAATAATTTTTAAATTAATTTTATGATGAACACAAATAATAAGACAATTGGCATAGTGGTATGAAGTCCCTATAAGAAGCAAATTGAAATTTATTTAGATAAATTGGGTGGCTTTGCAAAAAGCATATAGAAGGGGATGGACAATATATGTTTAGCATGCAATAGAATTCTCGTGCATAATCAGAGAACGTATTGTATTCTTGAACAAGTAGAATTGTAAATGTAATCTTTGCTTGAGTTGGTGCATAGTCTTGTTTATAAAGCCATATTTAGATAAAGGCTATTGTTTTGCTCAAAGAAATTAGCTGCTTCAGTCATTTGTCCATTTTGTTTCATATGGTCCACTTTTGAATGTCCCTATTGTTCATATTGTTGCCACTTAAATTACGCTTTAATTCAATAATTCACAAATTTTTCATATAAATTCCAAAAATCGCAAAACCACTTAAGTTGAATTTTGTTTAATTAAAAAGGAACACAGTTATAAATGTTCCATTTCTTGATATTATGTGTGATTGGCTCGTAAAAAAACACAATGTGCGATAAAACCTTCTCAAGATATCAAATGTGCATTTAAAGGCTTTAAACATGTAATAGTAGGTGATGGTCATGTTGGGGCATCTATTGGAGTTGTCTAATTTACAATTCTCTCTATGCAGGTGTTAAACAAGTTCATTTTTTAAATTATAACAAAGTAAGACTTCAATAGATGCAATTTTAGTTTTCTAAACTTCTAACATATCAAGAATTTTATTTTTGATTAGAATCAAAGGTTTGAAAGTAAATTTATTTTATTTTTTAATTAAAAATTTAAGTTATATACTTATGTCCCACTTAAACAATAAGCCCTAAAAACAAGATATGGAATATCAAACAGTTTACTATTGTTCCATGATAATTGTACCATTATTACAATAAAAAATTCCTGATTGTTATACACATTCAAAAAATGTAATAAAGTACAAATATTTTGTATTTTTGATGTTTATTGAGGTGAAGTACTGGGATGGGTGACCTCCCCGGAAGTCCCGGTGCTGCATTTATTTAAAAAGCCATTGAGGTAAAGACATTACGAACAAACAATGCATTCACGCCAATCTTCGATTTGAAGATTGGAATTCTTGTCTATCTATCTTTGAAGATTGGAATTCTTGTCTATCTATCTAGGGAGAAGTAAAATAAAGTGGACCAAAAAAGTCCTTAGCTATTTGCTAGTTTCAGCCCTTTTACAAAAATTGCACAAAAGTGATGGAAAGATGTAATTGAAGTCATTTTTTTTTGCTAATATGGATTCTCAACTTGTTTTTCTACGACTTGGAAAAGTTTCGTGCGAAGTAGATACTTTAAAGTTATTGTATGAAGGCTTTAAATCCAAGCAAAGTGAATACAGTCATTTGAAAAAGTGGCTAAAAAAGATTAAAAAACTATCGAAAAATCACTTTTAATTAAGTGGTGCCTTCTATATGTTTAAAAGGTATTCTAAAATAGTCAATTTATATACTCGTTAATTGGTTCTAAAAGTACCGCAAAGATGTTTTTAAAGAGGGTCACTTTTGCGGTACTTTTTATGCATTTTTTTTCACCAAACATTGTTGTCTAAATTGAAAAAAACATCCTCTAAAGACAATAGAGGGCACCAAATGAAGAAATTAAGACTTTGGAAAAGTTCATTTTCATGATTTAGAACTAGTGGTCACATTAAGTTTCAATTGAGGATTTTCTTTTTTATGCAAATGCGTGTAAAGTACCGTATGACACCCTAGAAAGTGACTAAAATGCTCAAAAACTACACCAAAATGCTCAAAATCAGCTTTGAGCTTTAAAAAACAACACACTTCATATTCACTTCTTAGTGATCACATATTGCACTTTGTGATCCACTTTATTGTGCTCTCCTTCATCTATCTATCTTCTTCTTCTTCTAATTCTAACTGACGACACAATTTCAATGCAAATGAAAATAGTAATGCCCAAACCGAATGCGAAGAAGATCCACCTAGGAGAAACAGCTAGCAAACCGGTACAAAAAGCCAATACGCAAAAGCACAGGGAGCCTCCTAGGCAGGGCTGATTTTTCACAAAGTCCCAGCCCGTCCATGTCCAAAAACCTCGAATTGAAAGGCAAAAAAAAATGAAACCCGTCCCAAAACCGGTAATCTCAAAACAAACCCGTCCATGGAAAGGTTGAAAAAAAAACAACCCGTCCCAAAACCGGTTCAAAAAAATAGTACCCGTCCCGTAGTAGTTGTAAATTTTTTATAAAAAAAATAAAAACAAAAAAATAAAAATAATAAAAAAAAATAAAAAAACAGAGCCAAAGGTGATTTCTCCAAGGGGACTTCTTCAGTTGGTTTCTTTGAGCACGTTGTAGCCTTTGAGGTATGTTTGGTGACATTTTATTATTTTATCTTCTTTCAAGTGTTAAACAAGTAATGTGTAGAAGAAACGAACATACAGTTGCTCACAAAAGTTGTGGGACGCCCTAAAAATTGGTCTCATAAATTGAGAAATAAAAATTATGAAGTGAAATTTGGACGTGTTGTAGTACATAAGGGAATTTACCTTCATGTGAAATTTCACTTTAAATAGACTATTTTAAGACCCATTATTATTTGAATGAAATTTATATGGAAAAAAAAAACTTGTTGTGAAAAGCCAAAATGTGACATTTCTTTTTATAGGAAGAATGTACATCTTGACTTGAGTCACATATTAAAGTTTCATGAATTTTGGAGTTTTTATTCATTAAGATTTTATTGATTGAAAAATGATCCCAAAATTTTGAAATTTTTAATTTTCACTCCATAAATTGCAAAAAAATAAAATAAAAATGCACAATCACATCAAATAACTATATATGACATGATGTAATTGATATTTACATCTTTCATTTTTTGAGGAAAAATTGTCAAAAAAAATAATATTTTTAGAACCCGTGCAAAGTGAATTTTACACGTCCAAAAACCGGTTCATTTTCAAAGAACCCGTCCATTGGAAATGTTTTTTTTTTCATAACATGTCCCTGGACATGTTGAGGACCTTGTGAAAAATCACCACTGCTCCTAGGTAGTAATAGACTCGAACTAGCCCACGGGCAATGACTTCCATGATCTCGACCTCTCTCGAGGTTGCACTACCGTCCAAAGTGTCGTCAGTCCGAGGCGGAGCGTTGAACTCGGGGCGAAACAGATTCAGGAATACGATCATGACAGCAAATAAGCCCATTATCGCAAACAGAAACGACATGGAAGCCATAAAGAGGTACAGCTGTGCCCCTTTCCGAATATGGCCGTCGGTGTCGAAAGAGCCCGGGGGCTGCAGAATTGCCACACTCATTGCACCTGCCAGCAGAACCAGAAGTACGGCGTAGGAATTGAATTGGACTATTAGCGCTTTGTGCCTCATCCTGATGTAACTTCTCGACGTCACCCCGTATATCTCACTATGGCTCCCTTGAGTAGTCACAGCTTGCCCAGGGGTCTGCAAAATTCGATGTGCAACGAAACAAGATCAATCCATGTTGATAGAACATGCAATTCAAACTTCAAAGCATGACAAACTCCTCTACGAATAGGTCCTACACATCACAACAACACTCAGTCAACACCACTTGATTGTGAGTCCTTACAAGTGAACATTATGAACATATTTTTGTTATTTCTAAGCCATTTCAGGTCATTTTTGCTGCTTGGAGGGCCTAAATTGTAATAGCATAGGTAGCTCAAGTGATCGGTTATGGGCCTAATGGTTACACTACTACACTTTAAGTGTCTTAGTTGGATGAGCATTTTATGAAGGGTTAGAGGATGATAGAACGTACCCGTTGCTGACGGTTGCTCCCCCCCCAGGCACTCAGGGACGCCGACCTTCTTGTCTGCAACAGATAAGAAACGCATGCGTGATCGATCAGACAAAGCCTGTATGTACAAATCAAGCCTACAACTGCTTCATTGCTACTCTAATCTCAGGTAGCACCAGTCACAATTCCACCCGGATATATACTGCTCAGATATGCACGAGCACACATACACAACTTAGCTTGTTTCTGTCAAACAAAGGATTGAAACATGTCGGCAACCAGTGAGCCCGAATTGCAGAACAAATCAACAAACGGCATCACAATATGTGAAGGACTCACCATGCCGAGCAGGTTTGAAGACGTCGAAAGCTCCGTCTCTTCCATTGAGCCCTGCTCAGAGCGTGTATCTACGTGAGGCTCGCTCGTACCCTCGTTCCTCAATAATCCCATCTCCATATTGCTCTCTCTTACACCGTGATCCATGAATTGAATGTAGGGTACGTACTAACGCTGTTAAAGTGATCGATCGAACCCTACTGGCACAAAGGTGAGCAGCTAGCTAGCTCTGTAACCTTCATAAACTGAAAGCTGGTCGTCCTCGGAGAGAACTGAGGCACGCATGTATGATGTACAGCATCTCGACTTTTCGAGGGCTGGAACGCATGTGTGATGTACACATGGTCGAACCAAGAGGTATCCTCGAACGGCGATCGACCAATTAATCCCGGCACTAGGCATACTGTAGTGGAGCTAATTGTGACCGTGTACAGACATCTCTGCAGACGGAGTCGTTGCCCCTTGCGAGGTGATGCGTGAGATACAGAGATTTCGATGTCTGGACGTTAGAAAGCAGCCAAGCCTCCACAAGGTGATCAGGCGTGAGATACTGAGATCGTTGATGAGTGTTATATGAAGATGAGTGTTATTTAGTGAAAGTCAAACATCACAGTATTCTCAACAGTTTCTATGAATAGTGAACTTTTAGGGGCCATTACAATCAATTTCTGTAAAGCACCAAGTGTACTAATTTCAGTAAATTCTTCCCTTGCCGAGATAATTTCCACGCTCTCACATTTAATGTTACGTTGTGAAGATTAATCTTATGATATTGTAGTGGCGTGTAATATTTAGTGATTTGATTTGCAATTACACTAATCAGTAAGTCTTATGTAGTGTAGAAAGCCATTGATTCCCGATTCTTGGACTATAGTAGAAAGTTAGAAACGCATGTTAGCTAAGGCACAACAAATGGCTAATTATCCAGCGGCACATTGTAGCCACTACCAGAGGTATTGCTGTTTCTCATTCCGTCAACTCCGGACCACCCTATTTCGGCCAATAGTCATTGAGAGATTAGGTCTCACGATGTGTTACATGTGTCGCTTCTTATGCTCTCCGTAATTGCTCTTTAAATATTATAGGTAACAAATATATTTAGCATGGCTGCCTGAATTGCCCTTCGAACACAAAATTCCACTTTGGGTACCATAACTATTCTTTGAAATGACTAATTGAAAAAATATATTAGACCTCAAAGTCCTTGTTACGGCAAACGTTCACAAAAAGTTTCAAAAAATATCAATTTAAATTGAAGTTGTACATGTACATGCCCAAACTCTTAAAAAACCCAATTTTGCCACTTTGTCCTTTAGGGGTTAAGGAATGAGAAACGACACCTTTTGTGGTAGCGAGGAATCGGAATGGAAGAAGAACTTTGGGGAGTTGTTGATGCCGCGTGCTGCTTGTTCAAACTACGTTAAATGGTGATGTAGCGTGTATGGTACGGTGCTCAATAATGGCTCAATTTTTAGCGTGGGAAATCTACATCGAAATCAAGAACTCTGCAAGTAATTTCCATGCATAGGGAAACTAAGTGAAAAGTTGGAGCAAGTGGAATCATCATTTTTGGATTCTTCTACAATTAGTTGAGGGGAAGCACAATAAAGTGAACCACAAAAGTGCTTATCTTTTTTCCAATTTCAGCCCCTTCTGTAAAGACTAGAGAAAGTGGGATTTACGTTATGTTGATGCAAAATTAAGTTTGGAATACGGAAAGTAGACTTGATCTTCTTCAACTTCCCAAAGTTGCGAGAAAAGATATTGAGTTTACAATGGAAAACGGAGATGTCAAAGTCAGGCAAAGTGAATGGTCGTCATTTGGAAAAGTGAACATAACGGTTTAGGGTTTTGTCCAAAATCACTTTTAATTTCGCGGTGCACTCTATATGTTTAAGAAGTATTCTAAAATAGTCAATTAATATACTCATTGATTGGTTTAGGGTTCCAAAAGTACCGCAAGGATACTTTTTAAGAGGGTCACTTCCACGGTACTTTTTGTGCGTTTTTTTCCACCGAACATTGTTTTTCAAATTGAAAAAAACATCCTCTAAAGACAATAGATGGCTCCAAATGAAGAAATTAAGACTTTGGAAAAGTTTATTTTCATGAATTAGAACTAGTGGTCAAATTAAGTTTCAATTGAAGATATTCTTTTTATGAAGATGTATATAAGATACCTTATGACACCCTAGAAAGTGACTAAAATGCTCAAAAACTACACCAAAATGCTCAAAATCAGCTTTGAGCCTTAAAAAACAGCACACTTCATATTCACTTGTTGGTGGTCACATTTTGCACTTTGTGGTCCACTTTATTGTGCTGCCCCCCAGTTATGAATTTTTGAAGTTGGATTTATAGGTGTTTTTAAATTGGTGCCCTAAAATGGCACCATAGAATGTTTGCCATCTGTACACGGTATTGTTGGGTTGGGAAGCTATTATATACCTCCAAGGGAAGATTACTAGGGCTCCGTTATTGTAACCGCTCTATTTTAGAGCATTCTACCATAGTTTCTTGAGGAGCTTCGATCCTCTAGCTTAGTTTGCATTTAACATTACAAAAAATAGCATAATTGAATCACACTAAAGCCGTCTGTGATAGAGGAGGTCCATCAGAGCAAGGAGATCAATTTGAACGAGATAGATCCTAGGCTCCTAGCCACTGTATTTATTTTCTACAGTAATTTGCCCCTCGTAGACTTGTAGCATCTCGGTCCACACTCCACAGTCCCTCCTTCAGGGCCTCTTTACACTAGTGACCAAGGGCCGGGACAAATATTTCTCTTGGTCACGGCCCTTGGTCAAGATTCTAAAGTGTGGGAGAATATGGTACGAATTTGCGTCTTCTACAATGCCGTACGAGAACCTCAAAGTCCGACAAAGTGAATGCAGTCTTTTGAAAAAGTGATAAGAACATCTGTCAAATGTTGTCGGAAATTACTTTTGATTCCACAATGCCCTCCGTTTGTGAATTGCGGTTGTAGAAATGACAATGACAACTTCAAATGAAAGTTTGGGCGGACGAGAAGTACCGCAAGGACGTTTTTGAGACCCAGTTTTCCGCTAAACTTTTTGGGGGTTTTTTAATTTTCACCGAACATTGTTTTTTAAATTGAAAAAAAATCCTCTAATGATAAATTATAGAGGCCACCAAATGAAGAAATTAAGACTTTGGAAAAGTTCGTTTTCATGATTTAGAATTAACTGTGGTCAAATTTAGTTTCAATTCAGGATGTTCTTTTTATGAAGATGCGTGTATGATACCTTATGACACCGTAGAAAGTGACTAAAATGCTCAAAAATTACACCAAAATGCTCAAAATGAGCTTTGAGCTTTAAAAAACAGCACACTTCATATTCACTTCTTAGTGATCACATATTGCACTTTGTGGTCCACTTTATTGTACTCTCCCCCAATTATTATCCAAATTATCAATTGTAGATTTTATAAAAAAGATCTTAATTTACAAAGCAAAATTATGAGAATCCTTCATGTGTTGGTAGAGAAGACTTCTTTAAGTTTCTTATGCACTTTGAGCTTTGTGATTTGGATAATTTTTGAGAAGATGGTGATTATTTGAATTTTGAAGGTGGGGGGAAGCACAATAAAGTGAACCACAAAAGTGCTTATCTTTTTTCCAATTTCAGCCCCTTCTGTAAAGACTAGAGAAAGTAGGATTTACGTTATGTTGATGCAAAATTAAGTTTGGAATACGGAAAGTAGACTTGATCTTCTTCAACTTCCCAAAGTTGCGAGAAAAGATATTGAGTTTACAATGGAAAACGGAGATGTCAAAGTCAGGCAAAGTGAATGGTCGTCATTTGGAAAAGTGAACATAACGGTTTAGGGTTTTGTCCAAAATCACTTTTAATTTCGCGGTGCACTCTATATGTTTAAGAAGTATTCTAAAATAGTCAATTAATATACTCATTGATTGGTTTAGGGTTCCAAAAGTACCGCAAGGATACTTTTTAAGAGGGTCACTTCCACGGTACTTTTTGTGCGTTTTTTTCCACCGAACATTGTTTTTCAAATTGAAAAAAACATCCTCTAAAGACAATAGATGGCTCCAAATGAAGAAATTAAGACTTTGGAAAAGTTTATTTTCATGAATTAGAACTAGTGGTCAAATTAAGTTTCAATTGAAGATATTCTTTTTATGAAGATGTATATAAGATACCTTATGACACCCTAGAAAGTGACTAAAATGCTCAAAAACTACACCAAAATGCTCAAAATCAGCTTTGAGCCTTAAAAAACAGCACACTTCATATTCACTTGTTGGTGGTCACATTTTGCACTTTGTGGTCCACTTTATTGTGCTGCCCCCCAGTTATGAATTTTTGAAGTTGGATTTATAGGTGTTTTTAAATTGGTGCCCTAAAATGGCACCATAGAATGTTTGCCATCTGTACACGGTATTGTTGGGTTGGGAAGCTATTATATACCTCCAAGGGAAGATTACTAGGGCTCCGTTATTGTAACCGCTCTATTTTAGAGCATTCTACCATAGTTTCTTGAGGAGCTTCGATCCTCTAGCTTAGTTTGCATTTAACATTACAAAAAATAGCATAATTGAATCACACTAAAGCCGTCTGTGATAGAGGAGGTCCATCAGAGCAAGGAGATCAATTTGAACGAGATAGATCCTAGGCTCCTAGCCACTGTATTTATTTTCTACAGTAATTTGCCCCTCGTAGACTTGTAGCATCTCGGTCCACACTCCACAGTCCCTCCTTCAGGGCCTCTTTACACTAGTGACCAAGGGCCGGGACAAATATTTCTCTTGGTCACGGCCCTTGGTCAAGATTCTAAAGTGTGGGAGAATATGGTACGAATTTGCGTCTTCTACAATGCCGTACGAGAACCTCAAAGTCCGACAAAGTGAATGCAGTCTTTTGAAAAAGTGATAAGAACATCTGTCAAATGTTGTCGGAAATTACTTTTGATTCCACAATGCCCTCCGTTTGTGAATTGCGGTTGTAGAAATGACAATGACAACTTCAAATGAAAGTTTGGGCGGACGAGAAGTACCGCAAGGACGTTTTTGAGACCCAGTTTTCCGCTAAACTTTTTGGGGGTTTTTTAATTTTCACCGAACATTGTTTTTTAAATTGAAAAAAACATCCTCTAATGATAAATTATAGAGGCCACCAAATGAAGAAATTAAGACTTTGGAAAAGTTCGTTTTCATGATTTAGAATTAACTGTGGTCAAATTTAGTTTCAATTCAGGATGTTCTTTTTATGAAGATGCGTGTATGATACCTTATGACACCGTAGAAAGTGACTAAAATGCTCAAAAATTACACCAAAATGCTCAAAATGAGCTTTGAGCTTTAAAAAACAGCACACTTCATATTCACTTCTTAGTGATCACATATTGCACTTTGTGGTCCACTTTATTGTACTCTCCCCCAATTATTATCCAAATTATCAATTGTAGATTTTATAAAAAAGATCTTAATTTACAAAGCAAAATTATGAGAATCCTTCATGTGTTGGTAGAGAAGACTTCTTTAAGTTTCTTATGCACTTTGAGCTTTGTGATTTGGATAATTTTTGAGAAGATGGTGATTATTTGAATTTTGAAGGTGGGGGGAAGCACAATAAAGTGAACCACAAAAGTGCTTATCTTTTTTCCAATTTCAGCCCCTTCTGTAAAGACTAGAGAAAGTAGGATTTACGTTATGTTGATGCAAAATTAAGTTTGGAATACGGAAAGTAGACTTGATCTTCTTCAACTTCCCAAAGTTGCGAGAAAAGATATTGAGTTTACAATGGAAAACGGAGATGTCAAAGTCAGGCAAAGTGAATGGTCGTCATTTGGAAAAGTGAACATAACGGTTTAGGGTTTTGTCCAAAATCACTTTTAATTTCGCGGTGCACTCTATATGTTTAAGAAGTATTCTAAAATAGTCAATTAATATACTCATTGATTGGTTTAGGGTTCCAAAAGTACCGCAAGGATACTTTTTAAGAGGGTCACTTCCACGGTACTTTTTGTGCGTTTTTTTCCACCGAACATTGTTTTTCAAATTGAAAAAAACATCCTCTAAAGACAATAGATGGCTCCAAATGAAGAAATTAAGACTTTGGAAAAGTTTATTTTCATGAATTAGAACTAGTGGTCAAATTAAGTTTCAATTGAAGATATTCTTTTTATGAAGATGTATATAAGATACCTTATGACACCCTAGAAAGTGACTAAAATGCTCAAAAACTACACCAAAATGCTCAAAATCAGCTTTGAGCCTTAAAAAACAGCACACTTCATATTCACTTGTTGGTGGTCACATTTTGCACTTTGTGGTCCACTTTATTGTGCTGCCCCCCAGTTATGAATTTTTGAAGTTGGATTTATAGGTGTTTTTAAATTGGTGCCCTAAAATGGCACCATAGAATGTTTGCCATCTGTACACGGTATTGTTGGGTTGGGAAGCTATTATATACCTCCAAGGGAAGATTACTAGGGCTCCGTTATTGTAACCGCTCTATTTTAGAGCATTCTACCATAGTTTCTTGAGGAGCTTCGATCCTCTAGCTTAGTTTGCATTTAACATTACAAAAAATAGCATAATTGAATCACACTAAAGCCGTCTGTGATAGAGGAGGTCCATCAGAGCAAGGAGATCAATTTGAACGAGATAGATCCTAGGCTCCTAGCCACTGTATTTATTTTCTACAGTAATTTGCCCCTCGTAGACTTGTAGCATCTCGGTCCACACTCCACAGTCCCTCCTTCAGGGCCTCTTTACACTAGTGACCAAGGGCCGGGACAAATATTTCTCTTGGTCACGGCCCTTGGTCAAGATTCTAAAGTGTGGGAGAATATGGTACGAATTTGCGTCTTCTACAATGCCGTACGAGAACCTCAAAGTCCGACAAAGTGAATGCAGTCTTTTGAAAAAGTGATAAGAACATCTGTCAAATGTTGTCGGAAATTACTTTTGATTCCACAATGCCCTCCGTTTGTGAATTGCGGTTGTAGAAATGACAATGACAACTTCAAATGAAAGTTTGGGCGGACGAGAAGTACCGCAAGGACGTTTTTGAGACCCAGTTTTCCGCTAAACTTTTTGGGGGTTTTTTAATTTTCACCGAACATTGTTTTTTAAATTGAAAAAAACATCCTCTAATGATAAATTATAGAGGCCACCAAATGAAGAAATTAAGACTTTGGAAAAGTTCGTTTTCATGATTTAGAATTAACTGTGGTCAAATTTAGTTTCAATTCAGGATGTTCTTTTTATGAAGATGCGTGTATGATACCTTATGACACCGTAGAAAGTGACTAAAATGCTCAAAAATTACACCAAAATGCTCAAAATGAGCTTTGAGCTTTAAAAAACAGCACACTTCATATTCACTTCTTAGTGATCACATATTGCACTTTGTGGTCCACTTTATTGTACTCTCCCCCAATTATTATCCAAATTATCAATTGTAGATTTTATAAAAAAGATCTTAATTTACAAAGCAAAATTATGAGAATCCTTCATGTGTTGGTAGAGAAGACTTCTTTAAGTTTCTTATGCACTTTGAGCTTTGTGATTTGGATAATTTTTGAGAAGATGGTGATTATTTGAATTTTGAAGGTGGGGGGAAGCACAATAAAGTGAACCACAAAAGTGCTTATCTTTTTTCCAATTTCAGCCCCTTCTGTAAAGACTAGAGAAAGTAGGATTTACGTTATGTTGATGCAAAATTAAGTTTGGAATACGGAAAGTAGACTTGATCTTCTTCAACTTCCCAAAGTTGCGAGAAAAGATATTGAGTTTACAATGGAAAACGGAGATGTCAAAGTCAGGCAAAGTGAATGGTCGTCATTTGGAAAAGTGAACATAACGGTTTAGGGTTTTGTCCAAAATCACTTTTAATTTCGCGGTGCACTCTATATGTTTAAGAAGTATTCTAAAATAGTCAATTAATATACTCATTGATTGGTTTAGGGTTCCAAAAGTACCGCAAGGATACTTTTTAAGAGGGTCACTTCCACGGTACTTTTTGTGCGTTTTTTTCCACCGAACATTGTTTTTCAAATTGAAAAAAACATCCTCTAAAGACAATAGATGGCTCCAAATGAAGAAATTAAGACTTTGGAAAAGTTTATTTTCATGAATTAGAACTAGTGGTCAAATTAAGTTTCAATTGAAGATATTCTTTTTATGAAGATGTATATAAGATACCTTATGACACCCTAGAAAGTGACTAAAATGCTCAAAAACTACACCAAAATGCTCAAAATCAGCTTTGAGCCTTAAAAAACAGCACACTTCATATTCACTTGTTGGTGGTCACATTTTGCACTTTGTGGTCCACTTTATTGTGCTGCCCCCCAGTTATGAATTTTTGAAGTTGGATTTATAGGTGTTTTTAAATTGGTGCCCTAAAATGGCACCATAGAATGTTTGCCATCTGTACACGGTATTGTTGGGTTGGGAAGCTATTATATACCTCCAAGGGAAGATTACTAGGGCTCCGTTATTGTAACCGCTCTATTTTAGAGCATTCTACCATAGTTTCTTGAGGAGCTTCGATCCTCTAGCTTAGTTTGCATTTAACATTACAAAAAATAGCATAATTGAATCACACTAAAGCCGTCTGTGATAGAGGAGGTCCATCAGAGCAAGGAGATCAATTTGAACGAGATAGATCCTAGGCTCCTAGCCACTGTATTTATTTTCTACAGTAATTTGCCCCTCGTAGACTTGTAGCATCTCGGTCCACACTCCACAGTCCCTCCTTCAGGGCCTCTTTACACTAGTGACCAAGGGCCGGGACAAATATTTCTCTTGGTCACGGCCCTTGGTCAAGATTCTAAAGTGTGGGAGAATATGGTACGAATTTGCGTCTTCTACAATGCCGTACGAGAACCTCAAAGTCCGACAAAGTGAATGCAGTCTTTTGAAAAAGTGATAAGAACATCTGTCAAATGTTGTCGGAAATTACTTTTGATTCCACAATGCCCTCCGTTTGTGAATTGCGGTTGTAGAAATGACAATGACAACTTCAAATGAAAGTTTGGGCGGACGAGAAGTACCGCAAGGACGTTTTTGAGACCCAGTTTTCCGCTAAACTTTTTGGGGGTTTTTTAATTTTCACCGAACATTGTTTTTTAAATTGAAAAAAACATCCTCTAATGATAAATTATAGAGGCCACCAAATGAAGAAATTAAGACTTTGGAAAAGTTCGTTTTCATGATTTAGAATTAACTGTGGTCAAATTTAGTTTCAATTCAGGATGTTCTTTTTATGAAGATGCGTGTATGATACCTTATGACACCGTAGAAAGTGACTAAAATGCTCAAAAATTACACCAAAATGCTCAAAATGAGCTTTGAGCTTTAAAAAACAGCACACTTCATATTCACTTCTTAGTGATCACATATTGCACTTTGTGGTCCACTTTATTGTACTCTCCCCCAATTATTATCCAAATTATCAATTGTAGATTTTATAAAAAAGATCTTAATTTACAAAGCAAAATTATGAGAATCCTTCATGTGTTGGTAGAGAAGACTTCTTTAAGTTTCTTATGCACTTTGAGCTTTGTGATTTGGATAATTTTTGAGAAGATGGTGATTATTTGAATTTTGAAGGTGGGGGGAAGCACAATAAAGTGAACCACAAAAGTGCTTATCTTTTTTCCAATTTCAGCCCCTTCTGTAAAGACTAGAGAAAGTAGGATTTACGTTATGTTGATGCAAAATTAAGTTTGGAATACGGAAAGTAGACTTGATCTTCTTCAACTTCCCAAAGTTGCAAGAAAAGATATTGAGTTTACAATGGAAAACGGAGATGTCAAAGTCAGGCAAAGTGAATGGTCGTCATTTGGAAAAGTGAACATAACGGTTTAGGGTTTTGTCCAAAATCACTTTTAATTTCGCGGTGCACTCTATATGTTTAAGAAGTATTCTAAAATAGTCAATTAATATACTCATTGATTGGTTTAGGGTTCCAAAAGTACCGCAAGGATACTTTTTAAGAGGGTCACTTCCACGGTACTTTTTGTGCGTTTTTTTCCACCGAACATTGTTTTTCAAATTGAAAAAAACATCCTCTAAAGACAATAAATGGCTCCAAATGAAGAAATTAAGACTTTGGAAAAGTTTATTTTCATGAATTAGAACTAGTGGTCAAATTAAGTTTCAATTGAAGATATTCTTTTTATGAAGATGTATATAAGATACCTTATGACACCCTAGAAAGTGACTAAAATGCTCAAAAACTACACCAAAATGCTCAAAATCAGCTTTGAGCCTTAAAAAACAGCACACTTCATATTCACTTGTTGGTGGTCACATTTTGCACTTTGTGGTCCACTCTATTGTGCTCTCCCCCAGGTATGTTATTTGTTAGTACTGCGGTACGAACATAAACTTGTGGTAGGTGTATGTAGGATCAAGTTTCATAATCTTTATGACGTCGATAGCATGTGACCAAATTTTCATTTTGAACTTGGTAAGAGATTTTCATCCCCAGGGAGGTGTCATAGTTGGAAGTTGTGAAAATGATTTAGATACCCTTTGTTTCTCAGAACTTACTACATTAGTGGGTAGATTTGGAATATCATCTTCTTGTGAGTCTCAGTTTGGACTTGAATTTCTTCACATGAGTAAAGAACATAAAGATGTTCCAAGTCCAAAAATTCCACACAAAGAAAAAGATCTTCAATCCTTGGGAAGATGTCAAAGTTGGCACTTATAAAACACTTCTTAGAGCTACCCCTTCTAAGTACCCCTTCTAAGTAGATATCTTCTTTTGTATCAATCTTCTAGCTATCGAGGAACATTGGTAGCAAGTACTAATTATATGAGTGGAAACCACCATGAAGCAGAAAATAAAGAACATTGAATAAACATTACGGGGGGAGAGCACAATAAAGTGGACCACAAAGTGCAAAATGTGACCACCAACAAGTGAATATGAAGTGTGCTGTTTTTTAAGGCTCAAAGCTGATTTTGAGCATTTTGGTGTAGTTTTTGAGCATTTTAGTCACTTTCTAGGGTGTCATAAGGTATCTTATATACATCTTCATAAAAAGAATATCTTCAATTGAAACTTAATTTGACCACTAGTTCTAATTCATGAAAATAAACTTTTCCAAAGTCTTAATTTCTTCATTTGGAGCCATCTATTGTCTTTAGAGGATGTTTTTTTCAATTTGAAAAACAATGTTCGGTGGAAAAAAACGCACAAAAAGTACCGTGGAAGTGACCCTCTTAAAAAGTATCCTTGCGGTACTTTTGGAACCCTAAACCAATCAATGAGTATATTAATTGACTATTTTAGAATACTTCTTAAACATATAGAGTGCACCGCGAAATTAAAAGTGATTTTGGACAAAACCCTAAACCGTTATGTTCACTTTTCCAAATGACGACCATTCACTTTGCCTGACTTTGACATCTCCGTTTTCCATTGTAAACTCAATATCTTTTCTCGCAACTTTGGGAAGTTGAAGAAGATCAAGTCTACTTTCCGTATTCCAAACTTAATTTTGCATCAACATAACGTAAATCCTACTTTCTCTAGTCTTTACAGAAGGGGCTGAAATTGGAAAAAAGATAAGCACTTTTGTGGTTCACTTTATTGTGCTTCCCCCCTACGGCCAATCTAAAGTGGAAATGTAAGGAGTGACCTACTGTTCTTTAACAATAGAGCAAATACAATAAACCAATTATTTAATATCAAACCATTAAACAACGTCCTTCAAGGTCACATACTTCACTACTTCAATGGTACTTTAAAACCGAAGTCTACAGGATCTTTCTCACTTCACAGTGTTTCTGCCATACAAATGGTAAACAAACGAAATATTTTCCCCTGAGTCTATCACTCAGTCTAAATATATAAGAACTTACTCCCAGTCCCAATTGTTACTCCTACCTAACAGGGCAGAATAAGCTATTTGGAGGCAGCCTACTTGCAACTCCACTAGCGAGTTTGATACACTGTTGATGCATAAACAATGCATTATACCACAGATGCTGTACTGCACTGTCGTTTGCACACTCATTATAACGTGCGTATTTAATATTATATAATCAGCTAGAACCATTGCGGATATTGCGTACCACCTCCGGAGCGCATGTCTACTACATACACACTGCAGAGTCTGCGCCCCTTCCCACCGCTCTCATCCTCATTGTGCTCCCCCAAGTTACCGAGGAATGCCGAAACACATTGCATCATGTATCTTCATGTGTTGTATCCTTGAACAAGGAGTACTGTAACTCTAATCTTTCCTTGAGTTGGTGCAGTCTCGTTTATGGAGCTTTTTTAGAGAGAGGCATTTGTTCTAGAGCTCGAAGAATTTAGCTGCTTCGGTGACTTGTCCATTCTGTTTCGTATGGTCCTGGAATTGTTGTCTACGAAGGGATTCAGGTACCATCTTCTTTGTTGGATCAGATGGCGTCTTTGAATGGGGACTCGGAGTCTGGACCGATCACAACGTCAAGCACTCAGAGGTCCTCTGCAGACGTAAGTGAAATATTTGACTCTAGATTCTGCCGTGGGTATTCTTGATTCGTACTCATTAGACCGAGTTCACTAGAAATTTTAAGTCGGTTATTTTTTGGCTGTAGCTACTAGAGCTCTGGATTTGGATGTTCATGCTTCGCAATAATGTCCAGTGAACTGGCTAGACTTCTAGATTGTGATAACTTATGGACATGTACTTTAGTTTATTCTTTTAACACACGATCAGGTAGGAATGCTTAGAAGTAGTTGTATAGCCTGCTAAGAGCAAGTTGACCTTCAATTTTTTTGTTTCTGGACCTCTGTCAATGTGTTTACAAAAGTTAGATGCAAAGTTCACATGCCGTAGTGGAAATTGAAAGTTCACATGCCGTAGTGGAAGTTGAAAAGTTAGTGATCACACCTGCTTGGTCCTCCGAGGAACTTTTTATTGAATCTTATGAAAAGGAGCTACTGAGGGAGGCCAGAATGTTTCCCGACTTGAAGCTGCTTGCAAATTACCCAGTCCATTAACTGAGATCAACCTCTGAGTACCGTATAATTAACGTCTTTTGGCAAACTGTATGGACATGTCTGCGACTCTGCTGTGTCTGGAAGTTCGAATGTCAATTTGACTTCAAAACTGCAAATAGTTCACTTGCAGTTTGAAATGTACAAACGATCTCAACCTTCATGCATGGGTACGTAGCATATTCGTGCGTAGCTATTTTCTAGAACCGCGTGCCACTACTTCAGTTGCATAACTATGTTGTGTGACTGGTGATCTACTTGCAGCCAATAAAGCTATGGAAGAGGGCTGTAAGGTTCGTCACAGCTGCAAACAAATTTAACATATTAGCCGGCCCGGAAGTGACCCAAGTTGATCAGGTACGAATCAAGCATTATCACTTTCTGCTCGCTATAGAATGAGTAATGATTAGACTACATTTTACTACTACCGCGGCCTGCAAATCATAGAGCATAACCTTTGCTCGTTATTGACACTATCAAGACGATATTCAAAGAATGCTATAACAAACATCTCAAATATATTGTACTGGCATATATTGCAGGAAATCTGTGACCATGAAGGAAGCAGCACAGGCCGGAATGGAAGCAGCAATGGGCAATATGCATACGGAAATCCAATAACTCAATCTCCTATACAAGCTACACCCTCTCAACATTCATCCGATGACTTGGGATACCTCAGGATCGTGCAGGGAGCTCTAGTCCAACAACTCAATGCTTTTGGCTTCGTTCTCACATTACTCGCAACAGTCACGTCTGTAGCAATTTTACAACCACCAGGCTCTTTCGATGGCGACGGGCACGTCCGACCCTACAGACTACTTGCATGCTACCTGTTATTTGCTTCTCTCTCATTCCTACTCGCTTGCACCGGACTCTTCGCTGTGATTGTCGGACAAGCATCACTCTATCGTCCAGGATTTTACCCAGTAGACTCAGCAGGAAGCCAGCGTCTTTCAGTGCAGAAGCTCACACCAAAAGAAGGATTTGACGAGATTCCAACACTGAAACTGATTGTTGAGGATAACCTGTCGAGAGTGAGACGCCTGAAGACGTACTTGGGATTCTCCTTGGCCATGGGCATGACAGCATACGTCTGTGGTGCATTTGCCATCTTGGGGCCTGGACAGAGAAACCTGTGGATGGCGGTGGGAACCATTGGCGTGAGCTTTGTGATCTTGGCAACTGAGGGTGTGATGACTTGGAGAGGCCCTGCTCTACCTCCGACGTCCTTGGCAAGACTGCAACAGATAATCCATTGAGATTGGGGGACCTAGTTAGAATTTCAGATGTGAAGGCCCTTCTGAAGTTTGGGAGTTTGCATCTGCAGGGCATGTAGCATCTGGAATGAGGATCCTCTTCTGTAAGTGTACACATTGTACACTTGTAAATACTTGGTGTAGATCTATGGGTAATTTGAAATCAATCTGTAAATTGTTAAGACCATTGTGTTGATTGTTTACGGATACTTGGGCATATATAAATAAGGAAATCTGGAGATTTAAGATGTTAGAGTGGTGCTATATATTTTTACAACCATCCATATATATCTCTTTTTTACTTTTTATATATATATATATATAACATCATTTTTTAGTGATTTTGTTTTAGTCAATCACAAAAAATCAAGAAATTCGTATTTTGAATGGAGAAGTATATTTTATCAAAAGAAAAACAACTATTCATGCCGCAGGTCTGCCGCAGTGCTACGGTATGTCAAGCAATGAAAATAAAGCCCCTAGTGAATAAAAAAGACACAGTGCTATCTCCCCCACGGCAAGAGCGGCTCCCTCACTGCAGCACCCAAGCAGCTCCGAGTTGCCGCTATGTGCACAGTCGCCTTCGCGATGAGTTGATCTGCCGAAACCCAAACCACCACCTCGTCGTTAACAACGCACCCTAAACACTGTGGCCTACATTGTAGTGTACGCTGAAGCAGCTTCCACCCGAGAACTTATGCCGTCCTGCTCAAGTAGGCTTACCGAACGCTCATCAACCGCGTCGTGATCAGTGGACCTCCAAGCTACCTGGCAACCTGATATTCCAGATCAAGTAGTTTCTTCAGACTGCCTTGCATTAATCGGCACTGAATCGTCGACATTACTGTAGCCGTTGAACCCTAGCTTGCACCGGCCGCATGTGTTTGGTTTTATTCCTGGAACATGTCTGATCCACCGTCTCGGAGTCTGCACGCGATGGCTTCGTCGGTACGTCAGATGACTGAAATCGCAGCTCGCTGCTCATGGCCGGCACGTACGTACGCTTGTATATATGGTTCTGCATATATTGGTGTCCGCAAACATCGAATCGTGGTCTTTCTTGGGTGTACATTAACGCGCGGAGTGCTAGACTGGAGGTAGTCGTTGCTGTTGAAGGTCTAAGCTGCTACCTTCGATACTTGATTCTTTAACTGCAAGCGAGTAAGGTGCACGAGTTTAAGCCCTCGTTGTAGAAGATGGATCTCATGAATCGGGATTTGGAAGCTGCACCTACTGCAACGCGGACTACAACGTTCTCGTCTTCTACTGACGATGTAAGTGGCGTCGACTTTGGGAAATTTCATGTCGATCTTCGATGTACCCAGTTTTCTTTTGTACCGTGCCCTTGATGATCAGTTTTATTCATAACGTCCTAGATGCAGCCGCCTAGACCACTCATCGCCTTTCACCGTAGTGAACCACGAGACTCTTTCATTTCTTAGTGATCACATCTGATCGTTCTGAGGCTTAAAATGTTTCTGAATTCGTCATATATCTCCCTTTTTACACATGTAGTTTTAGCATTATGATTAAATATTTGGTGTCTAGAAGCTGTAACGTTCGTGGGTAGTTATTTTCGACAAATTTAGACTTTGATTTCCTCCTGGTTGCATGTCTCTAACATCATATTTGATTGCTGATCTAATTGCAGCCAATAAAGCAATGGGAGAGCGCTTTAAATGTCGTCATAGCTGCGAACAGATTCAAAGACCGATCCCTGGTGGCAACAGCGCCTCCACTAATTGATCAGGTATACCGTATGGATCAAGTATCATCCAATTTCGTCCTACAGAATGAGTAATGAAGGGTCTAGGAATTTCTTCTAATTCTTTGATTCCAGTCTGCAAATGTTTACATAACTTGGATCTCCAGCTACCTTGCTTTAATACACAATACCGTTTTCAGCCAGTGTTCGCTTGAAACACATTCTTATAATATATCCAATATAGGCGCAGGCATTATGAGTTCAGTTTTCAATGTGCATCAAAGCATTCTTTCCTTATTGCCTTAAACATCCTTATGCTACGTGAAGCTCCTCTCGAAACTTTTGCTCAAAGTGTAATAACAAACACTAAAAATATTTCAGCAAATATTTTATGCTAAGAAACATGTTGTAATGAACACGCACTCATTGTCTTGTGCTATATATTGCAGGATATGGGGCAGAACACCAGTGATTACGAAGAAATTAGCAGCAAGGAGCAAAATCTACTGGCACACGTCCCTGAGCAAGCTGATACCTCGGATGAACATCCTTCAAACTATGACTTTAAGTTGGCATACCTCAAGATAGTGCATGGTGGTCTTGTCCAACAACTCAATGCTTATGGCATTGTTTTCACGCTGCTGGCGACTGTCACCTCTGTTTCAATTCTGCAACCGCCAGGCTCATTTGACGGCGATCATGGGCACATCCGACCTTCCAAACTTGTTGCATGTTACCTGTTATTTGCTTCTCTCTCGTTTCTTCTAGCCTGCACCGGATTGTTTGCTGTGATAGTTGGACAAGCATCTCTTTATCGTCCACTGTTTTTCCCGAAACCACAGATCCAGCCTGCTTTAATTCGGGAGCTTACACCACAACGAGGATTTGACAAAGTTTCAACGCTGAAGGCCATTATTGTGGATAATCTGTCAAGAGTGAGGCGCCTGAAAACTTACTTAGGTTTCTCTTTGGCACTAGGGATGACAGCATACGTCTGTGGTGCGTTTGCTATACTAGGACCTGGAATGCGCAACCTGTGTATGGCTGCAGGGACCGTTGGTGTGAGCGTTGTGATCTTACTGATGGAGGCTGCGATGACTTGGCGTGGCCCTGCTCTACCTGATGATAATCTGGGCAGATTGCAACAAATAATCCATTAGGATTGGGCCTAATGTAAGAACTGTATGAAGGCTCGTTGGGACTTTGAGATGTCTGTACTGATTTTCATAAATCAGCGGTAACTAAAGGACCTGTTTTTCGTAATTCCATTTTTGTAATTAACCTATATGACAGATGTTTGTTATTTCACAGAACTGTCTAGTCAACTGTTCAAATAATGGTGTGTTTCGTATAGACCCCTGACGGACCATCACAGAAAAAATTAGACAAGGATCTGTTATTGATTGGGAGGAAGCACAACAAAGTGAACCACAAAGTGCAACATGTGATCACTAATAAGTGAATATGAAGCCTTGCTGTTTTAAAAAACTCAATGTCAATTTTGAGCAATTTGGTGTAGTTTTTGAGTTTTTAGTCACATTTTAGGGTGTCAAAAGTTATCTCAAACGCATTTTACTGTTTACAAGAAGAATATCTTTGATTGGAATTGTTTCAAAGTTTAATTTTTAAGATTGGTGCCTTTTATCTCCTTTAGAAGGATGTTTTTTTCAATTGGAAAAATTAAGTTTGGTGAAGAAAACTTAGGAAAAGTACCACTGTATTGACCTTATTTTAAAACATCATTGCCGTACTTTTGGAATCCTAAACCAATTAATGAATATATGACTTGACCATATTAGAATACCTCTCTAGCATATGGAAAGCATAACCCTATTAAAGAAAATTGGCTTTTAGATAGTTTTGATCCCTTTTTAGCCACTTTTTTCAAAAAACTATAGTCACTTTGCTTGAGTTTAAAGCCTTCAAATAATAGCTTTAAAGTGTCTACATTGCACGAAACTTTTCTAAATTGTACAAAAACAAGTTCAAAATTCACAATACCAAAAAAAATTAAACTCAATTACATCTTTCCATTAGTTTTGTCACTTGTGCAATATTTGCCAAAGGGCTGAATTTGAACACTTCAAAGTTAGATAAGCACAATTAGATAAGAACAATTAGATAAGCACAATCAGATAAGAACAATTAGATAAGCACTTTTTTAGTCCAATTTTTTGTGCTGTCCCTGATTGAAGTTGCAATTTGTAACTAAAAGGTATTGACTTGTTCAAAACCAGCTTATAACCTTTACCCTTTAACACCACTTGAGACTGTACATATGAGCCACATTTCTAAAATACTTGCAAAGACCAAATTCTCTGTGCGCATCATTGCAATTTTAATTTCTTCTTAATACCACCTTTATATATAATTATCCTTAAAAGCACCTTGAGTTTTAAAAAGATACCATGAATTTTACTCCAAATACCTGAGAGGTGCAGAAAATCTTGGTGGTCTAACTTCTTTCAATGTATGAGAGCTTGGTGGTCTTCAAACTCAAAAAAATAAAAAGATTTAATGCCGTCATTCAATTCTTCAAAATTAGTTTTTCTTGAGTTCAAAGACCACCAAACTCTTATACACCAAATATGGAAATATCACTAAGCTTGCCATGTCTATTAACTATTTAGAATAAGTAAATAAGATTTTGTTTAATCAAAACTCATGGTATCCAAATCAAGTACCGGATGCCTTTACAAAAAACTGAAATACCATGTTCAAATAACAAAGCCAACTTTCTAGTGCTCTAATTGCCCACTGGGGAGGAAATCATGTTTCACTAATAGAAGACTTGTTGTTTTTCATTTACCGTAGGTTATTAGCAGCTTAGGTAGAAAATAATTATTTTCAAATCTCCCTAAATTTTTTGGAAATTCTTGACTTTGTTTGTCCAACTTTGAGACATTATTGTCTGACTTTGAGATATTGTTTGTCCGACTTTGAGATACTATTGCTCCATCATACTTTAAGAAATTTAAAAATGCCCAACTTTATGATATTATTTTTGAATTGCTTAACCACTTTTTGCACTTTAATTAATTATTAGGCACAACAGTGCCGAAGCTGCTAGTAACCTACGCTACTATTTTGAGGATTATGCACAATGTTGAGTGGTGTTGGTCACTTAAAACAAGAAAAATAATGTTTTTATGCATTCTTGTGAATGAGAAGCCACACTTTTCAAATGAAAAAAAGACATGTTTCCTACTAGAGTTTGAATCCACATTAGTTATGTCTGTTGAAATTTTCAGGCACTTTTGATAACAATGGGAACATCCGACCTTCCAGCCTTGTTGCATGTTTCCTATTACATGCTCAATGCTCATCTCTTTCCTTCTCGCTTGCACTAGATTTTTTATGTGAGAGTTGGACAAGTATCGCTTTATCGTCCACTGTTTTTCCCAGAGCCAGAAAACAGTGTTGTAAGCGTTGTGACCTTGACAAATGGAAGCTCTGATGAATTGGACAGGCCCAGCTCTATCTGATGACACATTGGCAAGAGTGCAACAGATAATTTACTGAGGCGCCTAATGAGAACTTAATGAAGGTTCTTCGGTACTTGTTGATCCTGCACATTGTACACTTGTAAATACTCTATGTTTCTACTATTTATAATAAACCAGGGGTACTGTGGATTTACATAGACGTTTCCACAATCCACTAGTCAGTGACTCAGTGCATTCCAGTTTTCGTAAATTGCAATTCAGAAAATAAAGTTAGCATTATTGTCAAGAAACCTGTGCTAACTGAAACAGGGGACCCGTTCGAAACAGTTGCGGATGTTTTTTAAATGCTCATGAAATGGCCTGTTGCAAACTTTAGTATAATCTTGTTACACTCGATTCCCGATGAGAATAATAATCATTCAGCTTGGAAACTTGTGGGGCCTATATGAATAGATTATGATTTTCAAAGGGACGGATCGAAGCAAGATAAGATGGAGTCAAAAAGTGTTCCACTTGCTGCTGAAAAGAAATGAAATCAGCCGACATCACTATCTAGATGGCTTTATCTCTTCGAACAAAATTTCACTACATCTAAACCACCGGCATGATTTGATACAGGAGTATGTACAATATTTCATACAATATTTCATACAAAATTTCATACAATATTTCATACAATATTCTATCGGGTGTCAAGTGCATTGCAAATACGTGCAATGGCCCACATTGCACTCTCACACAGCAACAAGATCATCTTGACACTGTGCAATAATCTACTTCAACCTTTCCATGTGACATTAGAGTTTTCTTTGAATGAACTCACCTTGTGTTTCTGCTTTGACTACACAAAAATTGCTCACCTGTATCCACAAACGTAGGTATAAGAATGACACATTCCATCTCATACCTCAGAACACAGATCACATTCTTTTCTGTATATGCACAAAGCCCTTTCAATTTCCCAGCCTTGTTCAGCGGACTATCAAGAATTGCGAGCAAAGCCTGTTTCAGTGGTCAAGTCCGTTCATGCATGCCACCCCATGAGACGGCTCCCCCATGAACTTCAACTAGAAAAAGCCGCAAGTTCAATGGCTGACACCGGAAGCTCAACCATGGCATTTCTAAAAGCAAAATACCTGGTGTGAAGTATCAGGTCGATATAACGCGGGGTCTCGTTATGTTTTCTCATAAAATTTGCATGGCCGACGCCTGTAGCAGCTGATAGTTCAGCACACATGAGTGCGCAAGCCAAGGCATGAAAACCTAAAGCACACATCATTACACTCACCTATGAAAACAACAAAGAAAAGTTGAAAACATTGTAAAACTACAAGAAAACCAACTACACCTTCACAGCAACGCCAAGCCCTAAGCCCAAAGTGGATACCGAGAATCTGATGCTACGGAAACAAATCAGCATTCATTTGCTCCACATAGCAAATCTATCCACAAATTACTCAGCCAAATACAAAACAGAAAACAAAAACATGAAATCTAATACAAGACTACAAAACACAACCCATGTAACAAGCCTAACGACATGCACTACTCCAATTATTACAGAGTAGAAATATAGGCAAAAAGCATAACCCCCTCATACATACACCAGATCACAAAAATACGAGGAAAAATCTTCCAAAGCAATCAAATCCAACACCTGCCCATTTCACATCCTCCAGTGAAGCCTTCGCCAGCACGACTCAACGAACGCCACCACCAGTCGGCGAGAGATTCACCGCCTCAGCGGAAGAACCAGTCCTCGAAAACCCCACTGATTGGGTGATTCGTCACACCACCAAAAAAAACCCAAAGCTCAATCACGAGAGTCCTGCGTGAATGCAACAGATGGAACTGGACGCGGAAAACAAGGGGTAGGTGAGCAATTCCCTGCCACGGTTCTCCGAACCGGAATCAAGCCAGCCCACTTGAGCGTTGAGCCCACACTTTGGGGACACAAAGCCATGGAAAAAGTGCCAAACCCGTGTGAGAATCGAACCTGAAAAAGGAAAAAAAGTGGGTGGATTCCGTCCTTTGCAGGGCCTGGACTGTGCATCCCTCCCCACTAGGCCCCCCTATTGCATCCGATCCGCTCCGGCTATGGCAGACCACGTGGATAGATGAAAAGGTCGCCGTGAGCTTTATCCTAAAAGCTCCCCATGCTCGCCGTTGTGCCCATTTCGTATTGCAACTCCAATTTGGCAAACACTGCCAGAAAATCCTCACAAACATCTCTCCGAAAGAGCCCATCTTGAGCACATCTCGAACACATCTAGAGCACATCTAGAGCACATCTAGAGCACATCCAGAGCACATCTAGAGCACATCTCGAGCACATCTAGAGCACATCAGACGTGATGTAGTTTTGGTCACAGCACATCTAGAGTTCATCATGCACATGGTTTTCCCGGGTTTGCTGATTTGGTGAAGGTGAGAGGGAAGAGGGGAGTGAATTTGAGGAAGTGTTGAAGGTTTAGTTGAGATCGGTGGGGGTTGTGGTGGCTTGAGGTGGAGGGAGAGGAGGTTTGTGGCGGTGAGGGTTAGGGATTGGGTTTTAGGGTAGTAGGAGAGCAGAGGAGTGGGATGGTGCGGGAGAGGACGTGGGATGTGGTGCAGGTGTAGCGAGAGGGAGCGGGTTTGAAGTCGAGGATGGAAGTGGGGTTTGTGCGGAGGAGGTCATGTGGTCTGTGCGGGTGGTGAGCTGGGTGGTGAGAGGGAGGGTGATGAGACGAGTATGCGGGCGCTGTAGAGGGTTGAACGTTGATGGAGCATATGGGATTTCCGCATGATTTGGCAGCGAAGGTATAAGACTGATCGGGTCAGTTTGTGCTTCGGAGCATTTTGGGGTAGCTTAAGGGTCGGTTAGCTCTTCCGGGGATTGTGTGTGAGGGTTGGTGTGTTATCTGGCGTTATTGGGTAGTTCACTCCAGTGCTTTGGCTGGCGGTATGCAGGCATTGGCAGCAACAGGGGGGAAGTCTACTCTGACTGCAACGGAGTGGATTCTTGGTCAGATGGAGTCCAGAAATTCTTCCATGCCCAAGCATCAGGCACACCAGGTATGGTTTTGATTCCGTTTTCTGGATTCGTCTGTTGAGAATTTCCTGGGGTTATGCTTTGCCATTCTGTTTGGAATTCGTGGGCTAGGCTGGTAAATGCGCACGGCATCTGTAAACTTTCCCATATTGATGCTAAGACTGAGTCTCGTTCAGTGAGTGAGAGAGTTACATTTCAGTCGATTTTTGTCTCGGACTGAAAAGTTTAGGTGCATTGGGTTCGTAGTGAGCATTCAACCCGGTTTTTCTTCTTTCTGCATTAGTGGTATTGGAGCTGAGTTTTGGGGACTACCATCGAATTGGTCTTTTGGTTATGGTTGTGTGTTGGTGGAACTGTGTCAGGTGCAGGGGCGAGTTGACCAATTTTTCGCGTCTAGTTCTGGCAGGAGGGTGGTGAATCATCATCAGGCAGGGACAGGCAGTTCTAATTTTGTATATCAGGCGGAAGAAGAAAGCAATGTGCATTGGAGAACTAGACCGTCCTCAAGTGCTTCCCCATCTCCTGGTGTCGATGGTGCGGGTGACTTTGAGAGGAAACGATTTATTGGGAAAGCCCAAGAAGAAGATTTGACTTTGTCTATGTTTCGGAAAGGAGGTCAGATACCTGGCAATCAGGTAATTGGTTGGCCATTCTGTTGGTTGTATTTGTCATCTCATGTGTTGAATAGGATGCTGTTTGTGTCTATGAGAATTGTGTATACTAGATTGGCTTATGCCAATTGCTTTGATGGACCAGGGTGGCAGAGAATATCCTGGTTTTACACCCACAGGTAAACCTCGGCCTCCAGACGTGAATGAAGCTGTGGGTACATCTACTGTGAAAAGCTCAGCTCACCCTCGCCCACCAATTCTAGAACCCTCTAACAAACGATTCAAACAGAATGAGCCCATAGAGCAACAGGAGGAGGCACCAGTTCCGGTTTTTCCTCGCGCACAGTCTGCTCCTGCCCAGGCTTTTGGAGCAAAGGGGCAACTTGGGAGTAAGAAAAGCTTGGCGCCTCTTGCTGAGAGAATACGGCCTGCTTCAGTGGATCTCATTGTTGGCCAGGACCATTTGCTAGGACCGCGTTGCATACTACGGAGTTTGATTGACAACAATTCTCTCTCGTCAATTATCTTCTGGGGACCCCCAGGCACTGGGAAAACCTCTCTTGTGCGCGCCATTTCTCGTGCAGTATCGTACAGATTCATTGCACTGTCAGCAGTGTCTAGTGGTTTGAAGGAAGTGCGAGAGATTTTGGAAGAGGCCAAGAGGGTACGAAATTTCGGAGAACGGACTCTACTGTTTCTCGATGAAATACACAGGTCAGCTAAGAGTTCGGTTATCGCTTTCCTCTCGTTTCTAGGTTTGATAATGGTTTCAAAAACACACTTTCAAGGTGAATAGTTATACTTACTGGCTTGGAATAATTCTTGTATGTATCATTAAAGTGTCTTACTATGCATGATCTGATTACATGTGTTCTCACTGAAGTTCTGTAGAGGTCCCTTAGTGCATAGCTGATTTGTATAGTCCTGTGTGTTCTAGGTTCAACAAAACTCAGCAAGATGCGTTCCTTCCTTATGTGGAGGCTGGCCACATAGTGTTCATCGGAGCAACCACAGAAAACCCTTCGTTTGAGATCAATGCTGCACTGCTGTCTCGTTGCCGAGTACTGACGCTGAACAAGTTGCAACCTGAGCACATAAGAAGCTTGCTAGATAGAGCGATATCTGACAAAGAGAAGGGCCTTTTGTGTTCTTTAGTGGGTAGCGCTCAGGGAGATGTCATCAAGGTTGAAGAAGATGCGCTACAGTTTCTGGCAAATGCAGCTGATGGGGATGCTCGTGCTGCCTTGAACTCTTTGGAAATAGCCGGATTGGCTGCTTTTGCAGCTTGGGAAAGCACCCCTCGAAAACCTAGTGCAGACGAGAAAGCGTTTAGTGTGAAATCAAAAGTTGATGGAAAGAAGGATGTACATGCTGACGTTGTCAAACAAGAGTCTGCGTCATCTTTGATGTTAGTCCCAGCAACCAACCTTAAGGTTGACATATCTGGAACTGGTTTCGGAATGAAAAGACTTGAAGTGCTGAAGGAAAGTCTTAAGAAAGAGAACCCATCTAATTCTACTGATGATTACACGAAACCATTTAAGAGGTTTGTTGGTGGCAAGGAGGTTGTGAAGGGAGTCAGAGAGGTGAAAGAACTTTCACCTAGCGGAGGATCGCAGGGGGATTCTGATGTAGGATCTAAGGATATGGAAAGGATCGGAGGCAATCTGCTTGACACTGCTGGCGAGGCTGGTGGCAGTGGTGGAATATGTGCCGATAATAAAAATGAAAGGAGGAATATAGTGGTGACTCTTCAGCAGGTAATTCCTCATACACTTCTTACATGTATCTTGGATCCTATTTTCCCAATGAGCCTTTGACCTTCGAGACATATCTTAAGCCCCTGATGAACTTCTCTGCATTATACTACATTTATTCATACTATAGAAATGCTGACGGTGTCGCTCTCTCAGGTGCAAGAGGCAATTCAACGTTCGCATGTTTTGTACGACAAGACAGGCGAAGAACACTACAATATTATCAGTGCCCTTCACAAGTCTATGAGAGGTGGAGACCCAGACGCAGCGATTTATTGGCTTGCACGGATGCTGGAAGGAGGAGAGGGACCATTGTACGTAGCCCGCAGATTGATCCGTTTTGCAAGTGAGGATGTCGGACTGGCAGATCCTCAGGCACTCGTGTTAGCAGTTGCTTGCTACCAAGCCTGCCAATTTATCGGCATGCCGGAATGCAACGTGAACCTGGCACAGTGTGTGACTTACCTCGCACTTGCACCCAAGTCTGTCATGGTCTACCATGCTATTGAGGCTGCACAGCGATTAGTGAAAGGACACAAGCAAAACGAGCCCGTGCCGATGCACCTCAGAAACGCTCCGACCCAACTCATGAAGGATCTTGGTTATGGTCGACAACCGGAGCAACCTCTAGACTTCCTGCCTCCCTCTCTTCGAGGTCAAAAGTTCCTCAACGGCCTTCGAAGAATTCAAGGGCCTGAATCATGACTGACACTCTTAAGAAACGCTGAACTGATGAGATTTCATAAAGACTGATTTGGGTGAATTGGTTTGACATGCATTCTGATCCTTAGTTGGAACTTAGTAGAACTGGTCTAGGTCGAGGAGATGCGCTCTTGATGTCAGTTCTGGCCGAACTCATCAGTCTCCTCATTAACCGCAAGTTCCAACGAAGTTGGACAGATGGCCAGTGTACAGGTATTATCGATAACTCAAGGTTTCTTTGCAAGGCTTGCAATAGGAGGGCAATCTACATCTGCAACGGTATCCTTGCTCAAGAAAGGTGAATGTTGGAAAGAAACAAAGCC